>JAHQIY010000022.1:600000-1167128 GCA_019054805.1 Brachionus manjavacas
TTATTTAACTTGACATCTGATTTGTATATATATCCTTTATAAATCAATTTAAAATTGTGATTCTTAAGATCATTGATCTGTTTAATCTTCTCTTAAATCAATTTATCTAAAATAAAATCTTTTAATTTATCAAGTAAATAAAAAATAAGCCACTTTTGGTCATGATCAACATTGTGTTCACCAGGGCATCTCAAATTTTGAACTTAAATCTTTTTTATTTAGGAAAGAAATAAATTTTTAAATTCTTTTAAATTGCATCTCGTTTTAAATTATTTTGGTCATTCAATAACTGGTTGGCAGATTTGTTCAAATTTTATTATCAGTCAATTTAATATTCTGATTCTAAAGATAATTGATCTCGTTAATCTTCATTTTTAAAAAATTTATCACTCGAAAATTAAATTTCTTATATTATCAAGAAAAAAAGGAAATTCAATAAATGGTAAGCAGATTTATGTTAATGAACTTTATCAATAAATTTTATATTCTGATTCTGAAGATAATTGATCTCATTAATCTTCTTTCGAATCAAATTATCTCTCGAAAATTAAATTTTTTATTTTATCAAGCAAATAAAGAATAAGCTACTTTTTGTCAAGATTTCCATTGTTTTTAACAAGGCATCTCAAATTTTGACCTTAAATTTTTTTTTAGAGAAAAATTAAATTTTTTTATATTATCTTTGCATTGTCTGTTTAAAATTATGTTTGTCTTTCTATATATGGCCGTCAGATTTATGTACAAATGTACTTTAACAATCAATTTAATTTACTAATTCTAAAGATCATTGATCTTATATATCTTCTTGAATCAATTTATCTCTCGAAAATCTAATTTTTTTATTAAGTAAATTAAGAAAAAGCTACTTTTGGTCAAGATTACAATTTTCTTTATCAAGGAATCTCAAATTTTGACCCCAAATTTTTATTTTTTTAAGGAAAAATAAATTATAAATTGTCTTTTCATTTCCCGTTTAAAATTATTTTGCTCAATCAATAACTGGGAAGCAGATTTGTGCAAATGTGCATTTTCAATTAATTTTAATATTCTGATTCAAAAGATCATTGATCTCATTAATTTCTTTTGAATCAATTTATCTCTCGAAAATTAAATTTTTTTTTTTTAATTAAAAAAGAATAAGAACCATTAGGTATAGATTCAATTATGTTTACTCAGGCATCTCAAATTTTTTTATAATGAGAAAAATTAAATTTTAAATTGTCCTTGATTTCCTGTTTAAAATCAAGCTGGTCTATCTATTAATGGTCAGGAGATTCGTATAAATGTATTTTAATAATTATAATATTCTAATTCTTAAGATCATTGATCTGATTAATCTTCTCTTGAATCAATGTTTCTATCGAAAACTGGCCAGAAGATTATTGTTTATGTACTTTATCAATTGATTAATTATTCTTTTTCATAAGATTATTGATCTCATTAATCTCTTCTTTAATCAATTTGTCACTCGAAAATTAAATTTTTTATTACTTCAAGTTAATATTAAATTAATTTGAAATTAATTAGATCTCATTTATCTTCTCTTGAATCAATTTTTCTATCGAAAACTGGTCAGCAGATAATTGTTAATTTACTTCATCAATCAATTTAATATTCTATTTCTTAAGATAATTGATCTCATCAATCTCTTCTTTAATCAATTTGTCTCTCGAAAATTAAATTTTTTATTATCTCAAGTAATTAGAGAAGTAACAACTTTCGGTAAAGATCATCGTTTTGCTTCTCAAGGCATCTCAAATTTTGACTTTAAATCATTTTTACTTCGAAAAAAATAAATTTAAAATTGTTCTTTCATTTCCTATTTGAAATTATGTTGGTCATTCTTAAACTGGTCAGCAGATTAATGCAAATGTACTTCATCAATCAATTTAATATTCTGTTTCTTAAGATCATTGATGTCATCAATATCTCTTTAATCAATTTGTCTCTTGAAAATTAAATTTTTTAATATTTCAAGTAAATAGAGTATTAACTTCTTTCGGTCAAGGTCATCATTGTTCTTATCATGGCATCCTAAATTTTGACTTTAAATCTTTTATATTTCGAAAAAAAATAAAATTAAATTGTAATTTCATTTCCTATTTGAAATTATGTTTGTCATTTTTAATATGGTCAGCAGATAATTGTTAATGTACTTCATCAATCAATTTAATATTCTGTTTCTTAAGATCATTGATCTCATCAATCTCTTCTTTAATCAATTTGTCTCTCGAAAATTAAATTTTTTATTATCTCAAGTAATTAGTGAATTGACTACTTTTGGTTAAGATCATCGTTTTGCTTCTCATGGCATCCTAAATTTTGACTTTAAATCATTTTTACTTCGAAAAAAATAAATTTAAAATTGTAATTTCATTTCCTATTTGAAATTATGTTTGTCATTCTTAAACTGGTCAGCAGATAATTGTTAATGTACTTCATCAATCAATATAATATTCTGTTTCTTAAGATAATTGATGTCATCAATATCTCTTTAATCAATTTGTCTCTTGAAAATTAAATTTTTTAATATTTCAAGTAAATAGAGTATTAACTTCTTTCGGTCAAGGTCATCATTGTTCTTATCATGGCATCCTAAATTTTGACTTTAAATCTTTTATATTTCGAAAAAAAATAAAATTAAATTGTAATTTCATTTCCTATTTGAAATTATGTTTGTCATTCTTAAACTGGTCAGCAGATTATTGCAAATGTACTTCATCAATCAATTTAATATTCTGTTTCTTAAGATCATTGATGTCATCAATACCTTCTTTAATCAATTTGTCTCTCGAAAATTAAATTTTTTATTATCTCAAGTAATTAGAGAAGTAACAACTTTCGGTAAAGATCATCGTTTTGCTTCTCAATGCATCTCAAATTTTGACTTTAAATCATTTTTACTTCGAAAAAAATAAATTTAAAATTGTTCTTTCATTTCCTATTTGAAATTATGTTGGTCATTCTTAAACTGGTCAGCAGATTAATGCAAATGTACTTCATCAATCAATTTAATATTCTGTTTCTTAAGATCATTGATGTCATCAATATCTCTTTAATCAATTTGTCTCTTGAAAATTAAATTTTTTAATATTTCAAGTAAATAGAGTATTAACTTCTTTCGGTCAAGGTCATCATTGTTCTTATCATGGCATCCTAAATTTTGACTTTAAATCTTTTATATTTCGAAAAAAAATAAAATTAAATTGTAATTTCATTTCCTATTTGAAATTATGTTTGTCATTTTTAATATGGTCAGCAGATAATTGTTAATTTACTTCATCAATCAATTTAATATTCTATTTCTTAAGATAATTGATCTCATCAATCTCTTCTTTAATCAATTTGTCTGTCGAAAATTAAATTTTTTATTATCTCAAGTAATTAGTGAATTGACTACTTTTGGTTAAGATCATCGTTTTGCTTCTCATGGCATCCTAAATTTTGACTTTAAATCTTTTATATTTCGAAAAAAAATAAAATTAAATTGTAATTTCATTTCCTATTTGAAATTATGTTTGTCATTCTTAAACTGGTCAGCAGATTATTGCAAATGTACTTCATCAATCAATTTAATATTCTGTTTCTTAAGATCATTGATGTCATCAATACCTTCTTTAATCAATTTGTCTCTCGAAAATTAAATTTTTTATTATCTCAAGTAATTAGAGAAGTAACAACTTTCGGTAAAGATCATCGTTTTGCTTCTCAAGGCATCTCAAATTTTGACTTTACATCATTTTTACTTCGAAAAAAATAAATTTAAAATTGTTCTTTCATTTCCTATTTGAAATTATGTTGGTCATTCTTAAACTGGTCAGCAGATTAATGCAAATGTACTTCATCAATCAATTTAATATTCTGTTTCTTAAGATCATTGATGTCATCAATATCTCTTTAATCAATTTGTCTCTTGAAAATTAAATTTTTTAATATTTCAAGTAAATAGAGTATTAACTTCTTTCGGTCAAGGTCATCATTGTTCTTATCATGGCATCCTAAATTTAGACTTTAAATCATTTTTAATTCGAAAAAAATAAATTTAAAATTGTAATTTCATTTCCTATTTGAAATTATGTTTGTCATTTTTAATATGGTCAGCAGATAATTGTTAATGTACTTCATCAATCAATTTAATATTCTGTTTCTTAAGATCATTGATCTCATCAATCTCTTCTTTAATCAATTTGTCTCTCGAAAATTAAATTTTTTATTATCTCAAGTAATTAGTGAATTGACTACTTTTGGTTAAGATCATCGTTTTGCTTCTCATGGCATCCTAAATTTTGACTTTAAATCATTTTTACTTCGAAAAAAATAAATTTAAAATTGTAATTTCATTTCCTATTTGAAATTATGTTTGTCATTCTTAAACTGGTCAGCAGATAATTGTTAATGTACTTCATCAATCAATATAATATTCTGTTTCTTAAGATAATTGATGTCATCAATATCTCTTTAATCAATTTGTCTCTTGAAAATTAAATTTTTTAATATTTCAAGTAAATAGAGAATTAACTTCTTTCGGTCAAGGTCATCATTGTTCTTATCATGGCATCCTAAATTTAGACTTTAAATCTTTTATATTTCGAAAAAAAATAAAATTAAAATTGTAATTTCATTTCCTATTTGAAATTATGTTTGTCATTTTTAATATGGTCAGCAGATAATTGTTAATGTACTTCATCAATCAATTTAATATTCTGTTTCTTAAGATCATTGATCTCATCAATCTCTTCTTTAATCAATTTGTCTCTCGAAAATTAAATTTTTTATTATCTCAAGTAATTAGTGAATTGACTACTTTTGGTTAAGATCATCGTTTTGCTTCTCATGGCATCCTAAATTTTGACTTTAAATCATTTTTACTTCGAAAAAATAAATTTAAAATTGTAATTTCATTTCCTATTTGAAATTATGTTTGTCATTCTTAAACTGGTCAGCAGATAATTGTTAATGTACTTCATCAATCAATATAATATTCTGTTTCTTAAGATAATTGATGTCATCAATATCTCTTTAATCAATTTGTCTCTTGAAAATTAAATTTTTTAATATTTCAAGTAAATAGAGAAGGAACAAATTTCGATTAAGATCATTATTTTCCTTCACAAGGAATCTCAGATTTTGACTTTAAATCTTTTATATTTCGATAAAAAATAAATTTAAAATTGTAATTTCATTTCCTTTTTGAAATTATGTTTGTCATTCTTAAACTGGTCAGCAGATAATTGTTAATGTACTTCATCAATCAATTTAATATTCTGTTTCTTAAGATAATTGATGTCATCAATATCTCTTTAATCAATTTGTCTCTTGAAAATTAAATTTTTTATTATCTCAAGTAATTAGAGAAGTAACAACTTTCGGTAAAGATCATCGTTTTGCTTCTTAAGGCATCTCAAATTTTGACTTTAAATCATTTTTACTTCGAAAAATGAAAATTTAAAATTGTAATTTCATTTCCTATTTGAAATTATGTTTGTCATTCTTAAACTGGTCAGCAGATAATTGTTAATGTACTTCATCAATCAATTTAATATTCTGTTTCTTAAGATCATTGATCTCGCCAACCTCTTCTTTAATCAATTTGCCTCTCGAAAATTAAATTTTTTATTATCTCAAGTAATTAGTGAATTGACTTCTTTTGGTTAAGATCATCGTTTTCCTTCACAAGGCATCTCAAATTTTGACTTTAAATCTTTTATATTTCGAAAAAAATAAATTTAAAATTGTAATTTCATTTCCTATTTGAAATTATGTTTGTCATTCTTAAACTGGTCAGCAGATAATTGTTAATGCACTTCATCAATCAATTTAATATTCTGTTTCTTAAGATCATTGATCTTATCAATCTCTTCTTTAATCAATTTGTCTCTCGTAAAATAAATTTTTTTTTATCTCAAGTAAATAGAGAAGTAACAAATTTCGGTTAAGATCATCGTTTTGCTTCACAAGGCATTTCAAATTTTGACTTTAAATCTTTTATATTTCGAAAAAAATAAATTTAAAATTGTAATTTCATTTCCTATTTGAAATTATGTTGGTCATTCTTAAAATGGTCAGCAGATTACTGCTAATGTACTTCATCAATCAATTTAATATTCTGTTTCTTAAGATTATTGATCTCATCAATCTCTTCTTTAATCAATTTGCCTCTCGAAAATTAAATTTTTTATTATCTCAAGTAATTAGAGAAGTAACAACTTCGGTAAAGATCATCGTTTTGCTTCTTAAGGCATCTCAAATTTTGACTTTAAATCATTTTTACTTCGAAAAATGAAAATTTAAAATTGTAATTTCATTTCCTATTTGAAATTATGTTTGTCATTCTTAAACTGGTCAGCAGATAATTGTTAATGTACTTCATCAATCAATTTAATATTCTGTTTCTTAAGATCATTGATCTCGCCAACCTCTTCTTTAATCAATTTGCCTCTCGAAAATTAAATTTTTTATTATCTCAAGTAATTAGTGAATTGACTACTTTTGGTTAAGATCATCGTTTTCCTTCACAAGGCATCTCAAATTTTGACTTTAAATCTTTTATATTTCGAAAAAAATAAATTTAAAATTGTAATTTCATTTCCTATTTGAAATTATGTTTGTCATTCTTAAACTGGTCAGCAGATAATTGTTAATGTACTTCATCAATCAATTTAATATTCTGTTTCTTAAGATAATTGATCTCATCAATCTCTTCTTTAATCAATTTGTCTCTCGAAAAATAAATTTTTTTTTATCTCAAGTAAATAGAGAAGTAACAAATTTCGGTTAAGATCATCGTTTTGCTTCACAAGGCATCTCAAATTTTGACTTTAAATCTTTTATATTTCGAAAAAAATAAATTTAAAATTGTAATTTCATTTCCTTTTTGAAATTATGTTGGTCATTCTTAAAATGGTCAGCAGATTACTGCTAATGTACTTTATCAATCAATTTAATATTCTGTTTCTTAAGATCATTGATCTCATCAATATCTCTTTAATCAATTTGTCTCTTGAAAATTAAATTTTTTAATATTTCAAGTAAATAGAGAATTAACTTCTTTCGGTCAAGGTCATCATTGTTCTTATCATGGCATCCTAAATTTGGACTTTAAATCTTTTATATTTCGAAAAAAAATAAAATTAAAATTGTAATTTCATTTCCTATTTGAAATTATGTTTGTCATTCTTAATATGGTCAGCTGATAATTGTTAATGTACTTCATCAATCAATTTAATATTCTGTTTCTTAAGATCATTGATCTCATCATACTCTTCTTTAATCAATTGGTCTCTTGAAAATTAAATTTTTTATTATCTCAAGTAAATAGAGAAGAAACAACTTTCGGTTAAGATCATCGTTTTGCTTCACAAGGCATCTCAAATTTTGACTTTAAATCTTTTTTATTTCGAAAAAAATAAATTTAAAATTGTTCTTTCATTTCCTATTTGAAATTATGTTGGTCATTCTTAGCCTGGTCAGCAGATTATTGTTAATGTACTTCATCAATCAATTTAATATTCTGTTTCTTAAGATCATTGATCTCATCAATCTCTTCTTTAATCAATTTGTCTCTCAAAAATTAAATCTTTTATTCTTTCAAGTAAATAGAGAAGTTACAAATTTCGGTTAAGATCATCGTTTTGCTTCTCAAGGCATCTGAAAATTTTGACTTTAAATCTTTTCTATTTCGAAAAAAATAAATTTAAAATTGTAATTTCATTTCCTATTTGAAATTATGTTTGTCATTCTTAAACTGGTAAGCTGATAATTGTTAATGTACTTCATCAATCAATTTAATATTCTGTTTCTTAAGATCATTGATCTCATCAATCTCTTCTTTAATCAATTTGTCTCTCGAAAATTAAATTTTTTATTCTTTCAAGTAAATAGAGAAGTTACAACTTTCGGTTAAGATCATCGTTTTGCTTCACAAGGCATCTCAGATTTTGACTTTAAATCTTTTATATTTCGAAAAAAATTAATTTAAAATTGTCTTTTCATTTCCTATTTGAAATTATGTTGGTCATTCTTAAACTGGTCAACTGATTATTGCTAATGTACTTTATCAATCAATTTAATATTCTGTTTCTTAAGATCATTGATCTCATCAATTTCTTCTTAAATCAATTTGTCTCTCGAAAATTAAATTTTTTATTCTTTCAAGTAAATAGAGAAGTAACAAATTTCGGTTAAGATCATCGTTTTGCTTCTCAAGGCATCTGAAAATTTTGACTTTAAATCTTTTTTATTTCGAAAAAAATAAATTTAAAATTGTCTTTTCATTTCCTATTTGAAATTATGTTGGTCATTCTTAAACTGGTCAACTGATTATTGCTAATGTACTTTATCAATCAATTTAATATTCTGTTTCTTAAGATCATTGATCTCATCAATTTCTTCTTTAATCAATTTGTCTCTCGAAAATTTAATTTTTTATTATCATAAGTAATTAGAGAATTGACTACTTTCGGTTAAGATCATCGTTTTGCTTCTCAAGGCATCTGAAAATTTTGACTTTAAATCTTTTTTATTTCGAAAAAAATAAATTTAAAATTGTCTTTTCATCTCCTATTTGAAATTATGTTGGTCATTCTTAGCCTGGTCAGCAGATTACTGCTAATGTACTTTATCAATCAATTTAATATTCTGTTTCTTAAGATCATTGATCTTATCAATCTCTTCTTTAATCAATTTGTCTTTCGAAAATTAAATTTTTTATTATCTCAAGTAAATAGAGAAGAAACAACTTTGGGTTAAAATCATCGTTTTGCTTCACAAGGCATCTCAAATTTTGACTTTAAATCTTTTTTATTTCGAAAAAAGAAAATTTAAAATTGTTCTTTCATTTCCTGTTTGGAATTATGTTGGTCATTCTTAAAATGGTCAGCAGATTACTGCTAATGTACTTTATCAATCAATTTAATATTCTGTTTCTTATGATCATTGATCTCATCAATCTCTTCTTTAATCAATTTGTCTCTCGAAAATTAAATTTTTTTTTATTTCAAGTAATTAGAGAAGAAACTACTTTCGGTCAAAGTCATCATTATTCTTCTAAAGGCATCATAAATTTTGAATTAAAGCTTTTTATTTTCAAAAAAAAATAAATTTAAAATTGTTCTTTCATTTCCTATTTGAAATTATGTTGGTCATTCTTAAACTGGTCAACTGATTATTACTAATGTACTTTATCAATCAATTTAATATTCTGTTTCTTAAGATCATTGATCTCGCCAACCTCTTCTTTAATCAATTTGCCTCTCGAAAATTAAATTTTTTATTATCTCAAGTAATTAGAGAAGTAACTCCTTTCGGTTAAGATCATCGTTTTGCTTCACAAGGCATCTCAAATTTTGACTTTAAATCCTTTTTATTTCGAAAAAAGAAAATTTAAAATTGTTCTTTCATTTCTTATTTGAAATTATGTTGGTCATTCTTAAACTGGTCAGCAGATTACTGCTAATGTACTTTATCAATCAATTTAATATTCTGTTTCTTAAGATCATTGATCTCATCAATCTCTTCTTTAATCAATTTGTCTTTCGAAAATTAAATTTTTTATTATCTCAAGTAAATAGAGAAGAAACAACTTTGGGTTAAGATCATCGTTTTGCTTCACAAGGCATCTCAAATTTTGACTTTAAATCTTTTTTATTTCGAAAAAAATAAATTTAAAATTGTTCTTTCATTTCCTATTTGAAATTATGTTGGTCATTCTTAGCCTGGTCAGCAGATTATTGTTAATGTACTTCATCAATCAATTTAATATTCTGTTTCTTAAGATCATTGATCTCATCAATCTCTTCTTTAATCAATTTGTCTCTCAAAAATTAAATCTTTTATTCTTTCAAGTAAATAGAGAAGTTACAAATTTCGGTTAAGATCATCGTTTTGCTTCTCAAGGCATCTGAAAATTTTGACTTTAAATCTTTTCTATTTCGAAAAAATAAATTTAAAATTGTAATTTCATTTCCTATTTGAAATTATGTTTGTCATTCTTAAACTGGTCAGCTGATAATTGTTAATGTACTTCATCAATCAATTTAATATTCTGTTTCTTAAGATCATTGATCTCATCAATCTCTTCTTTAATCAATTTGTCTCTCGAAAATTAAATTTTTTATTCTTTCAAGTAAATAGAGAAGTTACAACTTTCGGTTAAGATCATCGTTTTGCTTCACAAGGCATCTCAGATTTTGACTTTAAATCTTTTATATTTCGAAAAAAATAAATTTAAAATTGTCTTTTCATTTCCTATTTGAAATTATGTTGGTCATTCTTAAACTGGTCAACTGATTATTGCTAATGTACTTTATCAATCAATTTAATATTCTGTTTCTTAAGATCATTGATCTCATCAATTTCTTCTTAAATCAATTTGTCTCTCGAAAATTAAATTTTTTATTCTTTCAAGTAAATAGAGAAGTAACAAATTTCGGTTAAGATCATCGTTTTCCTTCACAAGGCATCTCAAATTTTGACTTTAAATCTTTTATATTTCGAAAAAAATAAATTTAAAATTGTAATTTCATTTCCTATTTGAAATTATGTTTGTCATTCTTAGACTGGTCAGCAGATTATTGTTAATGTACTTCATCAATCAATTTAATATTCTGTTTCTTAAGATCATTGATCTCATCATACTCTTCTTTAATCAATTGGTCTCTCGAAAATTAAATTTTTTATTCTTTCAAGTAAATAGAGAAGTAACAAATTTCGGTTAAGATCATCGTTTTCCTTCACAAGGCATCTCAAATTTTGACTTTAAATCTTTTATATTTCGAAAAAAATAAATTTAAAATTGTAATTTCATTTCCTATTTGAAATTATGTTTGTCATTCTTAAACTGGTCAACTGATTATTGCTAATGTACTTTATCAATCAATTTAATATTCTGTTTCTTAAGATCATTGATCTCATCAATATCTCTTTAATCAATTTGTCTCTTGAAAATTAAATTTTTTAATATTTCAAGTAAATAGAGAATTAACTTCTTTCGGTCAAGGTCATCATTGTTCTTATCATGGCATCCTAAATTTTGGACTTTAAATCTTTTATATTTCGAAAAAAAATAAAATTAAAATTGTAATTTCATTTCCTATTTGAAATTATGTTTGTCATTCTTAATATGGTCAGCTGATAATTGTTAATGTACTTCATCAATCAATTTAATATTCTGTTTCTTAAGATCATTGATCTCATCATACTCTTCTTTAATCAATTGGTCTCTTGAAAATTAAATTTTTTATTATCTCAAGTAAATAGAGAAGAAACAACTTTCGGTTAAGATCATCGTTTTGCTTCACAAGGCATCTCAAATTTTGACTTTAAATCTTTTTTATTTCGAAAAAAATAAATTTAAAATTGTTCTTTCATTTCCTATTTGAAATTATGTTGGTCATTCTTAGCCTGGTCAGCAGATTATTGTTAATGTACTTCATCAATCAATTTAATATTCTGTTTCTTAAGATCATTGATCTCATCAATCTCTTCTTTAATCAATTTGTCTCTCAAAAATTAAATCTTTTATTCTTTCAAGTAAATAGAGAAGTTACAAATTTCGGTTAAGATCATCGTTTTGCTTCTCAAGGCATCTGAAAATTTTGACTTTAAATCTTTTCTATTTCGAAAAAAATAAATTTAAAATTGTAATTTCATTTCCTATTTGAAATTATGTTTGTCATTCTTAAACTGGTAAGCTGATAATTGTTAATGTACTTCATCAATCAATTTAATATTCTGTTTCTTAAGATCATTGATCTCATCAATCTCTTCTTTAATCAATTTGTCTCTCGAAAATTAAATTTTTTATTCTTTCAAGTAAATAGAGAAGTTACAACTTTCGGTTAAGATCATCGTTTTGCTTCACAAGGCATCTCAGATTTTGACTTTAAATCTTTTATATTTCGAAAAAAATTAATTTAAAATTGTCTTTTCATTTCCTATTTGAAATTATGTTGGTCATTCTTAAACTGGTCAACTGATTATTGCTAATGTACTTTATCAATCAATTTAATATTCTGTTTCTTAAGATCATTGATCTCATCAATTTCTTCTTAAATCAATTTGTCTCTCGAAAATTAAATTTTTTATTCTTTCAAGTAAATAGAGAAGTAACAAATTTCGGTTAAGATCATCGTTTTGCTTCTCAAGGCATCTGAAAATTTTGACTTTAAATCTTTTTTATTTCGAAAAAAATAAATTTAAAATTGTCTTTTCATTTCCTATTTGAAATTATGTTGGTCATTCTTAAACTGGTCAACTGATTATTGCTAATGTACTTTATCAATCAATTTAATATTCTGTTTCTTAAGATCATTGATCTCATCAATTTCTTCTTTAATCAATTTGTCTCTCGAAAATTTAATTTTTTATTATCATAAGTAATTAGAGAATTGACTACTTTCGGTTAAGATCATCGTTTTGCTTCTCAAGGCATCTGAAAATTTTGACTTTAAATCTTTTTTATTTCGAAAAAAATAAATTTAAAATTGTCTTTTCATCTCCTATTTGAAATTATGTTGGTCATTCTTAGCCTGGTCAGCAGATTACTGCTAATGTACTTTATCAATCAATTTAATATTCTGTTTCTTAAGATCATTGATCTTATCAATCTCTTCTTTAATCAATTTGTCTTTCGAAAATTAAATTTTTTATTATCTCAAGTAAATAGAGAAGAAACAACTTTGGGTTAAAATCATCGTTTTGCTTCACAAGGCATCTCAAATTTTGACTTTAAATCTTTTTTATTTCGAAAAAGAAAATTTAAAATTGTTCTTTCATTTCCTGTTTGGAATTATGTTGGTCATTCTTAAAATGGTCAGCAGATTACTGCTAATGTACTTTATCAATCAATTTAATATTCTGTTTCTTATGATCATTGATCTCATCAATCTCTTCTTTAATCAATTTGTCTCTCGAAAATTAAATTTTTTTTTTTTATTTCAAGTAATTAGAGAAGAAACTACTTTCGGTCAAAGTCATCATTATTCTTCTAAAGGCATCATAAATTTTGAATTAAAGCTTTTTATTTTAAAAAAAAATAAATTTAAAATTGTTCTTTCATTTCCTATTTGAAATTATGTTGGTCATTCTTAAACTGGTCAACTGATTATTACTAATGTACTTTATCAATCAATTTAATATTCTGTTTCTTAAGATCATTGATCTCGCCAACCTCTTCTTTAATCAATTTGCCTCTCGAAAATTAAATTTTTTATTATCTCAAGTAATTAGAGAAGTAACTCCTTTCGGTTAAGATCATCGTTTTGCTTCACAAGGCATCTCAAATTTTGACTTTAAATCTTTTTTATTTCGAAAAAAATAAATTTAAAATTGTTCTTTCATTTCTTATTTGAAATTATGTTGGTCATTCTTAAACTGGTCAGCAGATTACTGCTAATGTACTTTATCAATCAATTTAATATTCTGTTTCTTAAGATCATTGATCTCATCAATCTCTTCTTTAATCAATTTGTCTTTCGAAAATTAAATTTTTTATTATCTCAAGTAAATAGAGAAGAAACAACTTTGGGTTAAGATCATCGTTTTGCTTCTCAAGGCATCTCAAATTTTGACTTTAAATCTTTTTTATTTCGAAAAAATAAATTTAAAATTGTTCTTTCATTTCCTATTTGAAATTATGTTGGTCATTCTTAGCCTGGTCAGCAGATTATTGTTAATGTACTTCATCAATCAATTTAATATTCTGTTTCTTAAGATCATTGATCTCATCAATCTCTTCTTTAATCAATTTGTCTCTCAAAAATTAAATCTTTTATTCTTTCAAGTAAATAGAGAAGTTACAAATTTCGGTTAAGATCATCGTTTTGCTTCTCAAGGCATCTGAAAATTTTGACTTTAAATCTTTTCTATTTCGAAAAAAATAAATTTAAAATTGTAATTTCATTTCCTATTTGAAATTATGTTTGTCATTCTTAAACTGGTCAGCTGATAATTGTTAATGTACTTCATCAATCAATTTAATATTCTGTTTCTTAAGATCATTGATCTCATCAATCTCTTCTTTAATCAATTTGTCTCTTGAAAATTAAATTTTTTATTATTTCAAGTAAATAGAGAATTGACTACTTTCGGTTAAGATCATCGTTTTGCTTCTCAAGGCAACTGAAATTTTGACTTTAAATCTTTCATATTTTGAAAAAAATAAATTTAAAATTGTCTTTTCATTTCCTATTTGAAATTATGTTGGTCATTCTTAAACTGGTCAACTGATTATTGCTAATGTACTTTATCAATCAATTTAATATTCTGTTTCTTAAGATCATTGATCTCATCAATTTCTTCTTAAATCAATTTGTCTCTCGAAAATTAAATTTTTTATTCTTTCAAGTAAATAGAGAAGTAACAAATTTCGGTTAAGATCATCGTTTTCCTTCACAAGGCATCTCAAATTTTGACTTTAAATCTTTTATATTTCGAAAAAAATAAATTTAAAATTGTAATTTCATTTCCTATTTGAAATTATGTTTGTCATTCTTAGACTGGTCAGCAGATTATTGTTAATGTACTTCATCAATCAATTTAATATTCTGTTTCTTAAGATCATTGATCTCATCATACTCTTCTTTAATCAATTGGTCTCTTGAAAATTAAATTTTTTATTATCTCAAGTTAATAGAGAAGAAACAACTTTCGGTTAAGATCATCGTTTTGCTTCACAAGGCATCTCAAATTTTGACCTTAAATCTTTTTTATTTCGAAAAAAATAAATTTAAAATTGTTCTTTCATTTCCTATTTGAAATTATGTTGGTCATTCTTAGCCTGGTCAGCAGATTATTGTTAATGTACTTCATCAATCAATTTAATATTCTGTTTCTTAAGATCATTGATCTCATCAATCTCTTCTTTAATCAATTTGTCTCTCAAAAATTAAATCTTTTATTCTTTCAAGTAAATAGAGAAGTTACAAATTTCGGTTAAGATCATCGTTTTGCTTCTCAAGGCATCTGAAAATTTTGACTTTAAATCTTTTTTATTTCGAAAAAAATAAATTTAAAATTGTCTTTTCATTTCCTATTTGAAATTATTTTGGTCATTCTTAGCCTGGTCAGCAGATTACTGCTAATGTACTTTATCAATCAATTTAATATTCTGTTTCTTAAGATCATTGATCTCATCAATTTCTTCTTTAATCAATTTGTCTTTCGAAAATTAAATTTTTTATTATCTCAAGTAAATAGAGAAGAAACAACTTTGGGTTAAGATCATCGTTTTGCTTCACAAGGCATCTCAAATTTTGACTTTAAATCTTTTTTATTTCGAAAAAAGAAAATTTAAAATTGTCTTTTCATTTCCTATTTGAAATTATGTTTGCCTTTCTTTAACTGGTCAGCAGATCATTTTTAATGTGCTTTTTCAATCAATTTAATAATCTGTTTCTTAAGATCATTGATCTCATCAATCTCTTCTTTAATCAATTTGTCTTTCGAAAATTAAATTTTTTATTATCTCAAGTAAATAGAGAAGAAACAACTTTGGGTTAAGATCATCGTTTTGCTTCACAAGGCATCTCAAATTTTGACTTTAAATCTTTTTTATTTCGAAAAAAGAAAATTTAAAATTGTCTTTTCATTTCCTATTTGAAATTATGTTGGTCATTCTTAAACTGGTCAACTGATTATTGCTAATGTACTTTATCAATCAATTTAATATTCTGTTTCTTAAGATCATTGATCTCATCAATCTCTTCTTTAATCAATTTGTCTTTCGAAAATTAAATTTTTTATTATCTCAAGTAAATAGAGAAGAAACAACTTTGGGTTAAGATCATCGTTTTGCTTCACAAGGCATCTCAAATTTTGACTTTAAATCTTTTTTATTTCGAAAAAAGAAAATTTAAAATTGTTCTTTCATTTCCTATTTGAAATTATGTTGGTCATTCTTAAAATGGTCAGCAGATTACTGCTAATGTACTTTATCAATCAATTTAATATTCTGTTTCTTAAGATCATTGATCTCATCAATCTCTTCTTTAATCAATTTGTCTCTTGAAAATTAAATTTTTTATTATTTCAAGTAATTAGAGAAGTAACTACTTTCGGTCAAGGTCATCATTGTTCTTCTAAAGGCATCATAAATTTTGAATTAAAGCTTTTTATTTTCAAAAAAAAATAAATTTAAAATTGTTCTTTCATTTCCTATTTGAAATTATGTTGGTCATTCTTAAACTGGTCAACTGATTATTACTAATGTACTTTATCAATCAATTTAATATTCTGTTTCTTAAGATCATTGATCTCATCAATCTCTTCTTTAATCAATTTGTCTTTCGAAAATTAAATTTTTTATTATCTCAAGTAAATAGAGAAGAAACAACTTTGGGTTAAGATCATCTTTTTGCTTCACAAGGCATCTTAAATTTTGACTTTAAATCTTTTTTTTTTCGAAAAAAATAAATTTAAAATTGTTCTTTCATTTCCTATTTGAAATTATGTTTGCCTTTCTTTAACTGGTCAGCAGATCATTTTTAATGTGCTTTTTCAATCAATTTAATAATCTGTTTCTTAAGATCATTGATCTCATCAATCTCTTCTTTAATCAATTTGTCTTTCGAAAATTAAATTTTTTATTATCTCAAGTAAATAGAGAATTAACAACTTTGGGTTAAGATCATCGTTTTGCTTCACAAGGCATCTCAAATTTTGACTTTAAATCTTTTTTATTTCGAAAAAAGAAAATTTAAAATTGTCTTTTCATTTCCTATTTGAAATTATGTTGGTCATTCTTAAACTGGTCAACTGATTATTGCTAATGTACTTTATCAATCAATTTAATATTCTGTTTCTTAAGATCATTGATCTCATCAATCTCTTCTTTAATCAATTTGTCTTTCGAAAATTAAATTTTTTATTATCTCAAGTAAATAGAGAAGAAACAACTTTGGGTTAAGATCATCGTTTTGCTTCTCAAGGCATCTCAAATTTTGACTTTAAATCTTTTTTATTTCGAAAAAAGAAAATTTAAAATTGTTCTTTCATTTCCTATTTGAAATTATGTTGGTCATTCTTAAAATGGTCAGCAGATTACTGCTAATGTACTTCATCAATCAATTTAATATTCTGTTTCTTAAGATTATTGATCTCATCAATCTCTTCTTTAATCAATTTGCCTCTCGAAAATTAAATTTTTTATTATCTCAAGTAAATTAGAGAATTAACAACTTTCGGTAAAGATCATCGTTGTGCTTCTCAAGGCATCTCAAATTTTGACTTTAAATCTTTTTAATTTCGAAAAAAATAAATTTAAAATTTTTCTTTCATTACCTATTTGAAATTATGCTTCTCTTTCTATAACAGGTCAGCAGATAATTTTAATGTGCTTAATCATTCAATTTAATATTCTGTTTCTTAAGATCATTGATCTCGCCAATCTTTTCCTTAAACAATTGTCTCTCGAAAATTTAATTTTTTATTATTTCAAGTAAATAGAGAATTGACTACTTTTGGTTAAGATCATCGTTTTCCTTCTCAAGGCATCCTAAATTCTGACTTTAAATCTTTTTAATTTCGAAAAAAATAAATTTAAAATTTTTCTTTCATTACCTATTTGAAATTATGCTTCTCTTTCTATAACAGGTCAGCAGATAATTTTAATGTGCTTAATCATTCAATTTAATATTCTGTTTCGTTAGATAATTGATCTCATCAAATTCTTCTTTAATCAATTTGTCTTTCGAAAATTAAATTTTTTTTTATCTCAAGTAAATAGAGAAGTAACAAATTTCGGTTAAGATCATCGTTTTGCTTCTCAAGGCATCTCAAATTTTGACTTTAAATCTTTTATATTTCGAAAAAATAAATTTAAAATTGTAATTTCATTTCCTTTTTGAAATTATGTTGGTCATTCTTAAAATGGTCAGCAGATTACTGCTAATGTACTTTATCAATCAATTTAATATTCTGTTTCTTAAGATCATTGATCTCATCAATATCTCTTTAATCAATTTGTCTCTTGAAAATTAAATTTTTTAATATTTCAAGTAAATAGAGAATTAACTTCTTTCGGTCAAGGTCATCATTGTTCTTATCATGGCATCCTAAATTTTGAACTTTAAATCTTTTATATTTCGAAAAAAAATAAATTTAAAATTGTAGTTTCATTTCCTATTTGAAATTATGTTTGCCTTTCTTTAACTAGTCAGCAGATCATTTTTAATGTACTCTATTAATCAATTTAATATTCTGTTTCTTTAGATCATTGATCTCATCAAATTCTTCTTTAATCAATTTGTCTTTCGAAAATTAAATTTTTTATTATTTCAAGTAAATAGTGAATTGACTACTTTCGGTTAAGATCTTCGTTTTGCTTCTCAAGGCATCTCAAATTTTGAATAAAAACTTTTTAATTTCGAAAAAAAATAAATTTAAAATTGTTCTTTCATTTCCTATTTGAAATTATGTTGGTCATTCTTAGCCTGGTCAGCAGATTATTGTTAATGTACTTCATCAATCAATTTAATATTCTGTTTCTTAAGATCATTGATCTCATCAATCTCTTCTTTAATCAATTTGTCTCTCAAAAATTAAATCTTTTATTCTTTCAAGTAAATAGAGAATTTACAAATTTCGGTTAAGATCATCATTGTGCTTCTCAAGGCATCTGAAAATTTTGACTTTAAATCTTTTCTATTTCGAAAAAATAAATTTAAAATTGTTCTTTCATTTCCTATTTGAAATTATGTTTGTCTTTCTTAAACTGGTAAGCTGATAATTGTTAATGTACTTCATCAATCAATTTAATATTCTGTTTCTTAAGATCATTGATCTCATCAATCTCTTCTTTAATCAATTTGTCTCTCGAAAATTAAATTTTTTATTCTTTCAAGTAAATAGAGAATTTACAACTTTCGGTTAAGATCATCATTTTGCTTCTCAAGGCATCTCAGATTTTGACTTTAAATCTTTTATATTTCGAAAAGAATTAATTTAAAATTGTTCTTTCATTTCCTATTTGAAATTATGTTGGTCATTCTTAAACTGGTCAACTGATTATTGCTAATGTACTTTATCAATCAATTTAATATTCTGTTTCTTAAGATCATTGATCTGATCAATATCTTCTTTAATCAATTTGTCTATCGAAAATTAAATTTTTTATTCTTTCAAGTAAATAGAGAATTAACAAATTTCGGTTAAGATCATCATTTTGCTTCTCAAGGCATCTGAAAATTTTGACTTTAAATCTTTTTTATTTCGAAAAAAATAAATTTAAAATTGTCTTTTCATTTCCTATTTGAAATTATGTTGGTCTTTCTTTAACTGGTCAACTGATTATTGCTAAAGTAATTTATTAATCAATTCAAGATTCTGTTTCTTAATATCAATGTTCTCATCAATCTCTTCTTTAATCAATTTGTCTCTCGAAAATTAAATTTCTTATTATTATAAGTAAATAGAGAATTGACTACTTTCGGTTAAGATCATCATTTTGCTTCTCAAGGCATCTGAAAATTTTGACTTTAAATCTTTTTTATTTCGAAAAAAATAAATTTAAAATTGTTCTTTCATCTCCTATTTGAAATTATGTTGGTCTTTCTTAGCCTGGTCAGCAGATTATTGCTAATGTACTTTATCAATCAATTTAATATTCTGTTTCTTAAGATCATTGATCTTATCAATCTCTTCTTTAATCAATTTGTCTTTCGAAAATTAAATTTTTTATTATCTCAAGTAAATAGAGAATTAACAACTTTGGGTTAAAATCATCATTTTGCTTCTCAAGGCATCTCAAATTGTGACTTTAAATCTTTTTAATTTCGAAAAAATAAATTTAAAATTGTTCTTTCATTTCCTATTGAAATTATGTTGGCCTTTCTTATAATGGACAGCAGATTATTGTTAATGTACTCTATCAATCAATTTAATATTCTGTTTCTTAAGATCATTGATCTCATCAAATTCTTCTTTAATCAATTTGTCTTTCGAAAATTAAATTTTTTATTATTTCAAGTAAATAGAGAATTAACTACTTTCGGTCAAGGTCATCATTGTTCTTCTCAAGGCATCCTAAATTTTGAATTAAAGCTTTTTATTTTCAAAAAAAAATAAATTTAAAATTGTTCTTTCATTTCCTATTTGAAATTATGTTGGCCTTTCTTTAACTGGTCAGCAGATTATTGTTAATGTACTCTATCAATCAATTTAATATTCTGTTTCTTAAGATCATCGATCTCGCCAATCTCTTCTTTAATCAATTTGTCTCTCGAAAAATAAATTTTTTATTATTTCAAGAAAATAGAGAATTGACTCCTTTTGGTCAAGGTCATCATTGTTCTTCTCAAGGCATCTTAAATTTTGACTTAAAATCTTGTTTTTTTCGTAAAAAATAAATTTAAAATTGTTCTTTCATTTCCTATTTGAAATTATGTTGGCCTTTTTTTAACTGGTCAGCAGATTATTGCTAATGTACTCTATCAATCAATTTAATATTCTGTTTCTTAAGATCATTGATCTCATCAATCTCTTCTTTAATCAATTTGTCTTTCGAAAATTAAATTTTTTATTATTTCAAGTAAATAGAGAATTAACTACTTTCGGTCAAGGTCATCATTGTTCTTCTCAAGGCATCCTAAATTTTGACTTTAAATCTTGTTTTTTTCGAAAAAAATAAATTTAAAATTGTTCTTTCATTTCCTATTTGAAATTATGTTGGCCTTTCTTTAACTGGTCAGCAGATTATTGTTAATGTACTCTATCAATCAATTTAATATTCTGTTTCTTAAGATCATTGATCTCATCAATCTCTTCTTTAATCAATTTGTCTCTTAAAAATTAAATTTTTTATTATTTCAAGTAAATAGAGAATTAACTACTTTCGGCCAAGGTCATCATTGTTCTTCTCAAGGCATCTTAAATTTTGACTTTAAATCTTTTTTTTTTCGAAAAAAATAAATTTAAAATTGTTCTTTCATTTCCTATTTGAAATTATGTTTGCCTTTCTTTAACTGGTCAGCAGATTATTATTAATGAACTCGATCTATCAATTTATTATTTTGTTTCTTAAGATCATTGATCTCATCAATCATTTCTTTAATCAATTTGTCCCCCGAAAATTAAATTTTTTATTATTTCAAGTAAATAGAGAATTAACTACTTTCGGTCAAGGTCATCATTGTTCTTCTCAAGGCATCCTAAATTTTGACTTTAAATCTTTTTTTTTTCGAAAAAAATAAATTTAAAATTGTTCTTTCATTTCCTATTTGAAATTATGTTGGCCTTTCTTTAACTGTTCAGCAGATTATTGCTAATGTACTCTATCAATCAATTTAATATTCTGTTTCTTAAGATCATTGATCTCATCAATCTCTTCTTTAATCAATTTGTCTTTCGAAAATTAAATTTTTTATTTTCTCAAGTAAATAGAGAGTTAACTACTTTCGGTCAAGGTCATCATTGTTCTTCTCAAGTCATCCTAAATTTTGAATTTAAATCTTTTTAATTTCGAAAAAAATAAATTTAAAATTGTTCTTTCATTACATATTTGAAATTATGTTGGCCTTTCTTTAACTCTTCAGCAGATTATTGTTAATTTACTCTATCATTCAATTCAATATTCTGTTTCTTAAGATCATTGATCTCATCAATCTCTTCTTTAATCAATTTGACTCTTAAAAATTAAATTTTTTATTATTTCAAGTAAATAGAGAATTAACTACTTTCGGTCAAGGTCATCATTGTTCTTCTCAAGGCATCTTAAATTTTGAATTAAAGCTTTTTTTTTTCGAAAAAAATAAATTTAAAATTATTCTTTCATTTGCTATTTGAAATTATGTTGGCCTTTCTTTAACTGGTCAGCAGATTATTGCTAATGTTCTCTATCAATCAATTTAATATTCTGTTTTTTATGATCATTGATCTCATCAATATCTCTTTAAACAATTTGTCTCTCAAAGATTAAATTTTTTATTATTTCAAGTAAATAGAGAATTAACTACTTTCGGTCAAGTTCATCATTGTTCTTCTCAAGGCACCTTAAATTTTGACTTCAAATCATTTTAATTTCGAAAAAAATAAATTTAAAATTGTTCTTTCATTTCCTATTTGAAATTATGTTGGCCTTTCTTTAACTGTTCAGCAGATTATTGCTAATGTTCTTCATCAATCAATTTAATATTCTGTTTCTTAAGATCATTGATCTCATCAATCTCTTCTTTAATCAATTTGTCTCTCGAAAATTAAATTTTTTATTAATTCAAGTAAATAGAGAATTAACTACTTTCGGTCAAGGTCATCATTGTTCTTCTCAAGGCATCTTAAATTTTGAATTAAAGCTTTTTATTTCCAAAAAAAAATAAATTTAAAATTGTTCTTTCATTTCCTATTTGAAATTATGTTTGCCTTTCTTTAACTGGTCAGCAGATCATTTTTAATGTGCTTTTTCAATCAATTTAATAATCTGTTTCTTAAGATCATTGATCTCATCAATCTCTACTTTAATCAATTTGTCTCTTAAAAATTAAATTTTTTATTATTTCAAGTAAATAGAGAATTAACTACTTTCGGCCAAGGTCATCATTGTTCTTCTCAAGGCATCTTAAATTTTGAATTAAAGCTTTTTAATTTCGAATAAAATAAATTTAAAATTGTTCTTTCATTTCCTATTTGAAATTATGTTGGCCTTTCTTTAACTGGTCAGCAGATTATTGCTATAGTACTTTATCAATCAATTTAATATTCTGTTTCTTAAGATCATTGATCTCATCAATCTCTTCTTTAATCAATTTGTCTCTCGAAAATTAAATTTTTTATTATTTCAAGTAAATAGAGAATTAACTACTTTCGGCCAAGGTCATCATTGTTCTTCTCAAGGGATCTTAAAATTTGAATCAAAGCTTTTTTTTTTCGAAAAAAATAAATTTAAAATTGTTCTTTCATTTCCTATTTGAAATTATGTTGGCCTTTTATTAACGGGTCAGCAGATTATTGCTAAAGTAATTTATTAATCAATTCAAGATTCTGTTTCTTAATATCAATGATCTCATCAATCTCTTCTTTAATCAATTTGTCTCTTAAAAATTAAATTTTTTATTATTTCAAGTAAATAGAGAATTAACTACTTTCGGCCAAGGTCATCATTGTTCTTCTCAAGGCATCTTAAATTTTGAATTAAAGCTTTTTATTTCCAAAAAAAAATAAATTTAAAATTGTTCTTTCATTTCCTATTTGAAATTATGTTTGCCTTACTTTAACTGGTCAGCAGATCATTTTTAATGTGCTTTTTCAATCAATTTAATAATCTGTTTCTTAAGATCATTGATCTCATCAATCTCTTCTTTAATCAATTTGTCTCTTAAAAATTAAATTTTTTATTATTTCAAGTAAATAGAGAATTAACCACTTTCGGCCAAGGTCATCATTGTTCTTCTCAAGGCATCTTAAATTTTGACTTTAAATCTTTTTAATTTCAAAAAAAATAAATTTAAAATTGTTCTTTCATTTCCTATTTGAAATTATGTTTGCCTTTCTTTAACTGGTCAGCAGATCATTTTTAATGTGCTTTTTCAATCAATTTAATAATCTGTTTCTTAAGATCATTGATCTCATCAATCTCTTCTTTAATCAATTTGTCTCTCGAAAATTAAATTTTTTATTATTTCAAGTAAATAGAGAATTAACTACTTTCGGTCAAGGTCATCATTGTTCTTCTCAAGGCATCTTAAATTTTGAATTAAAGCTTTTTAATTTCGAATAAAATAAATTTAAAATTGTTCTTTCATTTCCTATTTGAAATTATGTTGGCCTTTCTTTAACTGGTCAGCAGATTATTGCTAATTTGCTTTTTCAATCAATTTAATATTCTGTTTCTTAAGATCATTGATCTCATCAATCTCTTCTTTAATCAATTTGTCTCTCGAATATTAAATTTTTTATTTTCTCAAGTAAATAGAGAATTAACTACTTTCGGTCAAGGTTATCATTGTTCTTCTCAAGGCATCTTAAATTTTGAATTAAAGCTTTTTAATTTCAAAATAAATAAATTTAAAATTGTTCTTTCATTTCCTATTTGAAATTATGTTGGCCTTTCTTTAACGGGTCAGCAGATTATTGCTAATGTACTTTATCAGTAAATTTAAAATTCTGTTTTTTAAGATCATTGATCTCATCAATCTCTCCTTTAATCAATTTGTCTCTTGAAAATTAAATTTTTTATTATTTCAAGTAAATAGAGAAGTAACTACTTTCGGTCAAGGTCATCATTGTTCTTCTCAAGGCATCTTAAATTTTGAATTAAAGCTTTTTAATTTCGAAAAAAATAAATTTAAAATTGTTCTTTCATTTCCTATTTGAAATTATGTTGGCCTTTCTTTAACTTGTCAGCAGATTATTGTTAATGTGCTTTTTCAATCAATTTAATATTCTGTTTCTTAAGATCATTGATCTCATCAATCTCTTCTTTAATCAATTTGTCTTTCGAAAATTAAATTTTTTATTTTCTCAAGTAAATAGAGAGTTAACTACTTTCGGTCAAGGTCATCATTGTTCTTCTCAAGGAATCCTAAATTTTGAATTAAAAGTTTTTAATTTCAAAAAAAATAAATTTAAAATTGTTCTTTCATTTCCTATTTGAAATTATGTTGGCCTTTTATTAACGGGTCAGCAGATTATTGCTAAAGTAATTTATTAATCAATTCAAGATTCTGTTTCTTAATATCAATGATCTCATCAATCTCTTCTTTAATCAATTTGTCTCTTAAAAATTAAATTTTTTATTATTTCAAGTAAATAGAGAATTAACTACTTTCGGCCAAGGTCATCATTGTTCTTCTCAAGGCATCTTAAATTTTGAATTAAAGCTTTTAATTTTCAAAAAAAAATAAATTTAAAATTGTTCTTTCATTTCATATTTGAAATTATGTTGGCCTTTTATTAACGGGTCAGCAGATTATTGCTAAAGTAATTTATTAATCAATTCAAGATTCTGTTTCTTAAGATCATTGATCTCATCAATCTCTTCTTTAATCAATTTGTCTCTCGAAAATTAAATTTTTTATTATTTCAAGTAAATAGAGAATTAACTCTTTTCGGTCAAGGTCATCATTGTTCTTCTCAAGGCATCCTAAATTTTGACTTTAAAACTTTTTAATTTCGAAAAAAAAATAAATTTAAAATTGTTCTTTCATTTCTTATTTGAAATTATGTTGGTCATTCTTAAACTGGTCAGCAGATTATTGTTAATGTACTTCATCAATCAATTTAATATTCTGTTTCTTAAGATCATTGATCTCATCAATCTCTTCTTAAATCAATTTGTCTCTTGAAAATTAAATTTTTTATTATTTCAAGTAAATAGAGAATTGACTACTTTTGGTCAAGGTCATCATTGTTCTTCTCAAGGCATCTTAAATTTTGAATTAAAGCTTTTTAATTTCGAAAAAAATAAATTTAAAATTGTTCTTTCATTTCCTATTTGAAATTATGTTGGCCTTTCTTTAACTGGTCAGCAGATTATTGCTATAGTACTTTATCAATCAATTTAATATTCTGTTTCTTAAGATCATTGATCTCATCAATCTCTTCTTTAATCAATTTGTCTCTTGAAAATTAAATTTTTTATTATTTCAAGTAAATAGAGAATTAACTACTTTCGGCCAAGGTCATCATTGTTCTTCTCAAGGCATCTTAAATTTTGAATTAAAACTTTTTAATTTCAAAAAAAATAAATTTAAAATTGTTCTTTCATTTCCTATTTGAAATTATGTTTGCCTTTCTTTAACTGGTCAGCAGATTATTGTTAATATACTCTATCATTCAATTTTATATTCTGTTTCTTAAGATCATTGATCTCGCCAATCTCTTCTTTAATCAATTTGTCTCTCGAAAAATAAATTTTTTATTATTTCAAGAAAGAGAGAATTAACTACTTTCGGTCAAGGTTATCATTGTTCTTCTCAAGGCATCCTAAATTTTGAATTAAAGATTTTTAATTTCGAAAAAAATAAATTTAAAATTGTTCTTTCATTTCCTATTTGAAATAATGTTTGCCTTTCTTTAACTGGTCAGCAGATTATTGCTAATGTTCTTTATCAGTAAATTTAATATTCTGTTTCTTAAGATCATTGATCTCATCAATCTCTACTTTAATCAATTTGTCTCTCGGAAATTAAATTTTTTATTATTTCAAGTAAATAGAGAAGTAACTTCTTTCGGTTAAGTTCATATTTGTTCTTCTCAAGGCATCCTTGATTGTGCCTTTAAATCTTTTTTATTTCGAAAAAAATAAATTTAAAATTGTTCTTTCATTTCCAATTTGAAATTATGTTTGCCTTTCTTTAACTGGTCAGCAGATCATTTTTAATGTGCTTTTTCAATCAATTTAATATTCTGTTTCTTAAGATCATTGATCTAATCAATCTCTTCTTTAATCAATTTGTCTCTTGAGAATTAAATTTTTTATTATTTCAATTATATAGACAATTACATCTTTTCGTTCAAAGTCATCATTTTTCTTCTCACGGCATCCTAAATTTTGACTTTAAATATTTTTAATTTCGAAAAAAATAAATTTAAAATTGTTCTTTCATTTCCAATTTGAAATAATGTTGGCGTTTCTTTAACTGGTCAGCATATCATTTTTTATGTGCTTTTTCAATTAATTTAATATTCTGTTTCTTAAGATCATCGATCTCGCCAATCTCTTCTTTAATCAATTTGTCTCTTGAATATTAAATTTTCTATTTTTAAAGTAAATAGAGAATTAACTCTTTTCGGTCAAGGTCATCATTGTCATTCTCAAGGCATCTTAAATTTTGAATTAAAACTTTTTAATTTCAAAAAAAATAAATTTAAAATTGTTCTTTCATTTCCTATTTGAAATTATGTTTGCCTTTCTTTAACTGGTCAGCAGATCATTTTTAATGTGCTTTTTCAATCAATTTAATAATCTGTTTCTTAAGATCATTGATCTCATCAATCTCTTCTTTAATCAATTTGTCTCTCGAAAATTAAATTTTTTATTATTTCAAGTAAATAGAGAATTAACTACTTTCGGCCAAGGTCATCATTGTTCTTCTCAAGGCATCTTAAAATTTGAATTAAAACTTTTTAATTTCAAAAAAAATAAATTTAAAATTGTTCTTTCATTTCCTATTTGAAATTATGTTTGCCTTTCTTTAACTGGTCAGCAGATCATTTTTAATGTGCTTTTTCAATCAATTTAATAATCTGTTTCTTAAGATCATTGATCTCGACAATCTCTTCTTTAATCAATTTGTCTCTTAAAAATTAAATTTTTTATTATTTCAAGTAAATAGAGAATTAACTACTTTCGGCCAAGGTCATCATTGTTCTTCTCAAGGCATCCTAAATTTTGAATTAAAGCTTTTTAATTTCAAAAAAAATAAATTTAAAATTGTTCTTTCATTTCCTATTTGAAATTATGTTTGCCTTTCTTTAACTGGTCAGCAGATCATTTTTAATGTGCTTTTTCAATCAATTTAATAATCTGTTTCTTAAGATCATTGATCTCGACAATCTCTTCTTTAATCAATTTGTCTCTCGAAAATTAAATTTCTTATTATTTTAAGTAAATAGACAATTAACTCTTTTCGGTCAAGGTCATCATTGTTCGTCTCGAGACATCCTAAATTTTGAATTAAAGCTTTTTAATTTCGAAAAAAATAAATTTAAAATTGTTCTTTCATTTCCTATTTTAAATTATGTTTGCCTTTCTCTAACTGGTCAGCAGATTATTGCTAATGTGCTTTTTAAATCAATTTAATATTCTGTTTCTTAAGATCATTGATCTCATCAATCTCTTCTTTAATCAATTTGTCTCTCGAAAATTAAATTTTTTATTATTTCAAGTAAATAGAGAATTAACTCTTTTCGGTCAAGGTCATCATTGTTCTTCTCAAGGCATCCTAAATTCTGACTTTAAAGCTTTTTAATTTCAAAGAAAATAAATTTAAAATTGTTCTTTCATTTCCTATTTGAAATTATGTTTGCCTTTCTTTAACTGGTCAGCAGATTATTGCTAATGTTCTTTATCAGTAAATTTAATATTCTGTTTCTTAAGATCATTGATCTCATCAATCTCTTCTTTAATCAATTTGTCTCTCGAAAATTAAATTTTTTATTATTTCAAGTAAATAGAGAATTAACTACTTTCGGTCAAGGTCATCATTGTTCTTCTCAAGGCATCCTAAATTTTGAATTAAAGCTTTTTAATTTCGAAAAAAATAAATTTAAAATTGTTCTTTCATTTCCAATTTGAAATTATGTTGGCGTTTCTTTAACTGGTCAGCAGATCATTTTTTATGTGCTTTTTCAATTAATTTAATATTCTGTTTCTTAAGATCATTGATCTAATCAATCTCTTCTTTAATCAATTTGTCTCTTGAGAATTAAATTTTTTATTATTTCAAGTAAATAGTGAATTAATTCTTTTCGGTCAAGGTCATCATTGTTCTACTCAAGGCATCATAAATTTTGAATTAAAGCTTTTTATTTTCAAAAAAAAATAAATTTAAAATTGTTCTTTCATTTCCTATTTGAAATTATGTTTGCCTTTCTTTAACTGGTCAGCAGATTAATTTTAATGTGCTTTTTCAATCAATTTAATAATCTGTTTCTTAAGATCATTGATCTCATCAATCTCTACTTTAATCAATTTGTCACTTAAAAATTAAATTTTTTATTATTTCAAGTAAATAGAGAATTAACTCTTTTCGGTCAAGGTCATCATTGTTCTTCTCAAGGCATCCTAAATTTTGAGTTAAAGCTTTTTAATTTCGAAAAAAATAAATTTAAAATTGTTCTTTCATTTCCTATTTGAATTTATGTTTGCCTTTCTATAACTGGTCATTAGATTATTATTTAATGTGCTTTTTCAATCAATTAAATATTCTGTTTCTTAAGATCATTGATCTCATCAATCTCTTCTTTAATCAATTTGTCTCTCGTATATTAAATTTTTTATTTTCTCAAGTAAATAGAGAATTAACTACTTTCGGTCAAGGTTATCATTCTCCTTCTCAAGGTATCTTAAATTTTGGAATAAAGCTTTTTAATTTCGAAAAAAATAAATTTAAAAGTGTTCTTTCATTTCCTATTTGAAATTATGTTTGCCTTTCTTTAACTGGTCAGCAGATTATTTTTAATGTGCTTTTTCAATCAATTTAATAATCTGTTTCTTAAGATCATTGATCTCGACAATCTCTTCTTTAATCAATTTGTCTCTTAAAAATTAAATTTTTTATTATTTCAAGTAAATAGAGAATTAACTACTTTCGGCCAAGGTCATCATTGTTCTTCTCAAGGCATCTTAAATTTTGAATTAAAACTTTTTAATTTCAAAAAAAATAAATTTAAAATTGTTCTTTCATTTCCTATTTGAAATTATGTTTGCCTTTCTTTAACTGGTCAGCAGATCATTTTTAATGTGCTTTTTCAATCAATTTAATAATCTGTTTCTTAAGATCATTGATCTCGCCAATCTCTTCTTTAATCAATTTGTCTCTCGAAAAATAAATTTTTTATTATTTCAAGAAAAAAGAGAATTAACTCTTTTCGGTCAAGGTCATCATTGTCATTCTCAAGGCATCTTAAATTTTGAATTAAAGCTTTTTAATTTCAAAAAAAATAAATTTAAAATTGTTCTTTCATTTCCTATTTGAAATTATGTTGGCCTTTCTTTAAATGGTCAGCAGATTATTTTTAATGTGCTTTTTCAATCAATTAAATAATCTGTTTCTTAAGATCATTGATCTCGACAATCTCTTCTTTAATCAATTTGTCTCTTAAAAATTAAATTTTTTATTATTTCAACTTAATAGAGAATTAACTACTTTCGGCCAAGGTCATCATTGTTCTTCTCAAGGCATCCTAAATTCTGACTTTAAAGCTTTTTAATTTCAAAGAAAATAAATTTAAAATTGTTCTTTCATTTCCTATTTGAAATTATGTTTGCCTTTCTTTAACTGGTCAGCAGATCATTTTTAATGTGCTTTTTCAATCAATTTAATAATCTGTTTCTTAAGATCATTGATCTCGACAATCTCTTCTTTAATCAATTTGTCTCTTAAAAATTAAATTTTTTATTATTTCAAGTAAATAGAGAATTAACTCTTTTCGGTCAAGGTCATCATTGTTCTTCTCAAGGCATCCTAAATTTTGAATTAAAGCTTTTTAATTTCGAAAAAAATAAATTTAAAATTGTTCTTTCATTTCCTATTTGAATTTATGTTTGCCTTTCTATAACTGGTCAGCAGATTATTTTTAATGTGCTTTTTCAATCAATTTAATAATCTGTTTCTTAAGATCATTGATCTCGACAATCTCTTCTTTAATCAATTTGTCTCTTAAAAATTAAATTTTTTATTATTTCAAGTAAATAGAGAATTAACTCTTTTCGGTCAAGGTCATCATTGTTCTTCTCAAGGCATTCTAAATTCTGACTTTAAAGCTTTTTAATTTCAAAAAAAATAAATTTAAAATTGTTCTTTCATTTCCTATTTGAAATTATGTTTGCCTTTCTTTAACTGGTCAGCAGATCATTTTTAATGTGCTTTTTCAATCAATTTAATAATCTGTTTCTTAAGATCATTGATCTCGACAATCTCTTCTTTAATCAATTTGTCTCTTAAAAATTAAATTTTTTATTATTTCAACTTAATAGAGAATTAACTACTTTCGGCCAAGGTCATCATTGTTCTTCTCAAGGCATTCTAAATTCTGACTTTAAAGCTTTTTAATTTCGAAAAAAATAAATTTAAAATTGTTCTTTCATTTCCTATTTGAAATTATGTTGGCCTTTCTTTAACTGGTCAGCAGATTATTGCTATAGTACTTTATCAATCAATTTAATATTCTGTTTCTTAAGATCATTGATCTCGCCAATCTCTTCTTTAATCAATTTGTCTCTTGAATATTAAATTTTCTATTTTTCAAGTAAATAGAGAATTAACTCTTTTCGGTCAAGGTCATCATTGTCATTCTCAAGGCATCTTAAATTTTGAATTAAAGCTTTTTAATTTCGAAAAAAATAAATTTAAAATTGTTCTTTCATTTCCTATTTGAAATTATGTTTGCCTTTCTATAACTGGTCAGCAGATTATTTTTAATGTGCTTTTTCAATCAATTTAATATTCTGTTTCTTAAGATCATTGATCTCGCCAATCTTTTCTTTAATCAATTTGTCTCTGAAAAATTAAATTTTTTATTATTTCAAGTAAATAGAGAATTAACTACTTTCGGTCAAGGTCATCATTGTTCTTCTCAAGGCATCCTAAATTTTGAATTAAAGCTTTTTAATTTCGAAAAAAATAAATTTAAAATTGTTCTTTCATTTCCTATTTGAAATTATGTTGGCCTTTCTTTAACTGGTCAGCAGATTATTGCTATAGTACTTTATCAATCAATTTAATATTCTGTTTCTTAAGATCATTGATCCCGCCAATCTCTTCTTTAATCAATTTGTCTCTCGAAAAATAACTTTTTTATTATTTCAAGTAAATAGAGAATTAACTCTTTTCGGTCAAGGTCATCATTGTTCTTCTCAAGGCATTCTAAATTCTGACTTTAAAGCTTTTTAATTTCAAAAAAAATAAATTTAAAATTGTTCTTTCATTTCCTATTTGAAATTATGTTTGCCTTTCTTTAACTGGTCAGCAGATCATTTTTAATGTGCTTTTTCAATCAATTTAATAATCTGTTTCTTAAGATCATTGATCTCATCAATCTCTTCTTTAATCAATTTGTCTCTCGAAAATTAAATTTTTTATTAATTCAAGTAAATAGAGAATTAACTCTTTTCGGTCAAGGTTATCATTCTCCTTCTCTCAAGGTATCTTAAATTGTGACTTTAAATCTTTTTAATTTCGAAAAAAAAAAATTTAAAATTGTTCTTTCATTTCCTATTTGAATTTCTGTTTGCCTTTCTATAACTGGTCATTAGATTATTTTTTAATGTGCTTTTTCAATCAATTTAATATTCTGTTTCTTAAGATCATTGATCTCGCCAATCTTTATTTTAATCAATTTGTCTCTTAAAAATTAAATTTTTTATTATTTCAAGTAAATAGAGAATTAACTCTTTTCGGTCAAGGTCATCATTGTTCTTCTCAAGGCATCCTAAATTTTGAATTAAAGCTTTTTAATTTCGAAAAAAATAAATTTAAAATTGTTCTTTCATTTCCTATTTGAATTTATGTTTGCCTTTCTATAACTGGTCAGCAGATTATTTTTAATGTGCTTTTTCAATCAATTTAATAATCTGTTTCTTAAGATCATTGATCTCGACAATCTCTTCTTTAATCAATTTGTCTCTTAAAAATTAAATTTTTTATTATTTCAACTTAATAGAGAATTAACTACTTTCGGCCAAGGTCATCATTGTTCTTCTCAAGGCATCCTAAATTCTGACTTTAAAGCTTTTTAATTTCAAAGAAAATAAATTTAAAATTGTTCTTTCATTTCCTATTTGAATTTATGTTTGCCTTTCTATAACTGGTCAGCAGATTATTTTTAATGTGCTTTTTCAATCAATTTAATATTCTGTTTCTTAAGATCATTGATCTCGCCAATCTTTTCTTTAATCAATTTGTCTCTCGAATATTAAATTTTATATTTTCTCAAGTAAATAGAGAATTAACTCTTTTCGGTCAAGGTCATCATTGTTCTTCTCAAGGCATCCTAAATTGTGACTTTAAATCTTTTTAATTTCAAAAAAAATAAATTTAAATTGTTCTTTCATTTCCTATTTGAAATTATGTTTGCCTTTCTTTAACTGGTCAGCAGATTATTGCTAATTTTCTTTTTCAATTCATTTAATTATCTGTTTCTTAAGATCATTGATCTCGACAATCTCTTCTTTAATCAATTTGTCTCTTAAAAATTAAATTTTTTATTATTTCAACTTAATAGAGAATTAACTACTTTCGGCCAAGGTCATCATTGTTCTTCTCAAGGCATCCTAAATTCTGACTTTAAAGCTTTTTAATTTCAAAAAAAATAAATTTAAAATTGTTCTTTCATTTCCTATTTGAAATTATGTTTGCCTTTCTTTAACTGGTCAGCAGATCATTTTTAATGTGCTTTTTCAATCAATTTAATAATCTGTTTCTTAAGATCATTGATCTCGACAATCTCTTCTTTAATCAATTTGTCTCTTAAAAATTAAATTTTTTATTATTTCAACTTAATAGAGAATTAACTACTTTCGGCCAAGGTCATCATTGTTCTTCTCAAGGCATTCTAAATTCTGACTTTAAAGCTTTTTAATTTCAAAAAAAATAAATTTAAAATTGTTCTTTCATTTCCTATTTGAAATTATGTTTGCCTTTCTTTAACTGGTCAGCAGATTATTTTTAATGTGCTTTTTCATTCAATTTAATATTCTGTTTCTTAAGATCATTGATCTCATCAATCTCTTCTTTAATCAATTTGTCTCTTAAAAATTAAATTTTTTATTATTTCAAGTAAATAGAGAATTAACTACTTTCGGCCAAGGTCATCATTGTTCTTCTCAAGGCATCCTAAATTCTGACTTTGAAGCTTTTTAATTTCAAAATAAATAAATTTAAAATTGTTCTTTCATTTCCTATTTCAATTTATGTTTGCCTTTCTATAACTGGTCAGCAGATTATTTTTAATGTGCTTTTTCAATCAATTAAATATTCTGTTTCTTAAGATCATTGATCTCATCAATCTCTTCTTTAATCAATTTGTCTCTCGAATATTAAATTTTATATTTTCTCAAGTAAATAGAGAATTAACTCTTTTCGGTCAAGGTCATCATTGTTCTTCTCAAGGCATCCTAAATTTTGAATTAAAGCTTTTTAATTTCGAAAAAAATAAATTTAAAATTGTTCTTTCATTTCCTATTTGAATTTATGTTTGCCTTTCTATAACTGGTCAGCAGATTATTTTTAATGTGCTTTTTCAATCAATTTAATATTCTGTTTCTTAAGATCATTGATCTCGACAATCTCTTCTTTAATCAATTTGTCTCTTAAAAATTAAATTTTTTATTATTTCAACATAATAGAGAATTAACTACTTTCGGCCAAGGTCATCATTGTTCTTCTCAAGGCATTCTAAATTCTGACTTTAAAGCTTTTTAATTTCAAAAAAAATAAATTTAAAATTGTTCTTTCATTTCCTATTTGAAATTATGTTGGCCTTTCTTTAACTCTTCAGCAGATTATTGTTAATGTGCTTTTTCAATCAATTTAATATTCTGTTTCTTAAGATCATTGATCTCATCAATCTCTTCTTTAATCAATTTGTCTCTTAAAAATTAAATTTTTTATTATTTCAAGTAAATAGAGAATTAACTACTTTCGGCCAAGGTCATCATTGTTCTTCTCAAGGCATCCTAAATTCTGACTTTGAAGCTTTTTAATTTCAAAATAAATAAATTTAAAATTGTTCTTTCATTTCCTATTTGAAATTATGTTGGCCTTTCTATAACTGGTCAGCAGATTATTTTTAATGTGCTTTTTCAATCAATTTAATATTCTGTTTCTTAAGATCATTGATCTCATCAATCTCTTCTTTAATCAATTTGTCTCTTAAAAATTAAATTTTTTATTATTTCAAGTAAATAGGGAATTACATACTTTCGGTCAAGGTTATCATTCTCCTTCTCAAGGTATCTTAAATTTTGGAATAAAGCTTTTTAATTTCGAAAAAAATAAATTTAAAAGTGTTCTTTCATTTCCTATTTGAATTTATGTTTGCCTTTCTATAACTGGTCAGCAGATTATTTTTAATGTGCTTTTTCAATCAATTTAATATTCTGTTTCTTAAGATCATTGATCTCATCAATCTCTTCTTTAATCAATTTGTCTCTCGAAAATTAAATTTTTTATTATTTCAAGTAAATAGAGAATTAACTCTTTTCGGTCAAGGTCATCATTGTTCTTCTCAAGGCATCCTAAATTTTGAATTAAAGCTTTTTAATTTCGAAAAAAATAAATTTAAAATTGTTCTTTCATTTCCTATTTGAAATTATGTTGGCCTTTCTTTAACTTGTCAGCAGATTATTGTTAATATACTCTATCATTCAATTTTATATTCTGTTTCTTAAGATCATTGATCTCGCCAATCTCTTCTTTAATCAATTTGTCTCTTGAAAATTAAATTTTTTATTATTTCAAGAAAATAGAGAATTAACTACTTTCGGTCAAAGTCATCATTGTTCTTCTCAAGGCATCCTATATTTTGAGTTAAAGCTTTTTAATTTCGAAAGAAATAAATTTAAAATTGTTCTTTCATTTCCTATTTGAATTTATGTTTGCCTTTCTATAACTGGTCAGCAGATTATTGCTAATGTGCTTTTTCAATCAGTTAAATATTCTGTTTCTTAAGATCATTGATCTCATCAATCTCTACTTTAATCAATTTGTCTCTTGAAAATTAAATTTTCTATTATTTCAAGTAAATAGAGAATTAACTACTTTCGGCCAAGGTCATCATTGTTCTTCTCAAGTCATCCTAAATTCTGACTTTAAAGCTTTTTAATTTCAAAAAAAATAAATTTAAAATTGTTCTTTCATTTCCTATTTGAAATTATGTTTGCCTTTCTTTAACTGGTCAGCAGATTTTTGCTTATGTGCTTTTTCAATCAATTTAATAATCTGTTTCTTAAGATCATTGATCTCATCAATCTCTTCTTTAATCAATTTGTCTCTTGAAAATTAAATTTTTTATTATTTCAAGTAAATAGAGAATTAACTACTTTCGGCCAAGGTCATCATTGTTCTTCTCAAGGCATCCTAAATTGTGACTTTAAATCTTTTTAATTTCGAAAAAAATAAATTTAAAAGTGTTCTTTCATTTCCTATTTCAATTTATGTTTGCCTTTCTATAACTGGTCAGCAGATTATTTTTAATGTGCTTTTTCAATCAATTAAATATTCTGTTTCTTAAGATCATTGATCTCATCAATCTCTTCTTTAATCAATTTGTCTCTCGAAAATTAAATTTTTTATTAATTCAAGTAAATAGAGAATTAACTACTTTCGGCCAAGGTCATCATTGTTCTTCTCAAGGCATCCTAAATTCTGACTTTAAAGCTTTTTAATTTCAAAAAAAATAAATTTAAAATTGTTCTTTCATTTCCTATTTGAAATTATGTTTGCCTTTCTTTAACTGGTCAGCAAATTTTTGCAAATGTGCTTATTTAATCAATTTAATATTCTGTTTCTTAAGATCATTGATCTCATCAATCTCTTCTTTTATCAATTTGACTCTTAAAAATTAAATTTTTTATTATTTCAAGTAAATAGAGAATTAACTACTTTCGGTCAAGGTCATCATTGTTCTTCTCAAGGCATCCTAAATTTTGACTTTAAAACTTTTTAATTTCGAAAAAATAAATTTAAAATTGTTCTTTCATTTCCTATTTGAAATAATGTTTGCCTTTCTTTAACTGGTCAGCAGATCATTTTTAATGTGCTTTTTCAATCAATTTAATAATCTGTTTCTTAAGATCATTGATCTCGACAATCTCTTCTTTAATCAATTTGTCTCTTAAAAATTAAATTTTTTATTATTTCAACTTAATAGAGAATTAACTACTTTCGGCCAAGGTCATCATTGTTCTTCTCAAGGCATTCTAAATTCTGACTTTAAAGCTTTTTAATTTCAAAAAAAATAAATTTAAAATTGTTCTTTCATTTCCTATTTGAAATTATGTTTGCCTTTCTTTAACTGGTCAGCAGATTATTTTTAATGTGCTTTTTCAATAAATTTAATATTCTGTATCGTAAGATCATTGATCTCGCCAATCTTTTCTTTAATCAATTTGTCTCTCGAAAATTAAATTTTTTATTATTTCAAGTAAATAGAGAATTAACTCTTTTCGGTCAAGGTCATCATTGTTCTTCTCAAGGCATCCTAAATTCTGACTTTAAAGCTTTTTAATTTCAAAGAAAATAAATTTAAAATTGTTCTTTCATTTCCTATTTGAAATTATGTTTGCCTTTCTTTAACTGGTCAGCAGATCATTTTTAATGTGCTTTTTCAATCAATTTAATATTCTGTTTCTTTAGATCATTGATCTCATCAATCTCTTCTTTAATCAATTTGTCTCTTGAATATTAAATTTTTTATTTTCTCAAGCAAATAGAGAATTAACTACTTTCGGTCAAGGTTATCATTGTTCTTCTCAAGGCATCCTAAATTTTGAATTAAAGCTTTTTAATTTCGAAAAAAATAAATTTAAAATTGTTCTTTCATTTCCTATTTGAAATTATGTTTGCCTTTCTCTAACTGGTCAGCAGATTATTGCTAATTTGCTTTTTCAATCAATTTAATATTCTGTTTCTTAAGATCATTGATCCCGCCAATCTCTTCTTTAATCAATTTGTCTCTCGAAAATTAAATTTTACATTTTCTCAAGGAAATAGAGAATTAACTATTTTCGGTCAAGGTTATCATTGTTCTTCTCAAGGCATCCTAAATTTTGAATTAAAGCTTTTTAATTTCGAAAAAAATAAATTTAAAATTGTTCTTTCATTTCCTATTTGAAATTATGTTTGCCTTTCTTTAACTGGTCAGCAGATCATTTTTAATGTGCTTTTTCAATCAATTTAATAATCTGTTTCTTAAGATCATTGATCTCGACAATCTCTTCTTTAATCAATTTGTCTCTTAAAAATTAAATTTTTTATTATTTCAAGTAAATAGAGAATTAACCACTTTCGGCCAAGGTCATCATTGTTCTTCTCAAGGCATCTTAAATTTTGAATTAAAACTTTTTAATTTCAAAAAAAATAAATTTAAAATTGTTCTTTCATTTCCTATTTGAAATTATGTTTGCCTTTCTTTAACTGGTCAGCAGATTATTGCTAATGTACTTTATTAATCAATTTAATATTCTGTTTCTTAAGATCATTGATCTCATCAATCTCTTCTTTAATCAATTTGTCTCTCGAAAATTAAATTTTTTATTATTTCAAGTAAATAGAGAATTAACTACTTTCGGTCAAGGTTATCATTGTTCTTCTCAAGGCATCCTAAATTTTGAATTAAAGCTTTTTAATTTCGAAAAAAATAAATTTAAAATTGTTCTTTCATTTCCTATTTGAAATTATGTTTGCCTTTCTCTAACTGGTCAGCAGATTATTGCTAATTTGCTTTTTCAATCAATTTAATATTCTGTTTCTTAAGATCATTGATCTCATCAATCTCTTCTTTAATCAATTTGTCTCTCGAATATTAAATTTTATATTTTCTCAAGTAAATAGAGAATTAACTCTTTTCGGTCAAGGTCATCATTGTTCCTCTCAAGGCATCCTAAATTGTGACTTTAAATCTTTTTAATTTCGAAAAAAATAAATTTAAAATTGTTCTTTCATTTCCTATTTGAAATTATGTTTGCCTTTCTTTAACTGGTCAGCAGATTATTGCTAATGTACTTTATCAATCAATTTAATATTCTGTTTCTTAAGATCATTGATCTCATCAATCTCTTCTTTAATCAATTTGTCTCTCGAAAATTAAATTTTTTATTATTTCAAGTAAATAGAGAATTAACTTTTTTCGGTCAAGGTCATCATTGTCCTTCTCAAGGCATCCTAAATTTTGACTTTAAATCTTTTTAATTTCGCATAAAATAAATTTAAAATTGTTCTTTCATTTCCTATTTCAAATTATGTTTGCCTTTCTTTAACTGGTCAGCAGATTATTGCTAATGTGCTTTTTCAATCAATTTAATATTCTGTTTCTTAAGATCATTGATCTCATCAATCTCTACTTTAATCAATTTGTCTTTCGAAAATTAAATTTTTTATTTCCTCAAGTAAATAGAGAATAAACTACTTTCGGTCAAGGTCATCATTGTTCTTCTCAAGGCATCCTAAATTTTGACTTTAAATCTTGTTTTTTTCGAAAAAAATAAATTTTAAATTGTTCTTTCATTACTTATTTGAAATTATGCTTCTCTTTCTATAACTGGTCAGCAGATTATTTTTAATGTACTTTATCAATCAATTTAATATTCTGTTTCTTAAGATCATTGATCTCATCAATCTCTTCTTTAATCAATTTGTCTCTCGAAAATTAAATTTTATATTTTCTCAAGTAAATAGAGAATTAACTCTTTTCGGTCAAGGTCATCATTGTCCTTCTCAAGGCATCCTAAATTGTGACTTTAAATCTTTTTAATTTCGAAAGAAATAAATTTAAAATTGTTCTTTCATTTCCTATTTGAAATTATGTTGGCCTTTCTTTAACTGTTCAGCAGATTATTGCTAATGTACTTCATCAGTAAATTTAATATTCTGTTTCTTAAGATCATTGATCTCATCAATCTCTTCTTTAATCAATTTGTCTCTCGAAAATTAAATTTTATATTTTCTCAAGTAAATAGAGAATTAACTCTTTTCGGTCAAGGTCATCATTGTCCTTCTCAAGGCATCCTAAATTGTGACTTTAAATCTTTTTAATTTCGAAAAAAATAAATTTAAAATTGTTCTTTCATTTCCTATTTCAATTTATGTTTGCCTTTCTATAACTGGTCAGCAGATTATTTTTAATGTGCTTTTTCAATCAATTTAATATTCTGTTTCTTAAGATCATTGATCTCATCAATCTCTTCTTTAATCAATTTGTCTCTCGAAAATTAAATTTTTTATTATTTCAAGTAAATAGAGAATTAACTACTTTCGGCCAAGGTCATCATTGTTCTTCTCAAGGAATCCTTAATTTTGACTTTAAATCTTTTTAATTTCGAAAAAAATAAATTTAAAAGTGTTCTTTCATTTCCTATTTGAAATTATGTTGGCCTTTCTTTTACTGGTCAGCAGATTATTGCTAATGTGCTTTTTCAATCAATTAAATATTCTGTTTCTTAAGATCATTGATCTCATCAATCTCTTCTTTAATCAATTTGTCTCTCGAAAATTAAATTTTTTATTATTTCAAGTAAATAGAGAATTAACTACTTTCGGTCAAGGTCATCATTGTTCTTCTCAAGGGATCCTTAATTTTGACTTTAAATCTTTTTAATTTCGAAAAAAATAAATTTAAAAGTGTTCTTTCATTTCCTATTTGAAATTATGTTGGCCTTTCTTTAACTGGTCAGCAGATTATTGGTAATGTGCTTTTTCAATCAATTAAATATTCTGTTTCTTAAGATCATTGATCTCATCAATCTCTTCTTTAATCAATTTGTCTTTCGAAAATTAAATTTTTTATTTTCTCAAGTAAATAGAGAGTTAACTACTTTCGGTCAAGGTCATCATTGTTCTTCTCAAGGCATCCTAAATTTTGACTTTAAATCTTTTTAATTTCGCTTAAAATAAATTTAAAACTGTTCTTTCATTTGCTTTTTAAAATTATGTTTGTCTTTCTCTAACTGGTCAGCAGATTATTGCTAATGTACTTTATCAATCAATTTAATATTCTGTTTCTTAAGATCATTGATCTCATCAATCTCTTCTTTAATCAATTTGTCTCTCGAAAATTAAATTTTTTATTATTTCAAGTAAATAGAGAATTAACTACTTTCGGCCAAGGTCATCATTGTTCTTCTCAAGGCATCTTAAATTTTGACTTAAAATCATTTTTTTTTCGAAAAAAATAAATTTAAAATTATTCTTTCATTTTATATTTGAAATTATGTTTGCCTTTCTTTAACTGGTCAGCAGATTATTGCTAATGTACTCTATCAATCAATTTAATAATCTGTTTCTTAAGATCATTGATCTCGACAATCTCTTCTTTAATCAATTTGTCTCTTAAAAATTAAATTTTCTATTATTTCAAGTAAATAGAGAATTAACTACTTTCGACCAAGGTCATCATTGTTCTTCTCAAGGCATCTTAAGTTTTGACTTTAAATCTTTTTTTTTTCGAAAAAAATAAATTTAAAATTGTTCTTTCATTTCCTATTTGAAATTATGTTTGCCTTTCTTTAACTGGTCAGCAGATCATTTTTAATGTGCTTTTTCAATCAATTTAATATTCTGTTTCTTAAGATCATTGATCTCATCAATCTCTTTTTTAATCAATTTGTCTCTCGAAAATTAAATTTTTTATTATTTCAAGTAAATAGAGAATTAACTACTTTCGGTCAAGGTCATCATTGTTCTTCTCAAGGCATCCTAAATTTTGACTTTAAATCTTTTTAATTTCGAAAAAAATAAATTTAAAATTGTTCTTTCATTTCCTATTTGAAATTATGTTTGCCTTTCTTTAACTGGTCAGCAGATTATTGCTAATGTACTTTATCAATCAATTTAATATTCTGTTTCTTAAGATCATTGATCTCATCAATCTCTTCTTTAATCAATTTGTCTCCCGAAAATTAAATTTTTTATTATTTAAAGTAAATAGAGAATTAACTACTTTCTGTCAAGGTCATCATTTTTCTTCTCAAGGCATCCTAAATTTTGACTTTAAATCTTTTTAATTTCGAATAAAATAAATTTAAAATTGTTCTTTCATTTCCTATTTGAAATTATGTTTGCCTTTCTTTAACTGGTCAGCAGATAATTGCTAATGTACTTTATCAATCAATTTAATATTTTGTTTCTTAAGATCATTGATCTCATCAATCTCTTCTTTAATTAATTTGTCCGTCGAAAATTAAATTTTTTATTATTTAAAGTAAATAGAGAATTAACTTTTTTCGGTCAAGGTCATCATTTTTCTTCTCAAGGCATCCTAAATTTTGAATAAAAGCTTTTTAATTTCGCATAAAATAAATTTAAAAATGTTCTTTCATTTGCTATTTGAAATTATGTTTGCCTTTCTACAACTGGTCAGCAGATTATTGCTAATGTACTTTATCAATAAATTTGATATTCTGTTTCTTAAGATCATTGATCTCATCAATCTCTTCTTTAATTAATTTGTCCGTCGAAAATTAAATTTTTTATTATTTAAAGTAAATAGAGAATTAACTACTTTCGGTCAAGGTCATCATTTTTCTTCTCAAGGCATCCTAAATTTTGACTTTAAATCTTTTTAATTTCGAATAAAATAAATTTAAAATTGTTCTTTCATTTCCTATTTGAAATTATGTTTGCCTTTCTTTAACTGGTCAGCAGATTATTTTTAATGTGCTTTTTCAATCAATTTAATATTCTGTTTCTTAAGATCATTGATCTCATCAATCTCTTCTTTAATCAATTTGTCTCTCGAAAATTAAATTTTTTATTAATTCAAGTAAATAGAGAATTAACTCTTTTCGGTCAAGGTCATCATTGTCCTTCTCAAGGCATCCTAAATTGTGACTTTAAATCTTTTTAATTTCGAAAAAAATAAATTTAAAATTGTTCTTTCATTTCCTATTTGAATTTCTGTTTGCCTTTCTATAACTGGTCAGCAGATTATTGCTAATGTACTTCATCAATCAATTTAATATTCTGTTTCTTAAGATCATTGATCTCGCCAATCTTTATTTTAATCAATTTGTCTCTTGAATATTAAATTTTCTATTTTTAAAGTAAATAGAGAATTAACTCTTTTCGGTCAAGGTCATCATTGTCATTCTCAAGGCATCCTCAATTTTGAATTAAAGCTTTTTAATTTCGAATAAAATAAATTTAAAATTGTTCTTTCATTTCCTATTTGAAATTATGTTGGCCTTTCTTTAACTGGTCAGCAGATTATTGTTAATATACTCTATCATTCAATTTAATATTCTGTTTCTTAAGATCATTGATCTCGCCAATCTCTTCTTTAATCAATTTGTCTCTTGAATATTAAATTTTCTATTTTTCAAGTAAATAGAGAATTGACTCCTTTTGGTCAAGGTCATCATTGTTCTTCTCAAGGCATCCTAAATTTTGAATTAAAGCTTTTTAATTTCGAAAAAAATAAATTTAAAATTGTTCTTTCATTTCCTATTTGAAATTATGTTTGCCTTTCTTTAACTGTTCAGCAGATTATTGTTAATGTCCTCTATCATTCAATTTAATATTCTGTTTCTTAAGATCATTTATCTCATCAATCTCTTCTTTAATCAATTTGTCTCTCGAAAATTAAATTTTTTATTATTTCAAGTAAATAGAGAATTAACTACTTTCGGTCAAGGTCATCATTGTTCTTCTCAAGGCATCCTAAATTTTGACTTTAAATCTTTTTAATTTCGAAAAAAATAAATTTAAAATTGTTCTTTCATTTCCTATTTGAAATTATGTTGGCCTTTCTTTAACTGTTCAGCAGATTATTTCTAATGTGCTTATTAAATCAATTTAATATTCTGTTTCTAAAGATCATTGATCTCATTAGTCTCTTCTTTAATCAATTTGTCTCTTGAATATTAAATTTTCTATTTTTAAAGTAAATAGAGAATTAACTCTTTTCGGTCAAGGTCATCATTGTCATTCTCAAGGCATCTTAAATTTTGAATTAAAGCTTTTTAATTTCGATTAAAATAAATTTAAAATTGTTCTTTCATTTCCTATTTGAAATTATGTTTGCCTTTCTTTAACTGTTCAGCAGATTATTGTTAATGCCTCTATCATTCAATTTAATATTCTGTTTCTTAAGATCATCGATCTCGCCAATCTCTTCTTTAATCAATTTGTCTCTTGAATATTAAATTTTCTATTTTTCAAGTAAATAGAGAATTGACTACTTTCGGTCAAAGTCATCATTGTATTTCTCAAGGCATCTTAAATTTTGAATTAAAGCTTTTTAATTTCGAATAAAATAAATTTAAAATTGTTCTTTCATTTCCTATTTGAAATTATGTTGGCCTTTCTTTAACTGTTCAGCAGATTATTGTTAATTTGCTTTTTCAATCAATTTAATATTCTGTTTCTTAAGATCATTGATCTCATCAATCTCTTCTTTAATCAATTTGTCTCTCGAAAATTAAATTTTTTATTATTTAAAGTAAATAGAGAATTAACTACTTTCGGTCAAGTTCATCATTGTTCTTCTCAAGGCATCCTAAATTTTGACTTTAAATCATTTTAATTTCGAAAAAAATAAATTTAAAATTGTTCTTTCATTTGCTATTTGAAATTATGTTGGCCTTTCTTTAACTGGTCAGCAGATTATTGCAAATGTTCTTCATCAGTAAACTTAATATTCTGTTTCTTAAGATCATTGATCTCATCAATCTCTTCTTTAATCAATTTTTCTCTTGAATATTAAATTTTCTATTTTTCAAGTAAATAGAGAATTGACTCTTTTCGGTCAAGGTCATAATTTTCCTTCTCAAGGAATCCTAAATTTTGAATTAAAGCTTTTTAATTTCGAAAAAAATAAATTTAAAATTGTTCTTTCATTTCCTATTTGAAATTATGTTTGCCTTTCTTTAACTGTTCAGCAGATTATTGTTAATGTCCTCTATCATTCAATTTTATATTCTGTTTCTTAAGATCATTGATCTCGCCAATCTCTTCTTTAATCAATTTGTCTCTTGAATATTAAATTTTCTATTTTTCAAGTAAATAGAGAATTGACTCCTTTTGGTCAAGGTCATCATTGTTCTTCTCAAGGCATCCTAAATTTTGAATTAAAGCTTTTTAATTTCGAAAAAAATAAATTTAAAATTGTTCTTTCATTTCCTATTTGAAATTATGTTGGCCTTTCTTTAACTTGTCAGCAGATTATTGCTAATGTGCTTATTAAATCAATTTAATATTCTGTACTAAAGATCATTGATCTCATCAGTCTCTTCTTTAATCAATTTGTCTCTCGAAAATTAAATTTTTTATTATTTCAAGTAAATAGAGAATTAACTACTTTCGGTCAAGGTCATCATTGTTCTTCTCAAGGAATCCTAAATTTTGAATTAAAGCTTTTTAATTTCGAAAAAAATAAATTTAAAATTGTTCTTTCATTTCCTATTTGAAATTATGTTGGCCTTTCTTATAATGGACAGCAGATTATTGTTAATGTACTCTATCATTCAATTCAATATTCTGTTTCTTAAGATCATTGATCTCATCAATCTATTCTTTTATCAATTTGTCTCTTGAATATTAAATTTTCTTTTTTTAAAGTAAATAGAGAATTGACTACTTTCGGTCAAAGTCATCATTGTATTTCTCAAGGCATCTTAAATTTTGAATTAAAGCTTTTTAATTTCGAATAAAATAAATTTAAAATTGTTCTTTCATTTCCTATTTGAAATTATGTTGTCCTTTCTTTAACTTGTCAGCAGATTATTGTTAATATACTCTTTCTATAAATTTAATATTCTGTTTCTTAAGATCATTGATCTCGCCAATCTCTTCTTTAATCAATTTGTCACTTGAATATTAAATTTTTTATTATTTCAAGTAAATAGAGAATTGACTACTTTTGGTCAAGGTCATCATTGTTCTTCTCAAGGCATCCTCAATTTTGAATTAAAGCTTTTTAATTTCGAAAAAAATAAATTTAAAATTGTTCTTTCATTTCCTATTTGAAATTATGTTTGCCTTTCTTTAACTGGTCAGCAGATTATTGTTAATGTACTCTATCAATCAATTTAATATTCTGTTTCTTAAGATCATTGATCTCGCCAATCTCTTCTTTAATCAATTTGTCTCTTGAATATTAAATTTTCTATTTTTCAAGTAAATAGAGAATTAACTACTTTCGGTCAAAGTCATCATTGTTCTTCTCAAGGCATCCTAAATTTTGAATTAAAGCTTTTTAATTTCGAATAAAATAAATTTAAAATTGTTCTTTCATTTGCTATTTGAAATTATGTTTGCCTTTCTACAACTGGTCAGCAGATTATTGCTAATGTTCTCTATCAATCAATTTAATATTCTGTTTCTTAAGATCATTTATCTCATCAATCTCTTCTTTAATCAATTTGTCTCTCGAAAATTAAATTTTTTATTTTCTCAAGTAAAAAGAGAATTAACTACTTTCGGTCAAGGTCATCATTGTTCTTCTCAAGGCATCCTCAATTTTGATTTAAAATCATTTTAATTTCGAAAAAAATAAATTTAAAATTGTTCTTTCATTTCCTATTTGAAATTATGTTGGCCTTTCTCTTACTGGTCAGCAGATTATTGTTAATGTCCTCTATCAATCAATTTAATTTTCTATTTCTTAAGATCATTGATCCCGCCAATCTCTACTTTTATCAATTTGTCTCTAGAAAATTAAATTTTTTATTATTTCAAGTAAATAGAGAATTGACTCCTTTTGGTCAAGGTCATAATTGTCATTCTCAAGGCATCCTAAATTTTGAATTAAGCTTTTTAATTTTGAAAAAAATAAATTAAAAATTTTTCTTTCATTTCCTATTTGAAATTATGTTGGCCTTTCTATAACTGGTCAGCAGATTATTTTTAATGTGCTCTATCAATCAATTTAATATTCTGTTTCTTAAGATCATTGATCTCATCAATCTCTACTTTAATCAATTTGTCTTTCGAAAATTAAATTTTTTATTATTTCAAGTAAATAGAGAATTAACTACTTTCGGTCAAGTTCATCATTGTCCTTCTCAAGGTATTCTAAATTTTGAATCAAAGCATTTTAATTTCGAAAGAAATAAATTTAAAATTGTTCTTTCATTTCCTATTTGAAATTATGTTGGCCTTTCTTTAACTCTTCAGCAGATTATTGTTAATGTGCTTTTTCAATCAATTTAATATTCTGTTTCTTAAGATCATTGATCTCATCAATCTCTTCTTTAATCAATTTGTCTCTCGAAAATTAAATTTTTTATTATTTCAAGTAAATAGAGAATTAACTACTTTCGGTCAAGGTCATCATTGTTCTTCTCAAGGCATCCTAAATTTTGAGTTAAAGCTTTTTAGTTTCGAAAGAAATAAATTCAAAATTGTTCTTTCATTTCCTATTTGAATTTATGTTTGCCTTTCTATAACTGGTCATCAGATTATTGCTAATATGCTTTTTCAATCAATTTAATATTCTGTTTCTTAAGATCATTGATCTCATCAATCTCTTCTTTAATCAATTTGTCTCTCGAAAATTAAATTTTTTATTATTTCAAGTAAATAGAGAATTGACTACTTTCGGTCAAGGTCATCATTGTTCTTCTCAAGGCATCCTAAATTTTGAATTAAAGCTTTTTAATTTCGAAAAAAATAAATTTAAAATTGTTCTTTCATTTCCTATTTCAAATTATGTTTGCCTTTCTTTAACTGGTCAGCAGATTATTGCTAATGTACTTTATCAATCAATTTAATATTCTGTTTCTTAAGATCATTGATCTCATCAATCTCTTCTTTAATCAATTTGTCTCTCGAAAATTAAATTTTTTATTATTTCAAGTAAATAGAGAATTAACTACTTTCGGTCAAGGTCATCATTGTTCTTCTCAAGGCATCCTAAATTTTGAATTAAAGCTTTTTAATTTCGAAAAAAATAAATTTAAAATTGTTCTTTCATTTCCTATTTGAAATTATGTTTGCCTTTCTTTAACTGTTCAGCAGATTATTGTTAATGTCCTCTATCATTCAATTTAATATTCTGTTTCTTAAGATCATTGATCCCGCCAATCTCTACTTTAATCAATTTGTCTCTAGAAAATTAAATTTTTTATTATTTCAAGTAAATAGAGAATTGACTCCTTTTGGTCAAGGTCATCATTGTCATTCTCAAGGCATCCTAAATTTTGAATTAAGCTTTTTAATTTTGAAAAAAATAAATTAAAAATTTTTCTTTCATTTCCTATTTGAAAATATGTTGGCCTTTCTTTAACTGTTCAGCAGATTATTGTTAATGTCCTCTATCATTCAATTTAATATTCTGTTTCTTAAGATCATTGATCTCATCAATCTCTTCTTTAATCAATATGTCTCTCGAAAATTAAATTTTTTATTATTTCAAGTAAATAGAGAATTAACTACTTTCGGTCAAAGTCATCATTGTTCTTCTCAAGGCATCCTAAATTTTGAATTAAAGCTTTTTAATTTCGAATAAAATAAATTTAAAATTGTTCTTTCATTTCCTATTTGAAATTATGTTTGCCTTTCTTTAACTGTTCAGCAGATTATTGTTAATGTACTTTATCAATCAATTTAATATTCTATTTCTTAAGATCATTGATCCCGCCAATCTCTACTTTTATCAATTTGTCTCTAGAAAATTAAATTTTTTATTATTTCAAGTAAATAGAGAATTGACTACTTTCGGTCAAGGTTATCATTGTTCTTCTCAAGGCATCCTAAATTTTGAATTAAAGCTTTTTAATTTCGAAAAAAATAAATTTAAAATTGTTCTTTCATTTCCTATTTGAAATTATGTTTGCCTTTCTTTAACTGGTCAGCAGATTATTTCAAATGTTCTTCATCAATAAATTTGATATTCTTTTTCTTAAGATCATTTATCTCATCAATCTCTTCTTTAATCAATTTGTCTTTCGAAAATTTAACTTTCTATTATTTCAAGGAAATAGAGAATTAACTGTTTTTGGTCAAGGTCATCATTGTTCTTCTCAAGGCATCCTCAATTTTGAATTAAAGCTTTTTAATTTCGAAAAAAATTAATTTAAAATTGTTCTTTCATTTCCTATTTGAAATTATGTTTGCCTTTCTTTAACTGTTCAGCAGATTATTGTTAATGTCCTCTATCATTCAATTTTATATTCTGTTTCTTAAGATCATTGATCTCGCCAATCTCTTCTTTAATCAATTTGTCTCTTGAATATTAAATTTTCTATTTTTCAAGTAAATAGAGAATTAACTCTTTTCGGTCAAGGTCATCATTGTTCTTCTCAAGGCATCTTAAATTTTGAATTAAAGCTTTTTAATTTCGAATAAAATAAATTTAAAATTGTTCTTTCATTTCCTATTTGAAATTATGTTTGCCTTTCTTTAACTGGTCAGCAGATTTTTGCAAATGTTCTTCATCAGTTAACTTAATATTCTGTTTCTTAAGATCATTGATCTCGCCAATCTCTTCTTTAATCAATTTGTCTCTCGAAAAATAAATTTTTTATTATTTCAAGAAAATAGAGAATTAACTACTTTCGGTCAAGGTCATCATTGTTCTTCTCAAGGCATCCTCAATTTTGAATTAAAGCTTTTTAATTTCGAAAAAAATAAATTTAAAATTGTTCTTTCATTTCCTATTTGAAATTATGTTGGCCTTTCTTTAACTGGTCAGCAGATTATTGCTAATGAACTTTATCATTCAATTTTATATTCTGTTTCTTAAGATCATTGATTTCATCAATCTCTTCTTTAATCAATTTGTCTCTTGAATATTAAATTTTATATTTTTCAAGTAAATAGGGAATTGACTACTTTTGGTCAGGGTCATCATTGTTCTTCTCAAGGCATCCTCAATTTTGAATTAAAGCTTTTTAATTTCGAAAAAAATAAATTTAAAATTGTTCTTTCATTTCCTATTTGAAATTATGTTTGCCTTTCTTTAACTGTTCAGCAGATTATTGTTAATATACTCTATCATTCAATTTAATATTCTGTTTCTTAAGATCATCGATCTCGCCAATCTCTTCTTTAATCAATTTGTCTCTTGAATATTAAATTTTTTATTATTTCAATTAAATAGAGAATTCACTCCTTTTGGTCAAGGTCATCATTGTTCTTCTCAAGGCATCCTCAATTTTGAATTAAAGCTTTTTAATTTCGAAAAAAATAAATTTAAAATTGTTCTTTCATTTCCTATTTGAAATTATGTTTGCCTTTCTTTAACTGGTCAGCAGATTATTGTTAATGTACTCTATCATTCAATTTAATATTCTGTTTCTTAAGATCATCGATCTCGCCAATCTCTTCTTTTATCAATTTGTCTCTAAAAAATTAAATTTTTTATTATTTCAAGTAAATAGAGAATTGACTACTTTCGGTCAAGGTTATCATTGTTCTTCTCAAGGCATCCTAAATTTTGAATTAAAGCTTTTTAATTTCGAAAAAAATAAATTTAAAATTGTTCTTTCATTTCCTATTTGAAATTATGTTGGCCTTTCTTTAACTGGTCAGCAGATTATTGCAAATGTTCTTCATCAGTAAACTTAATATTCTGTTTCTTAAGATCATTGATCTCATCAATCTCTTCTTTAATCAATTTGTCTCTCGAAAATTAAATTTTTTATTATTTCAAGAAAATAGAGAATTAACTACTTTCGGTCAAGGTCATCATTGTTCTTCTCAAGGCATCTTAAATTTTGAATTAAAGCTTTTTAATTTCGAAAAAAATAAATTTAAAATTGTTCTTTCATTTCCTATTTGAAATTATGTTTGCCTTTCTTTAACTGTTCAGCAGATTATTGTTAATGTCCTCTATCATTCAATTTTATATTCTGTTTCTTAAGATCATTGATTTCATCAATCTCTTCTTTAATCAATTTGTCTCTTGAATATTAAATTTTCTATTTTTCAAGTAAATAGAGAATTGACTCCTTTTGGTCAAGGTCATCATTGTTCTTCTCAAGGCATCCTCAATTTTGAATTAAAGCTTTTTAATTTCGAAAAAAATAAATTTAAAATTGTTCTTTCATTTCCTATTTGAAATTATGTTGGCCTTTCTCTAACTGGTCAGCAGATTATTGTTAATGTCCTCTATCATTCAATTTTATATTCTGTTTCTTAAGATCATTGATTTCATCAATCTCTTCTTTAATCAATTTGTCTCTTGAATATTAAATTTTATATTTTTCAAGTAAATTGAGAATTGACTCCTTTTGGTCAAGGTCATCATTGTTCTTCTCAAGGCATCCTCAATTTTGAATTAAAGCTTTTTAATTTCGAAAAAAATAAATTTAAAATTGTTCTTTCATTTCCTATTTGAAATTATGTTTGCCTTTCTTTAACTGGTCAGCAGATCATTTTTAATGTGCTTTTTCAATCAATTTAATATTCTGTTTCTTAATATCATTGATCTCGCCAATCTCTTCTTTAATCAATTTGTCACTTGAATATTAAATTTTCTATTTTTCAAGTAAATAGAGAATTAACTACTTTCGGTCAAGGTCATCATTGTTCTTCTCAAGGCATCTTAAATTTTGAATTTAAGCTTTTTAATTTCGAATAAAATAAATTTAAAATTGTTCTTTCATTTCCTATTTGAAATTATGTTGGCCTTTCTTTAACTGGTCAGCAGATTATTGCTAATGTACTCTATCAATCAATTTAATATTCTGTTTCTTAAGATCATTGATCTCATCAATCTCTTCTTTAATCAATTTGTCTCTCGAAAATTAAATTTTTTATTATTTCAAGTAAATGGAGAATTAACTACTTTCGGTCAAGTTCATCATTGTCCTTCTCAAGGTATCCTAAATTGTGTCTTTAAATCTTTTTAATTTCGAAAGAAATAAATTTAAAATTGTTCTTTCATTTGCTTTTTTAAATTATGTTTGCCTTTCTTTAACTGGTCAGCAGATTATTGCTAATGTACTCTATCAATCAATTTTATATTCTGTTTCTTAAGATCTTTGATCTCATCAATCTATTCTTTAATGAATTTGTCTCTCGAAAATTAAATTTTCTATTTTTTCAAGTAAATAGAGAATTGACTACTTTTGGTCAAGGTCATCATTGTCCTTCTCAAGGCATCCAAAATTTTGACTTTAAATCATTTTAATTTCGAAAAAAATAAATTTAAAATTGTTCTTTCATTTCCTATTTGAAATTATGTTTGCCTTTCTTTAACTGGTCAGCAGATTATTGCTAATGTACTTTATCAATCAATTTAATATTCTGTTTCTTAAGATCATTGATCTCATCAATCTCTTCTTTAATCAATTTGTCTCTCGAAAATTAAATTTTTTATTATTTCAAGTAAATAGAGAATTAACTCTTTTCGGTCAAGGTCATCATTGTTCTTCTCAAGGCATCCTAAATTTTGAATTAAAGCTTTTTAATTTCGAAAAAAATAAATTTAAAATTGTTCTTTCATTTCCTATTTGAAATTATGTTTGCCTTTCTCTAACTGGTCAGCAGATTATTGCTAATGTACTTTATCAATCAATTTAATATTCTGTTTCTTAAGATCATTGATCTCATCAATCTCTTCTTTAATATTTTTGTCTCTCGAAAATTAAATTTTTTATAATTTCAAGTAAATAGAGAATTGACTACTTTCGGTCAAGGTCATCATTGTCCTTCTCAAGGCATCCTAAATTTTGACTTTAAATCTTTTTAGTTTCGAAAAAGAAATTTAAAACTGTTCTTTCATTTGCTTTTTAAATTATGTTTGCCTTTCTCTAACTGGTCAGCAGATTATTGCTAATGTACTTTATCAATCAATTTAATATTCTGTTTCTTAAGATCATTGATCTCATCAATCTCTTCTTTAATCAATTTGTCTCTCGAAAATTAAATTTTTTATTATTTCAAGTAAATAGAGAATTAACTTTTTTCGGTCAAGGTCATCATTGTCCTTCTCAAGGCATCCTAAATTTTGACTTTAAATCTTTTTAGTTTCGAAAAAGAAATTTAAAATTGTTCTTTCATTTCCTATTTCAAATTATGTTTGCCTTTCTTTAACTGGTCAGCAGATAATTGCTAATGTACTTTATCAATCAATTTAATATTCTGTTTCTTAAGATCATTGATCTCATCAATCTCTTCTTTAATCAATTTGTCTCTCGAAAATTAAATTTTTTATTATTTCAAGTAAATAGAGAATTGACTACTTTCGGTCAAGGTCATCATTGTCCTTCTCAAGGCATCCTAAATTTTGACTTTAAATCTTTTTAATTTCGCATAAAATAAATTTAAAATTGTTCTTTCATTTGCTATTTGAAATTATGTTTGCCTTTCTACAACTGGTCAGCAGATTATTGCTAATGTTCTCTATCAATCAATTTAATATTCTGTTTTTTATGATCATTGATCTCATCAATATCTCTTTAAACAATTTGTCTCTCGAAAATTAAATTTTTTATTATTTAAAGTAAATAGAGAATTAACTACTTTCGGTCAAGTTCATCATTGTTCTTCTCAAGGCATCCTAAATTTTGACTTTAAATCATTTTAATTTCGAAAAAAATAAATTTAAAATTGTTCTTTCATTTCCTATTTGAAATTATGTTGGCCTTTCTTTAACTGTTCAGCAGATTACTGCTAATGAACTTTATCAATCAATTTTATGTTCTGTTTCTTAAGATCATTGATCCCGACAATCTCTTCTTTAATCAATTTGTCTCTCGAAAATTAAATTTCTTATTATTTTAAGTAAATAGAGAATTGACTACTTTTGGTCAAGGTCATCATTGTCCTTCTCAAGGCATCCTAAATTTTGACTTTAAATCTTTTTAATTTCGAAAAAAATAAATTTAAAATAGTTCTTTCATTTGCTATTTGAAATTATGTTGGCCTTTCTTTAACTGGTCAGCGGATTATTGCTTATGTACTTTATCAATAAATTTAATATTCTGTTTCTTAAGATCATTGATCTCATCAATCTCTTCTTTAATCAATTTGTCTCTCGAAAATTAAATTTTTTATTATTTCAAGTAAATAGAGAATTAACTCTTTTCGGTCAAGGTCATCATTGTTCTTCTCAAGGCATCCTAAATTTTGAATTAAAGCTTTTTAATTTCGAAAAAAATAAATTTAAAATTGTTCTTTCATTTCCTATTTGAAATTATGTTTGCCTTTCTTTAACTGGTCAGCAGATTATTGCTAATGTACTTTATCAATCAATTTAATATTCTGTTTCTTAAGATCATTGATCTCATCAATCTCTTCTTTAATCAATTTGTCTCTCGAAAATTAAATTTTTTATTATTTCAAGTAAATAGAGAATTAACTACTTTCGGTCAAGGTCATCATTGTCCTTCTCAAGGTATTCTAAATTTTGGAATAAAGCTTTTTAATTTCGAAAGAAATTAATTTAAAATTGTTCTTTCATTTCCTATTTGAAACTATGTTTGCCTTTCTTTTACTGGTCAGCAGATTATTGCTAATGTACTTTATCAATCAATTTAATATTATGTTTTTTATGATCATTGATCTCATCAATCTCTTCTTTAAACAATTTGTCTCTCGAAAATTAAATTTTTTATTATTTCAAGTAAATAGAGAATTAACTCCTTTCGGTCAAGTTCATCATCGTTCTTCTCAAGGCATCCTAAATTTGACTTTAAAGCTTTTTAATTTCGAAAAAAATATATTTAAAATTGTTCTTTCATTTGCTATTTGAAATTATGTTGGCCTTTCTTTAACTGGTCAGCGGATTATTGCTTATGTACTTTATCAATCAATTTGATATTCTTTTTCTTAAGATCATTTATCTCATCAATCCTTTCTTTAATCAATATGTCTCTCGAAAATTAAATTTTTTATTATTTCAAGTAAATAGAGAATTAACTCCTTTCGGTCAAGTTCATCATCGTTCTTCTCAAGGCATCCTAAATTTTGAATTAAAGCTTTTTAATTTTTCGAAAAAAATAAATTTAAAATTGTTCTTTCATTTGCTATTTGAAATTATGTTTGCCTTTCTATAACCAGTCAGCAGATTATTGCTAATGTACTTTATTAATCAATTTAATATTCTGTCTCTTAAGATCATTGATCTCATCAATCTCTTCTTTAATCAATTTGTCTCTCGAAAATTAAATTTTTTATTATTTCAAGTAAATAGAGAATTAACTCTTTTCGGTCAAGGTCATCATTGTTCTTCTCAAGGCATCCTAAATTTTGAATTAAAGCTTTTTAATTTCGAAAAAAATAAATTTAAAATTGTTCTTTCATTTGCTATTTGAAATTATGTTGGCCTTTCTTTAACTGGTCAGCGGATTATTGCTAATGTACTTTATCAATCAATTTAATATTCTGTTTCTTAAGATCATTGATCTCATCAATCTCTTCTTTAATCAATTTGTCTCTCGAAAATTAAATTTTTTATTATTTCAAGTAAATAGAGAATTAACTCTTTTCGGTCAAGGTCATCATTGTTCTTCTCAAGGCATCCTAAATTTTGAATTAAAGCTTTTTAATTTCGAAAAAAATAAATTTAAAATTGTTCTTTCATTTCCTATTTGAAATTATGTTTGCCTTTCTCTAACTGGTCAGCAGATTATTGCTAATGAACTTTATCAATCAATTTAATATTCTTTTTCTTAAGATCATTGATCCCGCCAATCTCTTCTTTAATCAATTTGTCTCTCGAAAATTAAATTTTTTATTATTTCAAGTAAATAGAGAATTAACTCTTTTCGGTCAAGGTCATCATTGTTCTTCTCAAGACATCCTAAATTTTGAATTAAAGCTTTTTAATTTCGAAAAAAATAAATTTAAAATTGTTCTTTCATTGCCTATTTGAAATTATGTTTGCCTTTCTCTAACTGGTCAGCAGATTATTGCTAATGTACTTTATCAATCAATTTAATATTCTGTTTCTTAAGATCATTGATCTCATCAATCTCTTCTTTAATCAATTTGTCTCTCGAAAATTAAATTTTTTATTATTTCAAGTAAATAGAGAATTAACTCTTTTCGGTCAAGGTCATCATTGTCCTTCTCAAGGCATCCTAAATTTTGACTTCAAATCTCTTTATTTTCGAAAAAAAAAAATTTAAAATTGTTCTTTCATATGCTATTTGAAATTTTGTTTGCCTTTCTCTAACTGGTCAGCAGATTATTGCTAATGTACTTTATCAATCAATTTAATATTCTGTTTCTTAAGATCATTTATCTCATCAATCTCTTCTTTAATCAATTTGTCTCTCGAAAATTTAACTTTCTATTATTTCAAGTAAATAGAGAATTAACTCTTTTCGGTCAAGGTCATAATTTTCCTTCTCAAGGCATCCTAAATTTTGACTTTAAATCTTTTTAATTTCGCATAAAATAAATTTAAAATTGTTCTTTCATTTGCTATTTGAAATTATGTTTGCCTTTCTACAACTGGTCAGCAGATTATTGCTAATGTTCTCTATCAATCAATTTAATATTCTGTTTTTTATGATCATTGATCTCATCAATATCTCTTTAAACAATTTGTCTCTCGAAAATTAAATTTTTTATTATTTAAAGTAAATAGAGAATTAACTCTTTTCGGTCAAAGTCATCATTATTCTTCTCAAGGCACCCTAAATTTTGACTTCAAATCATTTTAATTTCGAAAAAAATAAATTTAAAATTGTTCTTTCATTTGCTATTTGAAATTATGTTGGCCTTTCTTTAACTGGTCAGCGGATTATTGCTTATGTACTTTATCAATCAATTTAATATTCTGTTTCTTAAGATCATTGATCTCATCAATCTCTTCTTTAATCAATTTGTCTCTTGAATATTAAATTTTCTATTTTTAAAGTAAATAGAGAATTGACTACTTTTGGTCAAGGTCATCATTGTTCTTCTCAAGGCATCCTCAATTTTGAATTAAAGCTTTTTAATTTCGAAAAAAATAAATTTAAAATTGTTCTTTCATTTCCTATTTGAAATTATGTTTGCCTTTCTTTAACTGGTCAGCAGATTATTGCTAATGAACTTTATCAATCAATTTAATATTCTGTTTCTTAAGATCATTGATCTCATCAATCTCTTCTTTAATCAATTTGTCTCTCGAAAAATAAATTTTTTATTATTTCAAGAAAATAGAGAATTAACTACTTTCGGTCAAGGTCATCATTGTTCTTCTCAAGGCATCCTAAATTTTGAATTAAAGCTTTTTAATTTCGAAAAAAATAAATTTAAAATTGTTCTTTCATTTCCTATTTGAAATTATGTTGGCCTTTCTCTAACTGGTCAGCAGATTATTGTTAATGTCCTCTATCATTCAATTTTATATTCTGTTTCTTAAGATCATTGATTTCATCAATCTCTTCTTTAATCAATTTGTCTCTCGAAAAATAAATTTTTTATTATTTCAAGAAAATAGAGAATTGACTCCTTTTGGTCAAGGTCATCATTGTTCTTCTCAAGGCATCCTAAATTTTGAATTAAAGCTTTTTAATTTCGAAAAAAATAAATTTAAAATTGTTCTTTCATTTCCTATTTGAAATTATGTTTGCCTTTCTCTAACTGGTCAGCAGATTATTGCTAATGAACTTTATCAATCAATTTAATATTCTTTTTCTTAAGATCATTGATCCCGCCAATCTCTTCTTTAATCAATTTGTCTCTTGAATATTAAATTTTCTATTTTTCAAGTAAATAGAGAATTGACTCCTTTTGGTCAAGGTCATCATTGTTCTTCTCAAGGCATCTTAAATTTTGAATTAAAGCTTTTTAATTTCGAATAAAATAAATTTAAAATTGTTCTTTCATTTCCTATTTGAAATTATGTTTGCCTTTCTTTAACTGTTCAGCAGATTATTGCAAATGTTCTTGATCAGTTAACTTTATATTCTGTTTCTTAAGATCATTGATCTCATCGATCTCTTCTTAAATCAATTTCACTCTCGAAAATTTAACTTTCTTTTATTTCAAGTAAAAAGAGAATTAACTTTTTCGGTCAAGGTCATCATTGTCCTTCTCAAGGCATCCTAAATTTTGACTTTAAATCATTTTAATTTCGAAAAAAATAAATTTAAAATTGTTCTTTCATTTGCTATTTGAAATTATGTTGGCCTTTCTTTAACTGGTCAGCAGATTATTGCTAATGTACTCTATCAATCAATTTAATATTCTGTTTCTTAAGATCATTGATCTCATCAATCTCTTCTTTAATCAATTTGTCTCTCGAAAATTAAATTTTTTATTATTTCAAGTAAATAGAGAATTAACTACTTTCGGTCAAGGTCATCATTGTTCTTCTCAAGGCATCCTAAATTTTGACTTTAAATCTTTTTAATTTCGAAAAAAATAAATTTAAAATTGTTCTTTCATTTGCTATTTGAAATTATGTTTGCCTTTCTTTAACTGGTCAGCAGATTATTGCTAATGTACTTTATCAATCAATTTAATATTCTGTTTCTTAAGATCATTTATCTCATCAATCTCTTCTTTAATCAATTTGTCTTTCGAAAATTTAACTTTCTATTATTTCAAGGAAATAGAGAATTAACTGTTTTCGGTCAAAGTCATCGTTGTCCTTCTCAAGGCATCCTAAATTTTGACTTTAAATCATTTTAATTTCGAAAAAAATAAATTTAAAATTGTTCTTTCATTTCCTATTTCAAATTATGTTTGCCTTTCTTTAACTGGTCAGCAGATTATTGCTAATGTACTTTATCAATCAATTTAATATTCTGTTTCTTAAGATCATTGATCTCATCAATCTCTTCTTTAATCAATTTGTCTCTCGAAAATTAAATTTTTTATTAATTCAAGTAAATAGAGAATTAACTCTTTTCGGTCAAGGTCATCATTGTTCCTCTCAAGGAATCCTTAATTTTGACTTTAAATCTTTTTAATTTCGAAAAAAATAAATTTAAAATTGTTCTTTCATTTCCTATTTCAAATTATGTTTGCCTTTCTTTAACTGGTCAGCAGATAATTGCTAATGTACTTTATCAATCAATTTAATATTCTGTTTCTTAAGATCATTGATCTCATCAATCTCTTCTTTAATCAATTTGTCTCTCGAAAATTAAATTTTTTATTATTTCAAGTAAATAGAGAATTGACTACTTTCGGTCAAGGTCATCATTGTCCTTCTCAAGGCATCCTAAATTTTGACTTTAAATCTTTTTAGTTTCGAAAAAGAAATTTAAAACTGTTCTTTCATTTGCTTTTTAAAATTATGTTTGCCTTTCTTTAACTGGTCAGCAGATTATTGCTAATGTACTTTATCAATCAATTTAATATTCTGTTTCTTAAGATCATTGATCTCATCAATCTCTTCTTTAATCAATTTCACTCTCGAAAATTAAATTTTTTATTATTTCAAGTAAATAGAGAATTAACTACTTTCGGTCAAGGTCATCATTGTTCTTCTCAAGGCATCCTAAATTTTGACTTTAAATCTTTTTAATTTCGCATAAAATAAATTTAAAATTGTTCTTTCATTTGCTTTTTAAATTATGTTTGCCTTTCTCTAACTGGTCAGCAGATTATTGCTAATGTACTTTATCAATCAATTTAATATTCTGTTTCTTAAGATCATTGATCTCATCAATCTCTTCTTTAATCAATTTGTCTCTCGAAAATTAAATTTTTTATTATTTAAAGTAAATAGAGAATTAACTACTTTCGGTCAAGTTCATCATTGTTCTTCTCAAGGCATCCTAAATTTTGACTTTAAATCATTTTAATTTCGAAAAAAATAAATTTAAAATTGTTCTTTCATTTGCTATTTGAAATTATTTTGGCCTTTCTTCAACTGGTCAGCAGATAATTGCTAATGTACTTTATCAATAAATTTGATATTCTTTTTCTTAAGATCATTTATCTCATCAATCTCTTCTTTAATCAATTTGTCTTTCGAAAATTTAACTTTCTATTATTTCAAGTAAATAGAGAATTAACTCTTTTCGGTCAAGGTCATAATTTTCCTTCTCAAGGCATCCTAAATTTTGACTTTAAATCATTTTAATTTCGAAAAAAATAAATTTAAAATTGTTCTTTCATTTGCTATTTGAAATTTTGTTTGCCTTACTTTAACTGGTCAGCGGATTATTGCTTATGTACTTTATCAATCAATTTAATATTCTGTTTCTTAAGATCATTTATCTCATCAATCTCTTCTTTAATCAATTTGTCTCTCGAAAATTAAATTTTTTATTATTTCAAGTAAATAGAGAATTAACTCTTTTCGGTCAAGGTCATCATTGTTCTTCTCAAGGCATCCTAAATTTTGAATTAAAGCTTTTTAATTTCGAAAAAAATAAATTTAAAATTGTTCTTTCATTTCCTATTTGAAATTATGTTGGCCTTTCTTTAACTGGTCAGCAGATTATTGCTAATGTACTCTATCAATCAATTTAATATTCTGTTTCTTAAGATCATTGATCTCATCAATCTCTTCTTTAATCAATTTGTCTCTCGAAAATTAAATTTTTTATTATTTCAAGTAAATAGAGAATTAACTACTTTCGGTCAAGTTCATCATTGTTCTTCTCAAGGCATCCTAAATTTTGAATTAAAGCTTTTTAATTTCGAAAAAAATAAATTTAAAATTGTTCTTTCATTTCCTATTTGAAATTATGTTGGCCTTTCTTTAACTGGTCAGCAGATTATTGCTAATGTACTCTATCAATCAATTTAATATTCTGTTTCTTAAGATCATTGATCTCATCAATCTCTTCTTTAATCAATTTGTCTCTCGAAAATTAAATTTTTTATTATTTCAAGTAAATAGAGAATTGACTACTTTCGGTCAAGGTCATCATTGTCCTTCTCAAGGCATCCTAAATTTTGACTTTAAATCTTTTTAATTTCGCTTAAAATAAATTTAAAACTGTTCTTTCATTTGCTTTTTAAAATTATGTTTGCCTTTCTCTAACTGGTCAGCAGATTATTGCTAATGTACTTTATCAATCAATTTAATATTCTGTTTCTTAAGATCATTGATCTCATCAATCTCTTCTTTAATCAATTTGTCTCTCGAAAATTAAATTTTTTATTATTTCAAGTAAATAGAGAATTAACTACTTTCGGTCAAGGTCATCATTGTTCTTCTCAAGGCATCCTAAATTTTGAATTAAAGCTTTTTAATTTCGAAAAAAATAAATTTAAAATTGTTCTTTCATTTCCTATTTGAAATTATGTTGGCCTTTCTTTAACTGGTCAGCAGATTATTGCTAATGTACTCTATCAATCAATTTAATATTCTGTTTCTTAAGATCATTGATCTCATCAATCTCTTCTTTAATCAATTTGTCTCTCGAATATTAAATTTTATATTTTCTCAAGTAAATAGAGAATTAACTCTTTTCGGTCAAGGTTATCATTCTCCTTCTCAAGGTATCTTAAATTTTGAGTTAAAGCTTTTTAATTTCGAAAAAAATAAATTTAAAATTGTTCTTTCATTTGCTATTTGAAATTATGTTGGCCTTTCTTTAACTGGTCAGCGGATTATTGCTTATGTACTTTATCAATCAATTTGATATTCTTTTTCTTAAGATCATTTATCTCATCAATCTCTTCTTTAATCAATATGTCTCTCGAAAATTAAATTTTTTATTATTTCAGGAAAATAGAGAATTAACTCTTTTCGGTCAAGGTCATCATTGTTCTTCTCAAGGCATCCTAAATTTTGAATTAAAGCTTTTTAATTTCGAAAAAAATAAATTTAAAATTGTTCTTTCATTTCCTATTTGAAATTATGTTGGCCTTTCTTTAACTGTTCAGCAGATTATTGTTAATGTACTCTATCATTCAATTTAATATTCTGTTTCTTAAGATCATCGATCTCGCCAATCTCTTCTTTAATCAATTTGTCTCTTGAATATTAAATTTTCTATTTTTAAAGTAAATAGAGAATTAACTCTTTTCGGTCAAGGTCATCATTGTTCTTCTCAAGGCATCCTAAATTTTGAATTAAAGCTTTTTAATTTCGAAAAAAATAAATTTAAAATTGTTCTTTCATTTCCTATTTGAAATTATGTTGGCCTTTCTTTAACTGTTCAGCAGATTATTGCAAATGTACTTCATCAGTAAACTTAATATTCTGTTTCTTAAGATCATTTATCTCATCAATCTCTTCTTTAATCAATATGTCTCTCGAAAATTAAATTTTTTATTATTTCAGGAAAATAGAGAATTAACTCTTTTCGGTCAAGGTCATAATTTTCCTTCTCAAGGAATCCTAAATTTTGAATTAAAGCTTTTTAATTTCGAAAAAAATAAATTTAAAATTTTTCTTTCATTTGCTATTTGAAATTATGTTGGCCTTTCTCTAACTGGTCAGCAGATTATTGCTAATGTACTTTATCAATCAATTTAATATTCTGTTTCTTAAGATCAATTTTATCATCAATCTCTTCTCTAATCAATTTGTCTCTCGAAAATTAAATTTTTTATTATTTCAAGTAAATAGAGAATTGACTACTTTCGGTCAAGGTCATCATTGTTCTTCTCAAGGCATCCTAAATTTTGACTTTAAATCTTTTTAATTTCGCATAAAATAAATTTAAAATTGTTCTTTCATTTCCTATTTCAAATTATGTTTGCCTTTCTTTAACTGGTCAGCAGATTATTGCTAATTTGCTTTTTCAATCAATTTAATATTCTGTTTCTTAAGATCATTGATCCCGCCAATCTCTCTTTTAATCAATTTGTCTCTCTAAAATTAAATTTTTTATTATTTCAAGTAAATAGAGAATTGACTACTTTTGGTCAAGGTCATCATTGTTCTTCTCAAGGCACCCTATATTTTGACTTTAAATCATTTTAATTTCGAAAAAAATAAATTTAAAATTGTTCTTTCATTTCCTATTTGAAATTATGTTGGCCTTTCTTTAACTGGTCAGCAAATAATTGCTAATGTACTTTATCAATCAATTTAATATTCTGTTTTTTATGATCATTGATCTCATCAATCTCTTCTTTAATATTTTTGTCTCTCGAAAATTTAACTTTCTATTATTTCAAGTAAATAGAGAATTGACTACTTTCGGTCAAGGTCATCATTGTTCTTCTCAAGGCATCCTAAATTTTGACTTTAAATCTTTTTAATTTCGAATAAAATAAATTTAAAATTGTTCTTTCATTTCCTATTTCAAATTATGTTTGCCTTTCTTTAACTGGTCAGCAGATAATTGCTAATGAACTTTATCAATCAATTTAATATTCTGTTTCTTAAGATCATTTTTATCATCAATCTCTTCTTTAATCAATTTGTCTCTCGAAAATTAAATTTTTTATTATTTCAAGTAAATAGAGAATTGACTACTTTCGGTCAAGGTCATCATTGTTCTTCTCAAGGCATCCTAAATTTTGACTTTAAATCTTTTTAATTTCGCATAAAATAAATTTAAAATTGTTCTTTCATTTCCTATTTCAAATTATGTTTGCCTTTCTTTAACTGGTCAGCAGATAATTGCTAATGTACTTTATCAATCAATTTAATATTCTGTTTCTTAAGATCATTGATCTCATCAATCTCTTCTTTAATCAATTTCACTCTCGAAAATTAAATTTTTTATTATTTCAAGTAAATAGAGAATTGACTACTTTCGGTCAAGGTCATAATTGTTCTTCTCAAGGCATCCTAAATTTTGACTTTAAATCTTTTTATTTTCGCATAAAATAAATTTAAAATTGTTCTTTCATTACTATTTCAAATTATGTTTGCCTTTCTTTAACTGGTCAGCAGATTATTGCTAATGTACTTTATCAATCAATTTAATATTCTGTTTCTTAAGATCATTGATCTCATCAATCTCTTCTTTAATCAATTTGTCTCTCGAAAATTAAATTTGTTTTTATTTAGTAAATAAAGTAAAAGCTTCATTTGGTTAAGATTACCATTTTCTTTATCATTAAAATCTTAAATTTTCACCTTAAATTTATTTAAATCGTCTTTTCATTTCCCGTTTAAAATTATTCTTTCAATAACTGGTAATCAGATTTGTGTTAATGTAGTTTATCAACCATATTTATATTCTGATTCTTTAATCTCCTCTCGAATCAATTTTTCACTCGTAAATTAAATTTTTTATTTTTATCAAGTAAATAAAGAATAAGCTTCTTTTGGTCAAGATTCAATGTGTCTATCCAGACATCTCAAATTTTGACTTTTAATTTTTTTTATTATGAGAAAAATTAAAATTTAAATTTTCCTTGCATTTCCTGTTTAAATCAAGCTGATCTTTCTATTACTCAAAGTAGATTCGTATAGATGTACTTTATAAATCAATTTAATATCTCACTTAAGCCTTCTGCTCACATTTTTTTGACTAGAAAGTGTGAGAAGCTACCTTAAAGTCGTCAAATAAAAATTTTAACTTTTTCTTCCTTATGCTGGACTTAGTAAGTTTCTTAAAAATTTATTCTTTATTTTTTTTCTTGAGTCATTTTTTAAATTGTAAAATAGAATTTTTTATGTTAATTAGTTTTACATATTTTATTCTTAGTTGATAATTGCTTAATATTTCTTATTAATAATGCCTGAAAAAACAAATATAATTCGTCCAAAGTGTTTTTTAAAAAATATGTTTCTCCAAAATGGTTTAAGAAAAATGTAAAATTATGTGTTAATAATCTGGGCAATGATAAAGAAATCTTTTCAGGTGATTTACTGAATCAAGTATTTCACTATAGTGATGATTTTTTTGCAGATAAATTTTATACTCCGTCTTACCCAAATTATTTTGATCAGTTAAAGAAATTTAGTTTAAATTTTAAGAACAATTTAAACATTCTTCATTTAAATATTAATTCGCTTTTTCTTAAAAAAGATGAGATAAATGATATTGTATTGCTTCAGTATTTTGATATCATTTCTTTAAATGAAACAGAATTAGATAACTCATTTCCTCATTCTTTTCTTGATTTTCCAAATTATACTGTTAAACGTAGAGATAGATGTAGAGATGGGGGAGGTATTGTTGTACTTGTTAAAAAGAGTCTGAAAATTACAAACTGTCATTTTCACACTGACTTCGAAAGTATATCTTTTGAAGTAAGCTCTACTAAACAGAATGTAAATTTCCTTTTTTGTTTTAAACCACCATCGTTTTCAGATTTTGATTTCATTAAAAACCTTGAGCAATTTTTACTATCCTTTAATTTGAATTATTGAACTACAATTATAAGAGATTTAAATATGGATCATAAATCTGGTGAAAATTGTTTTGTAAAATTTTTAAATGATTATAACTTAAAAAGCTTAACTAATGAACCTTCGCGAATAAGTTTCTTGAACAACTCTAGAGAAGTTAAAGCGAAGCTAAGTTATATCGACCATATTATACATCAAGATGATTGTGATTCTTTTTCAAGTATTGTTGGTTGATCTTACAGTGATCATAAATTTGTATTAAGTTCTTTTCTTATTTCCGTTGAGAGATCTAAAATTACCACTTCACATTTAAGATCAATTAATGAAGGAAATATAGCTAAAGTTGGACATCGTTTAAGAAAATTTGATTTTAATTTATTCTATAAGCTTGACAGTATTGAGAATAAGTGGGGTTTTGTAAAAGAAACAATTATAAATGCAGTAGAGGAATGTTGTCCTTTAAAAAAATCAATTCATAAGAAAAATCAGCAGTCACCTTGGTTTGATGCTGACCTAAGATCAATAAGAAACTTTAGAGATTTTTATTATCAGAATTATATGATGGATAAAACAGAACAGAATCTATCCCAGTATAGGGATGCAAGAAGGGAGTTTAAAAAACTTAATCGTCAAAAAATAAAATTATAATTTGAGGCGAAAAAGTCTTATGACTTCAAAAATTCTAAGAAATTCTGGAATTTTTATAAAACATCCATTAAACTGAGAGGAGATGAAGAATTTGACAGCTTTCCAGAAGAACTTTGTTGGGATGTTAAAAAAGCCTCTTCTTCTGTTGATCAAGTGGAAATGCTTAATAGCAGCTTATCTTCTATTGAATCTTCCTCTTTGTCCAGTGAAAGTGAAACAGCCAAATACATTTTTGATACTTTTAGAGAATTAAAATTCAATGAAAATCTTTTAACTACAGGATTTTCGTTTTGTGAATTCTCTTTGGATGAAATAAAAAAGGCTATTGACGATCTCCCTTCATCAAGCTCCCCGGGATTTGTTGGAATTCGGACCAAAATTATTCAAAATCTTGACGAATTTTTTGTTTTACTATTTTATGAGCTCTTTAATAATTGTTTATTTTTTAAAATATTCCAGAAGACAGGAAAATTGCTATTGTTAAACCTATATTTAAAAATAAAGGTGACAGGTCGGATATTAACAATTATAGGGGGATATCTATCCTATCGCCTATAGCAAAAATATTTGAAAAACTTTTGGCAAAACAGATTTCTTATTATTCCGAATCGAATAAGATTTTATTTAATGGACAACATGGTTTTAGAAACGGACATTCATGTCAAACAGTTATCCATGAGTATCTACGTGAAATAAATAAAGCTAAAGAAAAAAAAAAAACAACTGTTTCTTTGTTTATTGACTTTAGGAAAGCATTTGATGTAATTGATTCAAATTTATTTCACTATGGTTTTGATAATTCTTCTATGGGTCTTCTTTCAAAATATTTTGAAAATAATTCTCAGATAGTTAGAATTGGATGTGAAACATCAAATCCAGTAAGACTAAAGCTAGGTGTCCCGCAAGGATCTGTCCTGGGTCCACTGCTATTTCTTATTTTTGTTAACGATTTACCATTTTTATTTAAAAATTTAAGCATCAAAATGTTTGCTGATGATAAAACAATAAGTATCTCTGAAAAAGACCTTGAAACAGCTTTGATAAAATTAAATGTTACAACAAAAAATTTTAATGAATGGTGTTTTTTTAACAAAATTGATATAAACTGGTCAAAAACTTTTTGCATGATTTTTGAAAATAGAAAAAAAGTATATCCAGATAATTTAGAGAAGGTAATGAGGACATATTAGTTGTAAAGGAAATCTGTTTATTAGGTTTCATAATTGATCAAGATCTAAATTTTACTAAATTTGCATCTAATTTATCAATTCAAGTAAAGAGGAAATTATTTTCTATCAGGAGAATTTTCTATCTTGCTACTTCAGTAAAGATCCAGTTTTTTAAGACCTTTATCCTCCCATATTTTAACTATTGCTCTACGCTTTTATGCTATTTTTCAAAAGAAGCAATAAATAAATTAGCTAAGAGTTTTTTCTCTATCATAAAACTTTTAAATGTCAAGCTTGAAGCGAAAAGCTTTAATGAAATAAATAACGCTTTAGAAAAGTATGGTCTTTATTCATTCCAACATCGAATTTTTGAAAGAATGCTAACTTTCTCTTATAAATGTCTATTATATTACAATTCTCCAGTAAATTTAAAAGAAAAATTAAAGAAAAAAGACTCAAGAAATTTGAATTATATTTTAAGGAACAACAATAACCTTATTGAACCAATGGCCAAATCAAAAAGTGGAGAAAAAACATTTGAGCATTTTTATTCGAGATTAATAAATTGCTTTGTGATCAAGAGATCAATGTTGAAGTTTTTAACATTTAAGCATTTAATTTTCTATAACATAAATTTAAATTACACAGATTTTGCTTCTAAATTTGAATTATTTAACTTTAAAAGCTTGTTGTTAAATTTTTTCAAATGACTATTAAAACAAAATCTGTTTTTAATTTTTATAAATATTTTTATTTTTTATACTTTTAATATAAATATATATATATTTGTTTAATAATTAATTAAATAAATGAAGTGTTAATCGATCTCATGAAGCATTTGCACTAGCCTGTTAATTAACCTTGAAATTGAATTAAAATAGAATCAGCACCGATTGGTCAAGATCATCATTGTGTTTAAAAAGACATCTCAAATTTTGACTTTAAATCTTCTTTATTCTTAGAAAAAATTAAATTTAAATTGTATTAGTATTTCCTGTTTAAAAATCAAGTTGGTCTTTCTATAAGTGGTCAGATGTTTCGTATAAATGTACATTATCAATGAATTTAAATTTTTGATTTCAAGATCATTGATCTAATTGATCTCCACTTGAATCAATTTATCTCTCGAAAATTTTTTTTAATTTCCTGTCTATAATTATGTTGGCCTTTCTATAACTGGTCAGCTGATTATTGTTAATGTACCTATATCAATCAATTTAATATTCTGTTTATTAAAGAATTGATCTCATCAATCCCTTCTTGAATCAATTTGTCTCTCGAAAATTAAATTTTTTATTATTACAATTAAAAAAGAACAAGCTCCTTTTGGTAGAGGTAATCATTGTTCTTCTCAAGGGATCTCAAATTTTCACTTTTTTATTATGAGAAAAATTAAATTTTAAATTTTCTTATCATTCCCTGTTTAAAATAATGTTGGTCTTTCTATAACTGGTCATAAATCTCCTCTTGAATCAATTTATCTCTCGAAAATTAAATTTATTTTTATTAAGTAAATAAAGTAAAAGCTACATTTGGTTAAGATTACCATTTTCTTTATCAAGGAAACTTAAATTTTCACCTTAAATTTTTTTTAACTTAAAGAAAAAATAAATTTAAATTGTCTATTCATTTCCCGTTTAAAATTATTTTAGTCTTTCAATAACTGGTTATTAGATTTGTGTTAATTTATCAATCAATACTTTATCAATTAATATTATATTCCGATTCTTAAGATCATTGATTTCATTTATCTCCTCTTGAATCAATTTATCTCTCGTAAATTATATTTTTTATTTTTAACAAGTAAATAAAGAATAAGCTACTTTTGGTCAATATTACCGTTGTCTTTATCAAGGAATCTCAAATTTTGACTTTTAATTTTTTTTAAGATAGAGAAAAATTATTTTATAAATTATCCTTGCATTTCCTATCTGAAATTATGTTGGACTTTCATTAACTGGTCAGCAGTTATTGCAAATGTACTTTATCAATCAATTTAATATTCTGTTTCTTAAGTTCATTGATCTCATCAATCTCTTCTTTAATCAATTTGTCTCTCGAAAATTAAATTTTTTATTATTTCAAGTAAATAGAGAATTGACTACTTTCGGTCAAGGTCATAATTGTTCTTCTCAAGGCATCCTAAATTTTAACTTCAAATCTCTTTATTTTCGAAAAAAAAAATTTAAAATTGTTCTTTCATTTGCTATTTCAAATTATGTTTGCCTTTCTCTAACTGGTCAGCAGATTATTGCTAATGTACTTTATCAATCAATTTAATATTCTGTTTCTTAAGATCAATTTTATCATCAATCTCTTCGTTAATCAATTTGTCTCTCGAAAATTAAATTTTTTATAATTTCAAGTAAATAGAGAATTGACTACTTTCGGTCAAGGTCATCATTGTCCTTCTTAAGGCATCCTAAATTTTGACTTCAAATCTCTTTATTTTCGAAAAAAAAAAATTTTCGAAAATAAAGAGTTATAACTGGTCAGCAGATAATTGCTAATGTACTTTATCAATCTATTTTTAATCTAATTCTTAAGATCGTTGAGCTCATTAATCTTCTCTTGAATCAAATTATCTATCCAAAATTAAATTTCTAATTTTAGCTATTAAAATTGAATTAGCAACTATTGGTCAAGATTCGATTGTGTTTATCAAGGCATCTCAAATTTTGACCTTAAATCATTTTGACTTAGCAAAAAAATAAAATTTTAAATTGTCTTTGCATTTCATGTAAAAATTTTCTTTGTTTTTCAATAAATGGTCGTCAGATTAATGTGCAAATATACTTTTTCAATTAATTTAATATTCTGATTCTTAAGATCATTGATTTCATTAATCTTCTCTTGAATCAATTTGTCTCTCGAAAATTAAATATTTTTTTATTAAATAAAGTAAAGCTACTTTTGGTCAAGATTTCAATTTTCTTTATCAAAGCATCTAAAATTGTGACTTTAAATCTCTTTTATTTCGAAAGAAATAAATTTAAAATTGTTCTTTCATTTCCTATTTAAAATTATGTTGGTCATTCAATAACTGTTCAGCGGTTTATTGTTAATGTCCTTTATTTAACACTTAAATATTCTGTTTTTTAAGATCATTGATCTCATCAATCTCTTCTTGAATCAATTTTTCTCTCGAAAATTAAATTTTTTATTATTTCAATTAGAAGAGAAAGCTCCTTTTGGTCAAGATCATTATTGTTCTTCTCAAGGCAACTCAAATTTTGACTTAAAATCATTTAAAAAAAATATTTTAAATTGTCTTTTCATTTCTTGTCTAAAATTATGTTGGTCTTTCTTTAACTGGTCAGCTGATTATTGTAAATGTACCTTTATCAATCAATTTAATATTCTGTTTATTAAAGAATTGATCGCATCAATCCCTTCTTGAATCGAATTATCTCTCGAAAATCAAATTTTTTATAATTTCAATTAAAAAAGAATAAGCTCCATCTGGTTAAGATCACCATTTTGCTTCTCAAGGCATCTCAAATTTTGACTTTTAATCCTTTTATTATGAGAAAAATTGAATTTTAAAATTTTATTTTCATTTCCTGTTTAAAAAATGTTTGTTTTTCTATAACTGGTCAGCAGATAATTGCTAATGTACTTTATCAATCTATTTTTAATCTAATTCTTAAGATCGTTGAGCTCATTAATCTTCTCTGGTATCAATTTGTCTCTCGAAAATTAAAATTTTTATTTGTCTAATAAACTAATAAAAAGCTCCTTTAGGTCAAGATCACCATGTGGCTTTTCAAGGCATCTCAAATTTTGACTTTAAATTTTTTAATTCTGAAATATTTAATTTTAAATTGTCTTTGCATTTCCTGTTGAAAATCATGTTGGTCTTTTTATAACTGGTCAGCCGATTTTATGTGAAAATGTGCTTATTCAATCGACTAATATCACCAGATACCAACTGATATCTTATATCAGATCATATCGATTATTTTCATTTGATATCAAATGATATGATGGGTTAAGTAAGTTTACGGCACTGTATTTAATTTATTTAAAAATATTAAGAAAACAGTTGACTAAATGAAACAATCCATCAAGATTTTTTTGAAATTCTTTTTTTTTTTCAAAAGTAATCAATTAAATATCTTTTTTTTAAATAACAGATATTGAATTTTTTTTAATATTGCTTATATTTAATGATTTAATAAACTTTCTGAAATTATTTAATTAATTCTGTTCCTAATAAATAGAAAAAATTTAATTTTTTTTTTAAAATAAATTAATAATTTCAAAGGATAATTTATCTGCCGTTCTTTATAATCAAGATTTTATGATCTGATCTGACTTGATCTTTTTTTAGAAATGTTCGACTAAAAAAAGATCAGTTTTTTATGAACAACAAGTAATGAATTTTGTTCACCATGTTAATCTATATAAGTTATGTATGCAAATACTCAGCAATGTAATTAAACACTTGATTGGAATTCTTTTTGTTGGTATGCATAATACAGAAAATTGGTGAGTATTTTGCAGATTATTTTACTACATTAAGTAAATATGCTTATTATTTAGCATTTTTCAGCACTAATATCCTTTTTAGTAAAAAAGTTATTCAAGTTTTTCTGATAAGATCGAATTGAAACGAACTTCACAACCCCAATACTATCTCACATCCTTTTTGAATTTATGAAAAATTGTCATTTAGAAAGTGAAATAAATAAATTTTATAGATCTTTTTAACTAAAAGTTCAAATGATGATTTTACTCAATCTGCATCCAATCTCACCTCATTAAATACTTTAGATTTGTTTCCATTTTCTTTTATAAATCAGTATTGAACCATATTGCAGCCAACACAGAATACCAATTTTTTGAAATTTTAGTTGATATTTATTCAAAAAAATTCGGCATTTATTCATTTTCGATTAGCTGTTTAACTAATTTGAATTTAATTAATTTTTTCTTATCCTTTTGCGGAAAACGGATAATTTTCTGTTTTTTCAAATCTTTGTTTAAACTTGTTCATTTGTTTTATACTATTTGTGTCTCTTTTCCAAAATGAATGTAAAAATAGCAAATCAACAAGGACACATACATAAAATTTAAAGGGCAAAGTTATTTCATTTAAATAATGTGTATTTTAGAGTTGTAACATTGGGATCTTGAACAAATTGATTTGACAGCGAGTTCTATTTGTTAGCGGTTGTATTCAAAAAAAAGTCTCCTTAAAATATCATCAATTCTTGATAATAGCCAAATTTCTGTTATTGTTTTTTGATTTAGTTTCCTGTAGTCAAAACAAAAGAGTTTACTTCCATCTTTCTTTGGTATTAAGACCAGAATTGGACACCATGGTGAAGTGGAAATTTCTATAATATTGTTATCAATCATTGCCTTGACTTCTTCTTGCATTATTTCCCGTTCTTAAAGAGATTTTCTTCAAAGTCTTTTGAATATTAGGACTTCTAATCAATGGTTTTTCGACTTTATTCTTTTAAGTTCTCATAAGTTCATTGCAAATCTCTCTTTATATAATCAAAGGTTTCTCTGAAGTAAAGATATCAAATATCATCTAATTCATTCATTGTTATAATTGCTATTTTATCTGAAAAGGGTTCAAAACACAATACCTTATTTAAATTGTATTTATCATCTGATTATCGTCCGGTATGCTTCATTTGTTAATTTTTCAGCTATTATATTATAACAGTATTCCTTTTCTGACACATCAAGAAAAACTTCTTCATTTGGGAATTTTAAGCATCTTTCATTCGAGTTAAGACTTGTACCTGAAAGCATAAACCTATCAAACCTAGCGTTCCTTTGTACCAAATTTTTGCTTAATGTTGAAGTTCTACATCCGCTATCAATTGCAATTGTAAGAAAGTTCCCTGTATCACATGTGTGCACATGTTCTGGATTTCCCTTAAGATTGTCTGAATAATTGTTTACTTCTTCAAACATTTATCTCTCTGTATAACAATGCTGTTTAGAGTTTTCGTTATTGTTATTCAGTCTAGATTGTAAAATTGTATGACCTGGCTTGTTGAATCCGAAGCATTATCGAAATTTTAAAATTTTTTAAAAACTCTAAAATTCCGGATTGCATCATCTAACGTTTCTCAATCTCCAACTCGGTCCTAACTCTTGAGTCAATAGCTTAAAGAAAAAACCAGACCAATTCGAACTCATCTATCATGTTTATTTTTTCTGAAAATGTCTGGAATTTCATTATGTTGTCCTGAAAATTTTCATTAGTTAAATACTAATAAATTTTGATAAGCTCTCTCTGAACATTGGCAGGTTTCAAGAGTTACTTATACTTGATATTTAAATTTTTTCCCACGCCACTAATTCATCTCCCTTTTGCATATTTCTTAGCATTTGATGTTTTACAAATCCTAGAATCTCTTCTGCTGTTTACGAATCCTAGAACCTCTTCTGCTGTTTTACAATAAATTTCTGACCAAGTTTCCCGAATTTCTGACCATCTTACCTGTATTTCCAACCTCTTGTTGTTCAAGTTTTTGAAGGCTCTTTCTAAGCTTTTTGCTGTATATTGTTTACGTTTGGGATCATCAAGACGTCGAACCGTATTTATCAATGACCAGTGCGACGTGATCGAATCTTGATGTTTCGGACAAGATTCTGACATTCAAAGTCCGTCTCTTCGATCGAACCATTACACCATCAGCTCGACCATTAGAAATTTAGCAATTTATAATTAGAAGCATTTCTATATTATTTTATCTCATATTATATTCGAATAAACCAGCAAGTGTTTCTCTTGAATTTAACAGAATAAGCAAATTCAGGAGAAATAGTTGAAATAAATAAAGCAACCCAAATGGAAATAAAATAATTAAGGTTACTAAAACATTTTGCTATTTATGAAACAAGTGAAGGACTTTTTTAACATTAAAAAGTGTAATCTAACATTGCTAAAAAAAATTGAAAATGCAGCTCACTTTTTGCATTTAGTGAATACAGACAGAGTTTTACTAAAAGGTTTTACGATGATTGAAAAGATAAAAAAAGAAATATGCAATTATAAGCTTTCAACTATTAGGGATTTTCGAAGTAAGAGGACAGGTTTAACAAACTCTTTCAGGGCTCAGGTTCATTAGTCCTATGAACAATTTATTTATTTTCCTAAAAAAAAAGTAACAATGGAATTTTCAATTCATTTTGTTACAAAATTTTTACATAATATAAACGAGATGATAACAAAAACTTATCGTTAAATAAAAAAATCAGGATTACTGAGATTCATAATATTTAGAGTCGTGACATTCATGAGTTTAATTTTTATAGTTATTTTAATAAAATGAAACTCTGGCTTATTAAGGATATTTAAACGTCGCTTGATTTTAAGATTAAAAAGAGAATGTAGGCAGCTTTTATGATGATTGAATAAATATTAAAAAGATTATATTTTGGTTAAAATTTAAAAAAAAATCCTTTATTTCACTCTCATTTTTCAATTTTATAATACAAATGGAACATTTTGAATCCATTAAGAAAATTATTAATCTTTCTGAGTTTGCATGTAAGGAAGAAATCAAATGGATAGTGAATGGAGAAAACTAAATGTTAACAAGAAAGAAATTGTAAAAAACATAAATATGCAAACCTTGAAATTGATAATATTAAAACACAAATTATCTTAAACAATATTATAATAAACGATAAATATAAAGTTAAAATAAAATCTAATTGGTGTCTTGGTGACGGGAAACATTGTATTATGCTAGAGCTAACAAGATGCTATAAAAAAAGTTAAAAGATTTGTTAAAAAAACAAAAAAAAAAACTGATGGAAGATTCGCTCGAAAGTCCAGGCGAGTTTCAACGTTGGACTTTTAAAAATTCGGTTAAACTGAATCTAAAAAAGTTGGAAAGACTTGTTAGTCATCATACCATCGTCCAACACTAGAGAAGCGTCCTCAACGAAGCATAATTCAAACAAATTACAGCTGTTTATAATTTTTAATCGAACAAAATATGGATTGTTAATTTCCAACAAGCTTTCCAAGTTCAAAGTGTCTTTGAGCGTCCAATATCAGTGAATGGACTCATGTTCAAACTCGAAGATGCGAACAAATTACCGAATACGAAATAGTACTCGATATTCAGATTCCACATTTTACCTGATGATTTTAACAAGGAATTACTGCGAAACTATTTCGATGCAATCAAAATCAATGGTCTGAAAGTTGAAGAAATCTCAGAAGAAACATATAGAGACATTTCCTTAAAGAATGGAGTGAAAAGGGTAAGAATTTCTTATCCGAAAGATGCAACCCAAAATGTTCGAAAAATGCAAAAATAAGTCAAATTTTTTGCCCGATATTCCTAAAACTCCAGTTATTCAGGAAAATGAGTCAACAAATGATTAATCTCTAATTTACTCAGAATCAAGTTCAAAAAGCATGCATACTCCAGTTTTAACGCCTGAACTTTAAAAAATTTTGGAACAAATTAACTAAATAAATGTAGAAAAACCATATGCTCAATCCAAAAAGTCACCAAAACCATCTTTCAATAACGTTAAGACAAGCGTACAAACCAAGCGCCAATCAGAATCGGAAGCGCAAAACGCAGAATCTAAAAAAAACAATTAGCAGATCATGAAAAAGAAGAACCATGCAAAAAATGATAATAATGAAGATGACAATGTCTTTCAGGATGATCCTTATGGGCTCACATACAAAACAAATCAACTCAGATAATTATTTAATAAAAACTAAAATCAATTATGAATCCTAATTTTTCAAAACAGTCTTCATCTTCCAACAGGTTAGTAATTACACACTAAAACTGCTTCCAATTACCCATTAGAATCCCTCTCTTAGAAAGGTTTTTAGCTCAGAATTGCCCTGACATTGTTCTCTTAAATGAAATAAAAATAAATCAAAATGATTTAAATTTTTACTTTAATTTTATAAATTATAATTCAATAGTTAAAGCTCGAAATTGATTTGGTGGAGGAGTATCCATTTTAATAAAAGAAGGAATTGAGTTTAAACAAGAAATTTCATTTGATCATTTAGATTCTATGTATCAAGATAAGCTTAAAAAACACAGAACTTTTTGTATTTAGTCTTTACAATCCACCAAATAAAGTTCTTCCCTTTGAACTTTTTCTAGATATTTCTAAAAGGTGTTGAAAACTTATCCTAGGGGGAGATCTAAATGCGAAAGCTAAAAGCTTAGGCTGTTTCGGTGAAAATGAAAGTGGTCAAATTCTATAGAAAATACTTAGAAAACTAAACCTCTCTGTAATTAATGATAGGACGCAAACATTTAATAAATTTAAATCTGAACATTTTGAAATTCTTGATCTTTTTCTGATACCATCCTCATTAGCAGATAAAATATTGGACTTCAAAGTCTTACAGGATCATGATATGTTAAGTGACCATTTTCCAATCCAGGCATACATATCAATTGAGCATTATATATCAGTTAAGTCACCAAGTTCTAATTTTGATTTCAAAAAATCAAATTGGTGATTTTTCGAAGAAATACTTAGAACGTCAACCCTAAACATTAATTCTATTACAATTTTGATAAACTTAATGAACTAATTTCACTGAAAATCATGAATGCGGCTCAAAAAAGTATTCCTTTTCAATTTCAGAAATTTTTTAAATCGAGTCTACCAAAGAACATTGTATTACTAATAGAGGAACGTAGGATAGTTCGAAGACTTTTTCAGAAAACAAGATGTCCTTCTCTAAAAATGACATTTAATAAGCAAACATCTGAGTTACGTTCAAACTTAAAGGATTTTGGAATCATAACTGGCAAGGGTTTATCAATAAAATGGGTAAAAAACCCATTATCGAGTAGACCATTTTGGAGAAAAATAAATAAATTTAGATCAAAGGAAAGTTCGAGGCAAATTCCCATGTTAATTAAAGATGGAAAATGGTTCAATACAGATAAAGATAAAGGAGAAATCTTCGGAAACATCTTAAAAACAAATTTTAGTCCTCATTTAGATTTAGATATATCTGAGAGTGATACTGAAATAGCAGATACAATCTCAGGTTTCCTAAAAATAAATAATGTACTAAATAATCTGATTGAACCAATTACTGTTTCAGAAATTACATCCTCTTTAAAAAAGTTAAAAGAAGTGTCAGGATCAGGTATAGCACAACTTAATGTTAAAAAATCTCCCTTATGAGTCTTTAGTTGAATTAAGTCATCTTTTTAACATGAGTTTGGAACAAGGTTAATTTAGTATATTATTAGTATGATAAGTTGCCTTGGTAAGTTACTTGAACGTATTATTTATACAAGAATATACCATTTCCTTGAAAGAAATAGCCTAGTTATAGAAGAGCAATCAGGATTTAAAAAACATAGGAGCACAGCGGATAATCTTTATTTTCTTATACAAAAAGTAGTAGAATCTTTTAATAGAAAGAAAAAAGTCTGCTGTTTTTATTTTGACATTTCTAAAGCTTTCGATAGAGTTTGGCATGATGGACTAATTTATAAGCTAATTAAAACTAATCTTCCTCCTTATCTTATTTACTGGATCAGATCATTTCTCGATTCCAGATCTTTTATAGTTAAAGTAAACGGACATTTAAGTGACCAATACTTAATTAAAGCAGGGGTTCCACAAGGATCAGTAATTAGTCCGCTTCTTTTCAGCATTTTCATTAATGACATACCTAAAAGAAATAAGACCAATAGCCAATACTCTCTTCTTTTTGCAGATGACTTAGCTACCTTTTTTATTTTTAAAAAGAAAGGAAATCTCGAGAGGTCAATTAATAAGTTTTTAAAAGAAATTGAAAAATGGCTTTTCAAATGGAAAATGAAAATGTCTGTCGAAAAGTCATGCTACACTATCTTTGAAAGCAAATTGTCAACTTTATACTAAAAGATAATTAAACAAGTAAATTTAATGATACAACATTTTTCCAACTTAATTGACTAAATTCAAACTTGGCGTTATTATTTAAATAAAACCTATATAGGAAGTTATAGATGAACTATTTAAACATGTGCCACATATAACAATCTTTTCCAATTTATGTCTTTTCAACTTTCATTTTTTATCTTATTTACTCTATTTTGATTCTTTTTTTTTTTATCTAATTTTATTAACTTTAATTTTATTTTTATTTTATTTTTTTATTTTATTTTTAACTTATTCTGTAGGAGCTTTAGCTCGGTACAGAAAACAAATAAATAAAATAAATAAATAATAAAAGATCAAAACCGAAAATTCCAAATAAACTTTTAAGAATAATTTCCTCGGAAAAGACAACAAAAAAGAAGTATTACTTCAATAAATTAAGAAAAAGTTAAAAATCTTCTTATTTTTAGGAAATTCCCGAATATGATCACCAAGACGACATTTATTTCTATTTTGACGAAATTGTGGACACAAGCGTCAGGCCATAATTAAATGGTCCAAACTCGGGAAAACAATATTTAACTATCAAACTAAACAAAAATTTTCATTAAAATTTTTTTACAGAACTTTTAAAAGTGCTAGAATTTTGTGGCGCACAAATTTATTGTTAAAATTTCAAGAAAATTGAATTACTGAGTCTCTTTTTCACATTTTATTGTTATTTTGAATTAGACTTTCATTATTTAAGAAAAATTCAAATATAGAATTTTTAAAAATAATTTATTTAGAAAAAAATTTGTTTTATTCTGATAATCGAAAATTTAAAAAAATATCATATATGCTTAATTCAAGTATAGGCTTAATTTGGGTAACCGGTTATTAATACTTACCGGTTTTAATGACCGGTTTTTGAACCAAACCGGCTCGTAACATCACCGGTTACCTCTAATGGTCGACCAACCCTAGTTTGGACAAAGTTAGGTGCTAGCCAGTGAAATCTTAGGTAAGTGATCATGGTCACTTCCCGGGGAGGGCCATTAATGGTTAATTTTTCAGGAATACTGGCTTCCCTTGCTTGCTTGTTTTTGCTTCATCAACAATAAGTTCTTTGTCAAAAAAAAAATATTGGTTGCTTTTAAAGACTAAATTACAAGTTTTTTGAGACTTGAATGGAGAAATAGATATCAATGATGAGAGTTTTTCAGAGTTTTTAAGGCTTTGGAAGAAAGCTTTTCTAGTGATTTTCTGATTTTTTTATAATTGGATTCTAAATTTTGCTCGCCTGTCATTTTGAACCGTGTTCCAACGTTGGGTGATGTCAAGATTACCAAGACAATAATTGTTTAATTTTAAACAATTTTCTGTTTATGACAAATATCACAATAGATAAAAAGTATGCTAATATAATCAAATTAAGAACAACTCATCGTCTCATCAAGCCGGTTATCTAATCAAGCCAAATTGGAATAACTAAATTCAATGGATTCAAATAAAATACATTTTCGATCGTTTTCAATATTAAAATTGTAGAGCTTATTTTTTTAACTCAAAATCAAAATTTTTATAAAAATTTAACGTCTTTTCAGTTAAAATTTAAAAATCTTTTATTAATTAATTGAATCAATAAGATTTTTTTTAAACAGAGGACTGTTGAATAATGTTAGGAAAGAGAAAAAAAATTTTACATAATTCAAAATTAGTTCATCTTCAGTGATTTATTTAATTAACAAAAAGTCATTTTTAGCATATTTAAAATGAAGTCTAGGCGAATTTTAGATTAAAATTTTTAATTTATTAATTTAATCCGACATTAACCAGTTTTATGGTGGCTGTAAGAAAATTTATTTTAGTACTATCAAATGTTACTATTCATCTCGTAGATTTTTACTAATACCGCTATTTGAGCTTAAATTTGTGCTATTTGTAATAATACTTGGTTGCTGTCCTGCTCTTATCGGCTTTATTATGTTAGGTATGTTTCCCTTTTTTATTATACTTCTTTGTCTGACTGCTTCTTTGATTCTTTCTACCTCATTTTGATATCGCTTACGGTCTTTCATTGCACCTTCTTTGGCTTCCTTCAGAGCAACTTCTAATGACTTTACTCTCTCCATTGTGGCTTTTAGTCTTTTTTCTAATTTTGGCAATTCACATCTCAAATCTGCATTATCTCTTACTAATTGCTTGTGAACTTTAGTAAGTTGTTCCAAATTATTTTCAAGGAATGCAATTTTTTGTTTTTGCGCAATAGTTGATCCAGTATTTAAAGTGCCTATGTCATCTTCTTCTTGTTCAGTTACACTTGAATTGATTAGATTTTTATTGGTCTTTTTTAATCTTGCTTGTAAGTCTTGAACAAACAATTTTCTCAAGTTATGCAATGATTGTAATTCTTTGGCAACTGTTTCTTCCAATCCTTTCAAGTCTTGTTTAGCTTGTTCTCTTAGTTCCTGTTGAGTCTGTAGCTCGTTAAATTTTGTGATTCTATCAAAGTCTTCTTTTTTCAATTTTTCATAATCATTTTGCAGCTTATCATACGCTATTTTGAAATTTTGATACTCATCTTGCAATTTCAAATAGTTATCCTGGATGTCATTATTTTCATTACGTAATTCTTTCAATTGTTTTTTAAGTTGATCTACATGTGTCTCTAATTGAGCATTCAATGCTTTATGAATTATTTGTTCGTCGTGTGTTCCAGATAATGCTTTTACTTTTGCTAATTCTTCACGAGTAATATCTAATTCTTCTTCTAGCTTTCGCTTTTTAGCGTCAATTTCTCTAGAAAATTCTTGCTGAGATTTTAGCCTTGCTTCATTTTGAACGAGGCTTAGTCTTAATTCCTCTATTTCATTTGATTTTTGTTCAGATAGTTTTTCCGAATCAGTTTTCTGTTCATCTAGATGGCTACATTTGCTTACTAAACTTTTTATTTCACCTTTTAATTTACTAACAAAAAGTCTCGTCATTGTAAAATCCTCTTCAACATTTTCAATATTAAATAGCTGAACAGTTTGTGTATTGTTTAAATCAGTTCCAACGATTGATCCTATTTCCATCAAGTCCTTCAATAATAATACCATCATATCTAAAATTCTTCTCCGTTGTGAGCTAGCAACTTCTTTTAGAGTTTCTAGTTCTTCTTCTATTGATTTTAAATTTGTCAACCTTTTTTCCAATTCATTGCTCAAATTTTCGTTTTCTTTTCCTTTATGTTCTGCCTCTTGTTGTTTTTGGTCAAAATTCATCGCTAGCTCCTCTAAAGCTTTTAGTACTTCTTTGACTTCCTCTTTTTGAGCTTCATTGTCAATTTCTAATGTCGATATTCTACCTTGTAAATCATCGTTTTCCTTTCGCAGTTGATTTATAAGTTCTTCCTGTTCTTGCAGTTGGATTGAATATTTTTCAATCATTTGAGATTGATTATTAATTTCGTCATCTTTTTCATCTAATTGAGAATAAAGAACTTCTTTTTCCTTCAACCATTCAGAAGAAACAGTGCTGGATAATGGTTTTTGTTCAGTTTTTAAATTATTTGTGCTAGCTAATTGGGTACTAGAAGCCGAGAGTGGGAGCGAATTAATTGCAGATAAACTGGTAGAAGATGCTAGAGATTCTAAATCATTTGGTTCTAGAATCAATTTTATCTGTTCTTCTGGACCTACTGATTCACCTTGGCGCCATCTTTCTAATTCAAGTTCAGCCTTTGCTATTTGCCCTAAAACAAAATAATTTATGTAAAGAGAATACATTTTATTGTCATAAGTTATTTAGAACCTTTTAATCTAGCTACTTTGTCTTTTTCTTTTTCGTATCGTCTTTTCCATTCTTCGGCCGTTAGTTCTTCATTCACACAAACAACATTTGTTACAGTTTTAGCTCTTTGTCCAAACAAAAGAGTTGATTTGGTTTCTGGTTCGTTATATGATGCAGGAGAACAACAAATAATTATTGTAGTTCTTGCATTTCCACCAAGTGATTCTTGGAGAATACGAGTCAACTTCGAATCACGATATGGAACATATGGCTTTGCATCCGCTAATGCTGATATTACATTTGCTAGTGCTGATAGCGATTTATTTATATTCTTAGCTTCTTCTAAGACCGCTCCTTCGGCGCCTGTTTTACTTACTTTTTCGCTCCCCGCTAAATCAACTAGGTATAACTTACCACTCAGTTTCTTTTCTGTTTCTTGATTCTCTTGTTTTACATTTATTAAAAATACAGAGTGAGATCTTGATGAATGCTCGTTCATATTTGTAACCGCAATATGTCTATTTGATTTACCTTCTTCTATACATTCAAAAACTTCTTCTGGGGTAGTTACAAAACGCTCTGTTGCCCCTTTTACAAAAGGTACCCGATTTTTATCCTCATGAACACTTAAATTTGTTTTACTCACATCTAGTAAATCTCTTATTTTATCCATATAAATCTCGAAATATGAAATTTTAATTTGAAATTCTAAACTAGAATCCATTTTATAGATATGATTAAAAATGTCCTGAACTATACGAGGTATTATTCCTTGATATTTTTCATCGCCAAGGACACCTTCCATTGTATGAGTTTTACCAGAACTAGTTTGACCGTAAGCAAATATTGTTCCATTATAACCGGATAAAACATCTTCCACTATTTCTTTTGCAGTGACGCCATAGACCATCTCTTGTGTAGTGTCAGTGCGGAAGACTCTATCGAAGACAAAAACCTTTCCAGCAATCACCACCGAGTCTTCAGTATCTGGTGGAAATTTAACAACTATTTTAGATGCAGACTTTTCTTCTGAGTCATTGAGTGGACGAAAACGACATACCACACGAATGTTGCATTCGTTAGCCATTTTAAGTTTCCAATAGTTGTTTTGTTATAATCTTAAGTATCGATTTATATTGAAATTTTTTTCTCAGCCTATGAGACCTTTTTTTATCATTACAAAAAAAACAAATAATTTGTTGTTCGTTTAAGAGATGCTGTGCTTTAATTGACCAAAGTTGATTCTATATGAAAAATTCTATGCGAATAGATATAAAATATGAAAAGCTAAAATGATAAGAATATTAAATTCTGAATGAATGAATGAAAAAATTGAAAAAATATTTTATTATTACTAGCTTGCATATTAGTCGATAGAAATTATAATATTTGTTTTGCATAAATTAAAATAACTAATTGAGTAGATTTTCAAATTACTTGAATTAATTAAATCTTTAATTTATGTCATTATTTTTTAGCTATATTTCAAACCAGTAAGATGAAATGAAATATCCAAATAAAATATATTTCTCATCTTCTTTATTATAAATTTTTAAAACAGTTTTTTATTTATTAATTCTACTTCTATCTTTTTTAGTATGAATGTGCTAATGCTACAAGAAAAAAAACATGACTATTATTTTGATTTAATTTAATACCGACATACTCAAAAGATTAATTAATTTCAAAAAAAAAATGCAGATCTGCAATAAATAAATTATAAATCAAATTTGATTATAAATAAATATAAATTAATATTTTTTAGTAATAATAATAAATTTGATTATAAATATGATTCGAAACTCTAATTTTCTTTTGAAGGTAGTTTAAAAGAAAATTTAGTAGAAAAAAGTCAATAAAAAAAGTCTTAAATTTTGAAGAAAAAAAAACAATTGATTAATAAAATAGTACTGTTGTAATTTTTTAATTTAAAATCTCCAAGAAGCCTTAATTCAGTCAATTTGGCTGTTGGCCTTAAAGATTTCAGTCACTCGATTAAAACAGTAAAATTATTGCTAACAGACTAACAGCCAGGAATTTGGTCTAAAAGATTCTTTAAGATACATATTCCCTTTATATTCAAATTCAAATTCATGTTCATTAAAATCAGCATGATTATTATCCTCATTTATATTTATATCCTTTTTAGTAAAATAAAATCATCACTCTAAAATTAAAGTTCATTAAGTTGACATATAATAAAATTCAATAATTGCTAAAATTCTAGATTTGAAACAATAGAAGATATAGAATTTTGTATGTTTATAAAAAAACAAGAAGCATTACTTAGAATACTCAATAATCATTATTTGTAAATCAATTTGTAAATAGACAAATTGAAGTGATTACATTAAATTCTGTAGTTTTAAAAATTTATTTTGTTTAAAATTTTTCTATAATAAATATTTTTTTTAACGACGTCCTAAAATTCCAGATTTTGGTGCCTAAAAAAAAAGTTTTTTAGGCTCAAGATAGTTAGAATGAAAATCTGTGATCATGAAAGCAACCAAATTCCGAAATTTTCAATTTTAATTTGAAACCAAATCTGGGATCAAATCAATTTTCAATTATTAAATAAGTTGTTATTATTTAAAATAATAATAAGGAGAGGTACGTTTTTGGATTTAACATACTCTGTCAAATTTAGAGGTAAATTCTGCAATTTCAAAATGCTTATTGTAAAGTGCACATCATTTAAATGATATGATTTTAAGTGAGTTATTTTTTGCAAACTTTTGCACAGTTTAGCTTTAGAATAAACATATTTTAAAGAAAAATAATAACATTTAAATACAAAATAAGTTAAATTTTTATTTATTACAAACAAACACAAATACCAACCAAATAAAGTGTGGAGAATTCACCTTTTATTCAAAATGACTTTTAAAAAATTTAATACACAAGTAATATTGTTTTAACTTAATTTAAATACAATTTTTAAAAAAAAATAAGCGTTAAATATATCAAAATATCATTAAATTTTGTGGGAAATACAATTAAAAAATTAGGATTAATAAAAAAATTTTTTTCAAAAATTGTTTTATAATTCTTATTGATAAAATAATTTTTTGTAAAAAAGTTAATTATTTTTAAAAGACTCTTGAGCAAAAATATTAATAAAAGTCAAATTATTTTTTTGTTGATTACAAAAGATAAAATTAAAATAACTAAAATAAACAATCTAAAACGCAAAAGCTATGAAAAATATTTATAGGAACAAAAGAAAATTTTCAAAAAAAATTTGATCTGAAAAACTTTATTAAATTAAAGAATTTTAAAATAACGTTAGATTGAAAAAGGATAAAACTAAAAATTATTTAAGTCTTTTCATCGATATATAATAAAAAAAAAATAAATTAAATGTTAAAAATATTAAAAAAATTTTCTGCATGCAACAAGGTGCAACATTCAAAAATTTTTGATTTTTATCAGAAATTTATGTAATTTGTGAAGTTTTTTAATCTAAACTATGCATTAGAAATTAAATTAAAAAAATAAGTTAAATTTTTATTTATTACAAACAAACACAAATACCAACCAAATAAAGTGTGGAGAGTTCACATTTTATTCAAAATGACTTTTAAAAAATTTAATACACAAGTAATATTGTTTTAACTTAAAGATCTATGTTTAGGGGTATTATCTTAAAGTTTAGATCATAGTCTCTTACGCAAAAAAGAAGTAAACAATCACCAAAATAAAAAATACATTAAGTTCAGTAAATTAAGCATAAAGAACCCAAAATGGTCACTACGTCAAAAAATATTCTGGTGAAATGCTTGAAACTAGAAGTAAGAATAAAATTAAATGCATAGAAAAAAATAAACTGTATTTAAACTTAAACTACTTAAAGTCTCAAATCGACTTTTTGAGTTGAATGAGAGATATGTCAAGGCAGGATTGAGTCATTCCGTTCCATTGGTCATCAGACTGGTGGAAAATGGTTATTAATCATGATTTATCGAATATCCAACTCCTTTATGTAATTTCTTCTTTTTTTCCTGAACTATCTATTATTTAAATAAGTCTTACCTCTAGCTATTTCAACGTATCGTTTTTAATTTTATTTTGACTTATTTATCCTTTTTCTTATTTCATTTCCTTTTTTTTTATATATTCAGAAGGAGCATTAGCCCGGTTCAGATAAAAAGATAAATAAAAAAATAACGGTATTCAAATGATGAATTTTAATTGAGGTTATTTTTTCAAATGTTAATTAATTGTCGATTGAAAAAAAAATTACCAATGCAAGCATTGAATTCTAAAATAGCTGCCGAATTTAATTATAATTCAAACATCTTATAGGAAATTTCTAAACTGTGAAAGTAGAAGAGATAAAAGTAAGCAGTTTTTGATTCGAAAGCTTGAAAAACGAAGTACTCATTGATAAATTAAATAATGAAATAAATGTTCTAAAATTGATGCTTAAATTCTTCTTAGAAGAAATATGATAGGCAAAAAAGCAATTTTTTTTTAAATTAGAGAAAGCAGATCAGAAATATATTAAGACATTTGTAGTTTTTGAAGACTTTTGCTTTTTATTTCATACACAGAATAAGTTTATGGTCATTAGAACAAAAATTAAAGCTTATTTGTATATTCTATGCATTAAAATTTTTCTGTGAGCTTTTTTTAAATTTTAAAAAATTTATTTTATGTTACTATTTTATTTATTTGTAAATCTAAATTAAAACAATGATTCTAGAACTATGTCCTGATCCATTAATTTTGATTTTCTTAAATTAGTCGGTTTATTCCATCACAGGTCTTTTTAGATAAAAGATGATTAATCTGTTATCATAACAGATAATCTAAATAAATAGTATTTATTTAGATTAATATAATTAATTAATTAAAAAGACAAAGACGAAAGGGCCATCAAAATTGAAAATGCATTTATAACGTTGCCTGAGTTGTTGTTGAATAATTTAATTTTGTGGCATTCTTGGTTATTAATTCACAGTTAGTTTTAAACTAAACAAAAAACTATTCGGAGATTCTTCACATTTCGTTTTAGATATGTTTTTAGAAAATTTCAGCAAACTGAATAAAGATATAACAAAAGCATCTGTTTACAACCGTGGTCTCTACCTCAATGGAATGTAAAATTTAAATTCAATCTCTTAATTTTAAAGATCTTTTAAGAGCAAACTTTTACACTTAGTAATCATTGATAAAACAAAAATTTTCTTTTTTTATGATGCCTACTAACTACTTGTAATTAAGAAAAAAAATTAATTTACTGAAATTTTATCTTTGATGAATTCTAAAAATAATTTAAAGTCTTTGATTTATTTAAAAGATAAAAATAGAAAAATTAATCATTTTGTTTCTTCATTTTAATCCCCCAATCGATATCCTCCTCTTAAATTTCTATTTTGTCCAGTGTCATTTTCTCTTCTAGTTGAATTGTTAAAATTTGTTCTTCGACTCGGAAAATACTTGTATCTTAAAAATATGTGAATAATTAGGATTTTGAAAATTCTAAATTTGACAAAGCTTTAGGAATAGTTTAAAAGTAAAGAATATTCCATCAAGAACATCCTATTAGTTCCTCGAATTCCTAAATTTGTAAAAATTAAGGTTAAAATATTTATTATTCTACTTACAAAATTTCTGGTGTCTTCAAAATATGAATTCCATTAGTTTCAGGATAGCGAAACATTAAAAAAAAATAGAGATGGCCGACCAGAATGCCAATTAATTCTGAAATCCCGCTTGATTAAAAAAAAAACACAATAATATAAAAATTCTTAATATTTGCATAAAGATACCTTCCACGAATTATCATATTGAATCCAAGTAAAACCCTTGAATATTAATTTTCATGAGCATTTTTAGAAATCAATTTAATTATTACCATGGTAAATATAAAGCCTTTACAAATTTTCATTTAAATTTAATTTTTAACTTAACTATTTTCAATTATACCTTAAATCTTGTTCCGAACCAAAAACTAACAATTTGGTCTCGGTTGATTTGTGACCAAATATACATCACACTCATTATCATTGGATCCATTAATATCTTAGTTTAGATAAATTTTAGAATAAAATCTATAATAAGAATAAAGTCGTTATAAAATATTTTACTTGAAATTTCAAAATAAATCCGACAATGGTCAATATAAGCCAATTAAAAACTAGCATGAACAAGTAGTCAGCTGGCTTTCCATCGTAGCTTGCTATAAAAAATATATGTAAGTTAGAGGCTAATTTTATTTGAAAGAAATTTACTATTCTCTAATCCAACTGAATATGTATACAAGAAATACAAATTTATTAGGTAAGAAAATCCGCTTTGTGGTGTAATTGGATAAAAAAATAAAGCTGTGACTGGTCTCCAAAACTATAAATTAAAATTTGAATATAAAAGGAAATCACTTAGCACATGCATTTTAGAACGGTATATATTTTTTTTAAATGCTCACATGAAACTCTTTTAAAAATGGCTCTAATAGAAGGATCAAATAGAGCGGATTTAAAATTCCCAGTCGTGACAAGAGTGGTATTATGACAGAGCCACTAAACCAAAATCTTGTTATTTTTGGTATCGAGTTGTACCAATCTTTAAAATCTGTTCCAACAGCTGACATCTAAGAAAACGTTTTATCTTTTCGAAATTTTCTGATAAATTTAAATATTAATAATTTTGAATTTTATATTAAAAATAACTATGATTTCGACATAAATTATGATGAGGTTTCAGTATTTTATTAGAAGTTTGTCATTTTGTCTCTTTTTTTTTTTTTACTCTATATCATTCAATTAAACTTGCTTATAATTTTGTCTTTTTTTATTTTCAAATATAAAATATTTTGGTTTGTCATTTGCTAATCATACTATTTTCTTTTCGGTTACTTTTGATAAGTCTTTGAAAAGATTGACCATTTTTGTTTTTCCTAATCATGAGTGAATTTTTTTTAACATCATTTCCTCTAATTGACTTGTTAGGTAATGTGAATTTGGAACAATTATCAAAGACAATAGTTATAAATTGAAATAACTTTTTTGTTTAAGTCTCGCTATTTTAAATTTATTCGGAAAACTGCATCAGCTGATATAAACTCTTCATCTTAAAAAATTAAATCTATGCAAAACCCCTGAAATTCTGCAAAGCACATGTATCAGCAAATCATCAAAATTAAATTGTAGAGACAAAATTTGGGCGTTTCTGCTGATACATTTTGCATAACGATTTTTAGACTTAGACAAAAAAAAAACGTATTTTAATTTTTTTTTTAAATCTTTGTCCCAAAATATTCCCAATGCCGATTGTTTCACCATATAAAGAATACCTCACTCTGCATAATTTTCTATTTATTTTATCAGGTTCCATTTATTAAGCAATATAATTGTTTCTTATGATTTATTGACGAGCTAAATAAATACATCTCGAAAAGTATCATTCATGCTGCTCAAAAAAGATCCCTCCACTCTCAAAATTTTTTTTATATATAGCTTACAAAAAAATATTGTAACATTTATTAAAGAACGAAGAAAAGTAAGAAGACTTTTCTAAAAATCTACAGAGTTTTTTTAAGTCACAAGTCTTAAGTTAAGTCAAGTCAATGACTTAAAATTTTTTTTTTAGAAAAAGGCTAAGTAAAGCCAGTCAGCTTGACGCTCAAAATCTTGGACCGTTTAAAAAATCGGTAAAAAAAAAGCGGGCAGTCAAAAATACGGTCAACATTGTGGCGGGCGGTCATTTAGCCGTTCAGCTTGGCGGCCAGAGTTTTGGACTGCCGCGCTGAAAAAAAGAGGTTAAAATATCAAAAAAAATTAAAAAGTTAATTTAATTAAATATGTTTATTAAATAATAAAAAAAAAAACATATTTTAATTAAAAAAAAATAAAAAAATATCAACGGCCAACAATCACCCGCTACCAACAACCCCAAACTACAAACAACTTTCTTCCAACAACCACTAACAACAATACTACTATTATTCCTACTAGTAAACTTCTTTAAAGTAGTAGAAGTAGTGTAAGTAAAGTATAAGTAGTTATAATAGTAGTAAATTAGTAGTAGTAGTAGTTATAATAATAGTAAAGTAGTAGTAGTATTGTTGTTTGTGGTTGTTGTTGGCCGTTGGCCGTTGACCGTTGATAATTGTTTGCCTTTGACGGTTGATAGTTGTTGGTAGTGGTTGGAAGTTAGTTGTTGGGAGCGGGTGATTGTTGGCCGTTGATATTTTTTTATTTTTTTTAAATTAAAATATGTTTTTTTTTTTATTATTTAATAAACATATTTAATTAAATTAACTTTTTAATTTTTTTTGATATTTTAACCTCTTTTTTTCAGCGCGGCAGTCCAAAACTCTGGCCGCCAAGCTGAACGGCTAAATGACCGCCCGCCACAATGTTGACCGTATTTTTGACTGCCCGCTTTTTTTTTTTTTACCGATTTTTTAAACGGTCCAAGATTTTGAGCGTCAAGCTGACTGGCTTTACTTAGCCTTTTTCTAAAAAAAAAATTTTAAGTCATGTCTTTGACTTTAAAAAAAAAAAAAAAATTTAAGTCAAGTCATAACTTTGACTTAAAACTGTGACTTAAAAACAAGTCTGAAAATCTAGATGTCCTTCTTTTAAGGTCGCTTTTAATAAGCTTACATCTGAGCTACGTCTCAGTATAAAAGAATTTTGGAACCAAAACTCGCTCGAGTTCATCACAGGAAATAATCCACTGTCAACTAGACCTTTTTTGAGGAAAATAAATAAGTTTAGATCAAAAAAACTTACAAGACAAATCCCTTCACTATTAAAAGACGCAGAGGAATATAATTAATATACAGAAAAAGGAAAAAATTGTGGCGAACTTTAAGCAACAACTTTTAATCTTCATTTTGATTTTGTTGAATCCGACGATAATAGTGAAGTATTACAAGAAATAAGAGATTTCATAAAAAATAAGGTTCAAAATAATTTAAACGAGCCTATCGCCCAATTGAAAAATTTCAAATGCCTTGAAAAAACTAAATGAACTAGCAAGATCTAATCTAGATCGGATCTACAACCTAATTATTGAGACTTTATTTGAAATTAGTTTACTCTTTAACATGAGTTTGGAACCAGATCAAATCCCAAAATCCTGAAAAATAGCAAATATAACTATGATACCCAAGAAATCTTCTCCTACTCAAGATCCTAATAACTATCGTCAAATTAGTATGACAAGTTGCCTTGGCAAGTTACTTGAACGTATAATTTACACTAGAATATATGATTTTCTTGAGAACGATAAATTACTTATTCACGAACAATCTGAATTTAGAAAACATACAAATACAGAAAATAATCTTTTTTTTTCTTTTAAAAAGTTGTAGAGTCTTTACATAATATAAGTAAAAAGTCTATTATCTATATTTTGACATTTCAAAGCTCTTGATGGAGTTTGGCATGATGGACTAATTTACAAGCTAATTAGAATTAATCTACCGCGTTATCCTATTTATTGGATTAGATCGTTTCTGTTTTTAAGATCTTTTAGACTAAATGTAAATGGTCATCTAGGTGATCGATACCCTATTAAAGCATAAGTTCCACAAGGATCAGTTATCATTCCGCTTCTTTTTAGCACTTTAATTAATGACATACCAAAAAGAAATAAAACAAACTGCCAATACTTCGTTCTTTTTGCAGATGATTCGGCTACTTTTTTTTTTTTACAGCCGTTCTAATAAAATCGTAACGCCGGCCGGCGCGGCCTCAGCCATTTTGTCGGCCTGCTTGTTCGGCGAGCTCTGTCTAGGAGTCCGGCCTGTTCAGCCATGTCGGCCTGCTTGAGCTGACATCACATTGGACTCAAAGCTTACCTTTTTTTCAATGGTAGATGATTTAAAATAGCGCTGTAATTCAAGGCTTAACTTAATAAAATGTCTCAAAAATAGAAAATGGTGTCTGAAACCAAAAACGATAGGTAATCTTTACAAATCCTTAATAACTAAGATCAAAAAAATACAAAATATTCAAAATTCATTAATTCGATCTATTTTGAAGCTGAAATATGATACCAACCCCAATTTTATGCATCAAGAGACTTTCATTAAACTTAAACTACTTAAAGTCTCAAATCGACTTTTTGAGTTGAATGAGAGATATGTTAAGGCAGGATTGAGCCATTCTGTTCCATTGGTCATCAGACTGGTGGAAAATGGTTATTAATCATGATTTATCGAATATCCAACTCCTATATGTAATTTCTTCTTTTTTTCCTGAACCATCTATTATTTAAATAAGTCTAACCTCTAGCTATTTCAACATATCGTTTTTAATTTTTTTTCTCATTATTTAATCCTTTTTTTTCTGTATTTTATCTTATTTAGCTCTATTTTTTATTTTATATATTTTTATTCTGAAGGAGCATTAGCTCATTAAGCTCTATGACTTTTTAGCACTTTCATTAATGACATACCAAAAAGAAATAAAACAAACCGCCAATACTCCGTTCATTTTGCAGATGATTTAGCTACTTTTTGTTTTAATTACAGAAGCAAAGATTCGCTTTTTTGCAACTACTCCATTCTGTAAATTTTTGTATTTTTTCAAGTGCAAGTTAGAGCTTTGTTCTAGGGCTTTTATTTCAATGTGTTAGTTTTCTACAAATTGACTAGCTTTCTCGTAAAAATTAGTAATAAAAAAACAGACATTCTCTTTGTCTTTGTAATTTAAAATAATAAATTATTTCAAAATTTCTAAATTTCATAATAATCTTTGTCTTTAATTTTAGGATTTATAAATTTCATAAATCATTAAAAAAAAATTCAAAATTAATTACTCTAATTTTTCATAAGATGAATAGGATTTTTGGTTCTAAAAAGGCTCCGCCACCAACACCTAATTTAAGTGATTGTGTGGCCAATATTGATAGCCGAGGAGAAAGTGTTGATAAAAAAATTCAACGGTTAGAGGTAGAAATATCAAAATATAGCGAGCAAATGAAAAAAATGCGAGACGGTCCAGCAAAACAAGCTGTAAAGCAAAAAGCGTTGAGAATACTCAAGCAAAAAAAAGTTTATGAACAACAACGCGATATGCTTTATAATCAGTCATTCAACATTGAGCAACAAAATATGGCAATTCAATCAATGAAAGACACTCATACCACAGTTCAGGCTATGAAGACTGGTCTCAAAGAAATGAAAAGAGAGTTCAAAAAAATTGATGTTAATAAAATAGAAAATTTGCAAGATGACTTAGAGGATATACTTGAACAAACAAATGAAGTTCAAGATTTAATGAGTAGAAATTACGGCATGCCAGAAGTTGATGAGTCAGAACTTTTAGCTGAGCTAGAAGACATTGCAAATGAAATGGAAGGTGATACAGACACAAGCTATTTGGATGCACCTTCAGTCCCTGCTAGAGAACCTGGAATTGATTCGTTAAATGTTAATGCAGATGGAATACAAGTTGATGAATTTGGATTGCCAAAATTATCCCAAGCAAACCGAATGTGATTTTAATATAATTATTTTTGTAACAAAATTTTTGATTCATTATTACTACATAAACTTTTAATAATAACAATTAGGTATCAAGACCTAATCAAAAAAATAATTAAAATTTTGAAATTTTAAAAGCCAATAATTATTTAAATTTATAAAATGAGTTTTAAACTTGATAATTATTTAAAAAAAATTAATATTAACAATTAACCAAATCAAAAAATTTTATGGATAGGGAAATGTATTTATATAGCATATTATTCATAATGATTGTTTTCATTTTTCAGTACTATATATATAAATATATCAAGAATGAGATCTTAAAACAGAGATAAAACTATTACTTTTATTAATTTTTATTGTTTAGTATTATTTAATCCTTGCACTTTATAAATCTTTGTTTTAAGTTAAAAATAATTTACAATAGGTTACAAATTAAAGCGTATCATCGGCAAATTGAAGTTGATGATCAAATGTAAATTTCAGATCATTTAAGCGAATTTCAGAAATAAAGGTATTTTTTATCAATTTTTTAAATATTTATTTTTAAACTTTATTAAACATGGTTTGTTTAAACTTTAATTAGGATAAAAATTATATGAACTTTTATCTGAAGTAAAATAAAATGTAAATCAATATTTCTAAATTTTGCAATACAAAATTTAACTTTGTTTCGCGGTAATATATTTTGATTAGTATTAAAAAATCATTTAAAGCCATAATTTGGATGCTTTAATGTGGATTTTAAATTTGTCTTTAAAATTTTAAAATAAATATTTTATAAAAATCGATTAAAGATAAATTGGAAAAAAAAAGGATTTTTTTTGTTTAGTTAAAACAATACACATTTTGTATTAATTTTAAAGAGTATTTTAAAAAAGCTTTTATCATTTATTAAGACTCTAATCTATTTAGTTTTGATCATGTGAACATGATCATGAACTTCAAGTCGCCCGTATCATCCTGAATCCTTTTAAGCGTAATTTATATATTTTGTTCAATATTTGTCATGTCTTTTTAAAAAAACTAGAGCTGTAAAAGTCTTAAGTCCATGGAACGATTTTCACTGGTTAAGTTAAATACTCTAATTAATTTAAAAAATCTCAATTTGATTACTATTATTTATAATTTAATTTCACTTTTTAAGATATCTTATCATTTAGTATGGTTCTCTTATGTATATTTTAATTTTCTTTAAAATTTGACTAAATTAAATATTTCAAATATATTAATTTAGTAAGAGATAAGAGTGTTATGCAAGTCAGATTAAGTTTATAATTTTAAATTCAAAACATGATAAAAAATATGATTTTTAGAAACAATAAAAACAAATTACTAATACCTACAAGTCAAATTGATCAGTTATTAACAAAAATCATTAATCTTTCCATTCTAAGAATATTAGTATCAGACTTGTTTTTAAGTCACAGTTTTAAGTCTAAGTCACAAAAATTTAAGTCAAAGCCAATGTCTTAAAAATTATTTTCATTTTTTTAGTGAAGTTCAGTCGAGTCAACTAATTTTCTGATTTTTAGAACTAAACTTTTCTTGGATTAAAATAAAAAATCATATTTATTTTTTAGTTTTAAAATCAGAAAATTAGTTTACTTGACTAAATTTCACTAAAAAATAATATTTTAAGTCATTGACTTGACTTGATTTAAGACTTGTGACTTAAAAACAAGTATGATTAAAATCACTTTAAATCATTTTTATTTTTTTAATTTACTAAAAAAAAAATTATCATTTGCATGAAATAGAAAATAAAACAATTTCAAAGAATATTCCACAATTATATTAATAATTTCAGTTAAAAGCAAAAAATAAAATATTATCATGATTATTAATGAATGCATTGAATTATTTAAACAAACGAGAAGAGCGAATTTTAATAAATTTATTATTAACTTAAATAAATCTTTACTTTTCAGTTCCTTTTGTTATGATGAAAATTATTTTAATTCTTAAAATGAAAGAGTTGTGAGTTTTAGAAAAAAAACAAAACAAAAAGAGACCGAAAAAATGATTAGATTTCATTAAATCAATCAACTCAAGCCTTAAGAACCTCACAACTTTTGTTCTTAAACTTCAGTTAATCTTCTTCTAATTGTAATTGATTCTTTGAATCATCATATTCTTAACTTATCTATTAAATAAAAATTTTAAAAAATACAAAATTATGATATTATTCATTAAAATTTTATGATTTTTATTTTTGTACTAAAATTCAGAACGTCAAAATGCTAGATTTTTCTTAGCCATAATCCATATTCATTTCCTGTTAAAAGGAATGAAAAGATTTTGGCTAATCCATCGTAAACTCGGATACAGTGCATAACTTTCATTGACTCGTCTTAATAAAAATTCACAGTTTCCAATTAATTAGAAAACATCATTTTATATCATTATTATTATTATTATTGTTTAAATTGACGTCTTGAAAGCCATGTTAGTTAAAAAAAAAGAAAATTATTATTAGTTTATTCATATATTGTCATTTTAAATATTTTTTTTTAATTTTCAAAAAATAAACGCTTATCTATGATTATTTTTTTGTTTAAAAATTAATTTTAGATTTATAGCAAAATGTCTTTGAATATCGCAGCGAAATATTTTAGGAGAAATGACGTTCAAATCATTTTAAAAAAAATTAGTGGATTTGATCTTAAAAAAATATACTCGCTTAAATTTAATGAAAAATTAAAAAGTTCTGAAATTCAGCTTCTCACAAATAAAGAGCTCAGTTTAGTAGGTTTTTTTTTTCTAAATTAAGTCTTCTAAAAAATTTTAGGAAAGAAAAAATTCAAATGAATTAGCGAAATCACTTCTTCAAATGCCACCGTTTTTACCAGTTCGTGATAATTCAACTGAAGTCTTATCATCAGATAAAGATCTTGATCCGATCAACTTTACCAAATCAAATTACATGTTCATTGATATATCTCTGGAAATTCCTGAGAATGTAAGTTCATAATTTAAATTCTTGTTATAAATGTTTAGCTACGAAAATTTTTTTTTATAATTTAATAATAAATATTCATTAGAAGCGAATGATTGTAGTAAGAGAGACAAATGGTCTTTTGCGAAAAGCAGATTATGATGAAAGAGAAAAAATACTTCAAGTATACTTTCCAGCTAATGGGAAATCAAAATACGTATCTCCAATGTTCAACCCAATTAATTTAGAGGTACTTCCATTAAATTTTTTTAAAATACATAACAAATTTGATTTTATTTATAAATTAAACTTAGGAATCCTTAAAAATGAAGCAATACATTCTTATTTTAAATAAAGCCTGCGTGGAGTTCGAACCAAATAATCCAGAATTTATTAGAGTTACTCATAGAGTTTACGAGTTTATAAATGAAGTAGATGATTTTGAATTGTTATATTCTACCCGATATTTTGGAACTTTAGTTTTTTATCTGATTTGGTTTAAAAAAATTGAGAATTTAGTGACATTTTATCTTCTAAAATCAAAAATAAGTGATTGTTTGAATTTAATTCAGTTATATTCAATTATTCATGAAAAAAATCAGTTCAGTCAACATCTCTCTGAAAATTTAACAGAACATGAGAAAATCAAGGTAAATCTTTAAATTAATTATTTCATAAAGTTAAAAAAAAAATTTAAAGGTATTTATAAAATATGAGTTAAAAAATAGCCCTAAAATTGAACAAGCATTACTAAATGTTGACGATAATGTTTAGAATTTATTCATTAAAAAATAAATGACATCATAATTTTAAAAATAAAAGATAATTTTTTTTTTCCAATTTCGTAAATTTTATTATGTGAACAAATATTGAGATAAAAAATATTTAAAAATAATGTTGATGTTAATTCAAAGCTTTTTAAACTTGATGTTCTCAAGATTTTATCTAGATTATATATATGCTGAATCTTTAAAGGTTGAAAATAATTGAACAAAACTTACACTTCTTATTAAATATCATGACAAAAAAATTAAAAATGAAAAAAAAAACAAAAATTTTTTAATCATCAATGTTAAAAAATTACCTTTAGAGACTTTATTTGAAATTAGTTTACTCTTTAACATGAGTTTGGAACTAGATCAAATCCCAAAATCCTGAAAAATAGCAAATATAACTATGATACTTAAGAAATCTTCTCCTACTCAAGACCCTAATAACTATCGTCTAATTAGTATGACAAGTTGTCTTGGAAAGTAACTTGAACGTATAATTTACACTAGAATATATGATTTTCTTGAGAACGATAAATTACTTATTCACGAACAATCTGAATTTAGAAAACATACAAATACAGAAAATAATCTTTTTTTTTCTTTTAAAAAGTTGTAGAGTTTTTACATTAAAAAATAATATACAGTCGCCTTCATCTATAAACAATTTTTTCAATCAATTCTCAGATACTCAATGGAAATAGTTAATTTAACAGACAATAAACTGAAAGAACTTGATACTCGGCAAAATATCCTATAAAAAACACGATCGGTATTAGTAAATACTCACAGACAAGACCATTATATTGTGCTATCAATCTGGAATTTGTTTCCCAAATTTATATGAAACATAAATTATTTATTCTAGGGCAATTTTGAACAATGATTTGAGGAGAAAACTCTTAAAGGAGATTAAGAAAACGCCTGGAATTACTTCGAGAAATGGTACTTCGTTTGGCAGACAATTGAGAACATTGGAACAAACGATCAGTATTGAATGTCTTGAATATGAAAAAAAGTCTTAATCGAATTTATAAATGAGCTGTTCACGTGCCAAAACAGAGGCTCAGTTGACTCAGTCAAGTTTTTTGTTCATAAAATTAGAATTGCATTGGATATTAATTTAACTTTTTACTTTTATTATGACTACTTGAATCTTTTACTTAAGCCTGCAATTTATTAATTATTTATAATTTTTTCTCTTTTTAGCCCTCTTTTATGTAATCTGTTGAATGGATTAATTATATATGAAACTTAATGTGATTTAAATCAGATATTTTTTTTATTTTCTTTGTAAAATTTGTAATTTTGTGTTTCCTTTTCAACTTGCCTATGAGGCTTAAATTTTTTTTCAAATAAATAAAATAAGTAAAAGGTCTGTTGTCTATATTTTGACATTTCGAAAGCTTTTGATAGAGATAGAGTCTGATGGACTCATTCACAAGCTAATTAGAATTAATCTCCCTCGTTATCTTATTTATTGGATTAGATCGTTTCTGTTTTTAAGATCTTTAAGACTAAATGTAAATGGTCATCTAGGTTATCGATACCCTATTAAAGCATGAGTTCCACACGGATCAGTTATCATTCCGCTTCTTTTTAGCACTTTCATTAATGACTTATCAGAAAGAAATAAAACAAACTGCAAATACTCCGTTCTTTTTGCAGATGACTTGGCAACTTTTTTTTTTATTAGATAGGAAATTTTAATTTTCCATTAGGTACTTATTTATCACGCTTTCAAATGGAAAATGAAAATTTCAAAGTATTGAAACTAGATCAGTTAACTTTTACTTGTCTACTTTTGGTTGTTTTTTTTTTAATCATGTTTAAGATTTAAAAAAAACATTTTTTCGATATTTTATGTTTTTTAATTTCATTTATGTTTATTTATTAAAAATTTGGTTAGTAATTTATGTACATGATTTTACAGGTCGTCTTAATGAACAGTTAATCTACGACTGGATTTTTGAAAAAGTAATATGAAATAAACGAAAATGGATAAAAAGAAGTTGTACCTAAAAGATTATTTCACAAAAAAAATTTGAAAAGGTTAAAGCAACAGCGAGATTTTTTGCAAGTACTCATTTCAGAACAAAAAATTGAATTTTTAAGTCGCCAATCAAACAATTTTTAAATGCAACAAGCTTTGATACATTAGAAAGCATTGTAAATAAGAGAGACTATACTTACTTGAAGTCAACAAGCAATTCCCATCTAAATAAAAGCTACACTTAATTACCAGAGATTCAAAATAGATAAAAAGCGTAAAATTACAAACAGCACAAAAAATATTGAGAAAAAAAAATGATGAATACGAAATATCACTCGAAAATACACTTGAAAGCATAGTCCATTAATTGAAAAAATTCTTCTTGACTCATGAGTACAAGCTACTAAAGAACTTAACTTAAAAACCCAAACCAACCTTTTTTACCAAGTAAGATAATAGATTAATGATAGGAAAAATATAAACAGCGAACGATCCGCTACAAGACCATAACAAGAAATGATAAAAATTCTCTCAACAACCTCACTGAAAGCATCTAAAAATTTAAGCGTGAGATATGCAAGAGTTTATGTGAAAAAACTAGATAATTATGTCTTTTAGAAATGCATGTGGAAAAAAATAAAATCATTTAATAACGAGCACAACAAAATCGACTATTATAAACAAAATATTAAAATAGATGCCATTACTTCACCAACTGATGAACGCATATTCAAAGCATCTCCAAAAACCCTTTGGTCCTGATATCAATGACTTTAAAAACAACAAAGATTTTTTAAAATTTAGCATGACATAACTAAAATATTAAAAAAGATGAAATAAATTAGTTACGTTTTTTTGAAAAAATCATCCTAAACCGCATAAACTATGTTCACTGTTTTCTTCTAAAAATTCTTGAGATATTTTTTTGTTCCTCTTCTTTTTCAGGTTTTGTGAAGTTCAGTACAAAATAACAGAACTAAGTATAGAAAAATTAAATAACTTTTTATCTAAAAGTTTAAAATAAATTCTGTAAATGCAGCATGGTGCAACATTTAAAGTTGCATCAACACTAAAAGTCAGCTAATGATGTGCAGAATCAAACACGCTCGAATAAATTGAAAGTTAATTGCTGCATAACTCTGCAAATTTAGCAGGCTTTGAAAGTTGCTCTATGTTGCATTTCCAGAACTAAGTTTAAACCTATAGAAAAAAAGTTAATTTTTTTTAGATTTTTTTTGTTCTTTTTTTCATTTTTAAATGAATTTCACAAAACCTTTTAGACAAATGCTCCAGGTCTACTTTTACTTTTAATAAACTATGAAAAAACTAGATTTTTTAATTTTATCAATTATTAATATCTAAAAAATATATGTTCAAAATTAAGTTAAATTTGGTCAATAAAAACTTTTTTTAAAAGGCGTATGCGTCGTAAATCTTCACGGTATGTAAATAAGGGAATTTCGGGGAATTAAATATTCTACATTTTTCAGAATGAAAAATCACCCAAAATCAATGAAAAAAATATATGACCGATGTATGTCATACTCTCGCCTATACGTGTCCAAAATTTATAGAATTTTGGACACTGGATTTAATTTACAGTGATTTTAAGGAACAAATAATAACGCATCAGGAAGTGTTGAAACACCGTTTTAAAACAAAATCTGAAATTAAAGGACAAAGGAAAAATTTTAGCAAATGTTGAATGATTTCCGAACTAAATTTTTGCAAAAATATCGAATTTTTAATAAAATTTTGCGAATAATTTTTTTTTTGTGTTAAACTCATATTTTGTGAATATTACAAAAACTTTAAATACTTTGAGAGCTTATTTTTTAAATTTTAAATTTCAAGTCAAAATTCTGCTTCGATAACTTTTTTCTAGCATAAATTTTGTTTATTTTGATACCATGAACATATGGTTCTTAAAGGGTCTAGGGGTAAAATATACAAGGCAAAGTGATCCAACCTTTAAAGCATTTCGAGAACGGTAAGTCTTATCAACAAAATCATTTGTTGATAAGACTTACCGTTCTCGAAATGATTTGAAAAAAAAGTACTAATAGGTCCTATTTTGTACACGTATAGGCGAGAGTATGACATACATCGGTCATATATTTTTTGGATGATTTTTCATGCTGAAAAACGTAGAATATTTAATTTCCCGAAATTCTCTTATTTACATAACGTGAAGATTTATGAAACATATGCCTTTACTTGTCAAATTTTTAAAAACCCTTCAGTTTTAAAACCTTACAAAAGAAAAGAATGCATTGATGCTTAAGAGTTTTTGATTTAATTCCAAGACAATAAAAAAAATCTTAAAATTTTATTAAGTCATTAATCAATTTTTAATTTTTAAAAAAATTAATTTTTGGATTGAAGATTTGAAAATTTAGGAAATTTTTTTTTCCTCTACAAATTTATTTTTACTATTTAATGCTCCTAAATTAAGGACTAATCAACATATTATTCTTGTTTTCCAATGGTTTTCAATTAGATTTAAAATTTCTTTTTAAATTCGTTTATACTCTAGCATAAATTTATTTATTTGATTAAATTTCATCTTTTTTTAAACTTTCCTTAAGATTAGTTTTCAAACTTTTACAATATATGTATATGCATGCTTCAGAAATAATTAAATTTCATAATTCAAAATGATAAAATCAAAACGTAAAGTTTTAGTAGGAATTAACTTAGAATTTTTTATTTATTCATTTTATTCAATTTTTAAAAGTCTTTTTAGAATATAAATAAAATGGACGAGAAACAAAAAGTATTCGATGATGAAAATTCATCAAAAAAAGATAAAACTGAATCCACCAAGTGCTCAAGTAAAGCGAAAAAAAAACACAAGTCAAAAAAAGGTAAAAAGCACAAGTCTGATAAATCGATACGATCAGAAGATAGAAATCTTAACAAAGAATCAAAATGTAAAAAGGCCAAGACCAAGTCAAAAAAGAAAGGCAAATCTAAAAAGATGAGCCGATCACCAAGTTCAATATCATCAATTTCGAGTGAATTTAACACAAACTCGTCTCGTTCGTCGTCAACATCGTCCATTTCCTCTTCACTCTTATCTAAATCTTCTGTCGAAGAATCTTCGATTCGCAAGAAAAGCTCGGTGAACTACTCAAGAGGATCTAGATCAAGGAGCCGTTCGTCAAATAAAAGGACATCTTACCACGACAAGGAATCAAGTGTGAAAAATAAAAAGTTTTCCGATAGTGCGGAAATAAATTCACGAAGTTCACAAAGCAAAAAAGATTACAGCAATTTAAGAAAAAATAAAAGCGAATTTACAGATTCTGAACACTACAGTCGTCATCGTAATTATTTGCCAGAAACATTGAGCCGAGAATACTCTCGTTATAGACCAGAATATTTCAATTATAGCGATTATTACGATACAAGTTATTACAGCAGTTATAATTCAAGATACTCATACGACACAAAGCCATCGACGATATCCTACTCTAAAAGAAATGACAGCTATGATAGAGATAAGCCAAGCTATCGTTATGGCGATCGGCGCCGTTCTCCAAGTTATGATTATGCTTTTAGTAGAACCAAAACGAGTCATCATAGATCAAAACGGTCGAGATCAAAATCATCCCATAAGTCATCGGACATTCGCCTATCGCCAAGAAACGTTCGATCAAAGTCGCCAGACTATTTTCGTTCTTCGCACAAAAACTCCATTCGGTCCAGATCTCGCACAAAAACCAGGTCAAAATCCAAATCACCCAAGCATCTCAAATTTCGTCGAGAAAAAGATTGGAAAAGAGAATCGTCAATCAACTATCTGCCTTCTGTTAGTCTTGGAGCTGAATTGCAAAAAGTTGTCGGTGAAAAACGAAAGACAAAGAGTGTACAGGCCGAAAAAAATAAATCGGATAGTGAAAGTCTTGAAAAAAAAAATGATGTAAAAAATGATGCAAAAGGCGATGCAAAAGGCGATGCAAAAGGCGATGCAAAAGGCGATGCAAAAAATGAGCAGACTGAAATAGTGCATCAAGAAACTTTGGTGAAAAAAGATGAGAAGACATGTCAAAAGATTCTAACCAAGACATTGCCACCTCTTCCTTTGCCTGAAATAGATGAAACCGACGACAATGAAATCGAAATAAATGACGACACTAATTTTGATTCTAAATCGCCAAAATTAAATGACAACAATTCAGAAAATATGAGCAAGTGTTTGAATTCGTATGAACCTCGCGACAAAACCCACTCTGAAGGAAAAAAAACAACTCTGTCAAATTCAAAGCGTCCTGTGATATTGCAACGGAAAAATGAAGTCGACAAAGAAAATTGGGGCGAGAAAAGTGTGGACATGTTTGAAAGGCTGGAAATTATAGGCGAAGGCACGTATGGCAAAGTTTTTAAAGCAAGAGATATAGAAACAAATGAACTTGTGGCACTAAAGAGCGTCAAGCTAGAAAATGAGAAAGAAGGCTTTCCAATAACAGCAGTAAGGGAAATAAAAATATTAAGGCAGCTACAGCACCCAAATATTGTGAACATGATCGAAATAGTTACTGACAAGCAAGATGTTTTAGAATTTAGAAAAGATCGTGGAGAATTTTATTTGGTTTTTGAATATATGGATCATGATTTATTTGGTCTTTTGGATTCGGGAGTTTTAGATCTAAATGATGATCAAATAGCTAGTTTTATGAAGCAATTGTTAGAGGGCTTAAATTATTGTCATTCGAAAAATTTTCTCCACCGTGATATCAAGTGCTCTAATATTTTGATCAATAATAGGTAAAAAACGTTCACAATCAACTCATCGGTATTTACTTTATTTGCTAATAATTTTTTGCTCCTAAGAGGCCAAATCAAACTTGCTGACTTCGGACTAGCAAGATACTATAATGCAGAGGATAAGGAAAGACCATATACGAATAAAGTAATCACTTTGTGGTATAGAGCTCCAGAACTTTTGTTGGGCGAAGAAAGATATGGTCCATCGATTGATATATGGAGTTGTGGGTAAATATTTTTTACTATAAAATATGAATCACTGAATTTTGAATCAACATGTTGTATAAAAGCTGCATTCTAGGAGAACTCTACGTTAAAAAACCAATTTTTCAAGCAAATTCAGAAATAAATCAGCTAGAATTGATATCAAGAACTTGTGGCTCTCCCAACCCTTCGATTTGGCCTGATGTCGTTAATTTGCCTTTTTATGATGCTATTCGACAAAAAAAAAACTACAAACGTCGTCTAAGAGAAGAATTTTCATTCATGCCATGCCCTGCTTTGGACCTTCTCGATCAAATGCTTGAGTTGGATCCATCCAAACGAATCACTTCTGAAAATTCGCTAAAATCAATTTGGTTGAAAAATATACAGCCTCTAGAGATCAAACCTCCGACGTAACTAATTTAATTTGTTAAAAAGAACAATTAATTTTTTTTTTCAACTATTTTATAGATTTCCGCTTAATCAAGACTGTCATGAAATGTGGAGCAAAGAGTTGAAAAAAAAAAAAAGAATATCAAACGATTGAGCAATGGTCTAAATCAAAATTTATTAGCTATTACGTTTTAAAATTGATATTTCTTGTTTGTTAAATAAAATTGTAAAAATCAATGTAATTTATTTTTTAAAGTGGCAACTATCTTTTATTTGTAAGTGCTTAACCTGGTCTATTAAACACTTTCTTGATCAAATCATTGAAAATTTCTAAATGAAAAAGAATTTTTTCAGAGCCAAAATATTATTACATTTTTAATTACATAAAATTTTGATCTTAAATATGGAGTAAAATTTTATTAAAAAATCAATGTGGTTTTTTGATAAAACAAATTTTTTTTTTAAAAGCCCGCAATCATTATGTCCTTCTACAATTTAGACGCTTTTATTTTTTTAAATACATTTGTTTAATTTTATATAGAATATATAGAAATCTCCCTTTAATCACAAGAAAAATATATTAATTAAATAATGTATAATCTAAAAGCAAGTTCTGATAAAAGAAGTAAAATTTATTTAAATTAAATACAATCATTGATAATATTTTTAAAAGAAAAAAAAATTTTAATTTTTGGTTTTACAAATATTTGCTTTTGAAAGGATGATTTTTACGTAAATTTTCGTGAAATTCAATTTTAAAATATATAAAAATAGGTAAAAATGGTAAAATTTGAGAAAGAAATAGAAAAAAAAATTTTTGGAAAATTTATAAAATTTTATAATTTTTATAATTTAATTTGGTTATTTTGGTTATTTTGTTTATTTTGTTTGTTTTGATTGTCTATCTTAAGACAATTTTATTCCTCATGTAATGTTAAAATGGAAAGTGGTCAAATCATCAGTAAAACATAAGGAAAAAATAAATATAATTAAATTTAATAAATTTTCCACAAATTTTAAGTTTTTTTTTCTAATTTTTCTCAAATTTTACCATTTTTTTACCTATATTAAAATTGAATTTTACGTAAATTTACTATTTTTTACAAAAGTTAATTTACGTAAAATTTGGTAAAAACCATGTAGCGAATCATCACTGAATCACTGAATAACAATACATTGACTGTAACTAAATTTGTACAAATAAAATTTAAATTTTTGACAAATTAGATCTGAAATAAAGAGTTTACAATCAATGGATTAAAAAAAATTAAGCTTTATTATTTGAGGTAAATTTATTTTTCAAATTTATTCAATTTTAATTTTCAATATTTCTAAATCGTCAACGGAATCGATTAAATAATTTTTAAAGATTTCCAAAGCTTTGACCATTGTTGTACAATACCAAATGTATTTAAGCATGTGAACTTAACAATCGTATCTAGACAAATATTAGTTCTCCTCTTCTTTCATTTATAAATTTTGCTCCTTCATTATAATAATTCTTCCTAGAGGTCAATAAACGACATTTACTTTCTATATGAAGCTGTTCAAAAATATTATATTAAAAACAGAATAATATTAATCGATTCTTTTTGCTAGAGTAATTGTGATAGAGAATAAATAATATATCAGAAAAAATGAACTAACTTGAGAAATTAAATATGCATAAAAACTAAAAGCTAAAGAACGCAATCAGTAAATAATTTTCTATATTTTTGCATATCTTAATATGATTTTTTGAATAAAATTTATTAATTTCTTCTATTATTTCTAAAATTTTCTAATAATAAATCTTGTATTAATGGTGATTCAATTGCCTTAAATTATTTTTTGGGATTTAGATTTTTGTAATATTTCAAGATAGAAGTTAAAACAGTTGGAAAAATATGAAAAATTTTAAGGCGAAGAAATTATTCAAAATTTCATCTCTTGAAAATTTAACAAAAAGTGAACAAAATCAGCCTCACAAAAATACAAACGATGCCTTAAATCAATCAGAAAATGTTGAATCAAAAGTGATCAATTATAATCAAAGTTTCTATGACTTAGAGGAAATTACAAAAATTCAAGATTTTAGTAAAATAACTAATAAAACACTGGACATAAGTTTAAATTCCATGAATTATTCATTTGACATCGATGACAGTGAGTTATTTAATCGTTTCGATAGAAACAAATTGCAGATAGACAACAAAGATTGGCTATCTGAAAAGCCGATTAGTATTTTACAATTAGATTCTGCTGATAGAGCAGTTTTAAAAATAGCTGGTAAATTTTTTAGTTTGTTTTGTCAGGAAAAAATAATTTTCTTAAAAATTTTTAGATCAGAGAGACAAAATTCAAACGAAAACCTTCACAAAATGGATTAATCAGCACTTGAAAAAAATTTCGATTCAGATAAACGATTTATTTTCGGATTTAAGAAATGGTATCAATTTAATATTGCTCTTGGAGCTTTTGACAGACAGAAAAATAGTAAAATACTAATTAAAATTAGTACAAATATTCATTAAATAATTCTAAAGAAAAAAGATTTCGGCTTAATGAGATTTCACTGGTTGGAGAATGTAGAAAATTGCTTAAAGTTTCTCACAGCTCATAATGTATTGTTTTAATTTTGTCAGAAAAATCAAATTATTTTTTGTTTAGATAAAGATAGTAAATATTCGTCCTGATGAAATCGTGGATGGAAATCCGAAATTGACTCTAGGCTTAATTTGGATTATAATACTTCATTTTCAAGTGATTTGATGCTTAATTGATTTTTTAAATATTTTATTTGAATATAATTTGAAGATTTCTGAAGTTATTCTGGCAAATACCACGAATAATGAAATGGTTGTAAAAAACACTCTTATGTCATGGGTTAACAAAAATCTCGAACACTTGCCTAATCTCAAAATAACAGACTTTTCCAAATCTTGGAAAGATGGCCGAGCTCTTTTAATATTAATTCAGCAATACATGTAATGGACCAACAGTTAAAATAATTTTTAAAATAAAATTTTTCAATTAAGACCAGAAAATTTGATAGCTGATAAAATAAGTGAAAACACAAATAGAGATAATTTGAAATTGGCTTTTGACTTGGCTGAGTCCTACTTTAAAGTACCAAAGCTCCTTGATCCAGAAGACGTTGATTCTGATATAGTTGACGAGAGATCAATCATGACATATTTATCAAGTTTATATCTCTCCCTTCCTCGAGTTAAATGTTCAGAAACGATAAATGAATCGCCGAATTGTTTTCACGAATACTCTACAGAGTTACATTCAATAAATAAATGGATAGATGAAAAAATTGAATTCCTAGAGAAAAATGACCAGTTTCCTAATGAATTAATAGATTTGAGAACTCAAATGGAGGATTTAAATTTTTTTTACTCATTTGACTTTAAGTTGAATGATAAAGAATTAATGAAAGATCAATCAAATAGATTTAAACAAATAGAATCAGATCATGATCAGAGCCCTGATGAGCCCAATAACCAAGAATTAATCAATAAATGGGAAAGCTTGAAAATTCTGATCGAGAATAAAAAATCTCAACTAGAGAAAGCTAATTTGGAATTTGAAAAAAACAAAAATAATTTCATTATAATTAACAATGAATTGAATAATCTCGAAATAAGTCTACAAGAAATCGATTCAACAATTTCAGCAGTAAATATTTTCTATTTATGAACTTAATTTTTGAATTTTTTTTTTTCCTAAATTTTTCAAATTAGTTCACAATCAATATCGAAACTAAAAATCAGGCTTTTGAGAATGCCGATTGGATACAATTGGCAAAAATTGAAGACAATATTTTTGAATACGAAAAGCAAATAAGAAAATTCTCATTAGATATTGACATGCTGCAAAAGGAAAAATTTCCTAATTCAGACTTTTTGGCTAAAAGGTAAGATTTTTGCAGTTTTTTAATTACATAACCAGAACGCAGTCTGCATAATTTCTTTCACTTATTGATAAAATGGGGATTTTTCAGAACTTTTTATACTTAATGGAGAGCAATAGGTGAAGTATAATTTCCATTAGCTAATTTACTTTCCATTTTATTTTTAAAAGCTATTAAATTTTTTCATAATTTAAATTTGTCATTAAAAAAAAATATAGATCATAGACAATTTATTTCAAAAAGAGTTTTAAGCATTTTTTGAATTTGTTAGGCTGAATTCTTGATATCAAAATATGTTGTGCCAAAGTTTTTAATATTTTTCCAAATCACAAACATAAAATTTGCATTTAAATTTTGTGCGTCCTCAAGAGATAAAAATATACAATATGGACATTTTTTACTTTCTTTTAATTTTTTTAATTTAACATGGTACAGTTTTTTTTTATCGTTTTAACAAAAATTTTGTACTTTAATTCAGTTAAAAATTTAAGAAAATTCAATAACTCTAAGCTCTAAGAATGCTTTTTTTTGTGCAAATTTCAAGTGATAATTAAAAAAAGACTTTTTTTATTTATTTACTTGTTTATCTGTATCGAGCTATTGCTTTTAGCCTAAACTTTGGCTTTTATACCCTTTAAACATACATACTTACTTGAAAAAAAAAAAAAGTACAATTAAGTTGGCACTCACAATTAGCATTCATAATTTAACACTAGAAGGGCCGGCTGTTTTATTGTAAAATTAAAAAATTTAAATATCTAGATAAATAAAAAAAAATATTTAGAAATTTTTTCAAAAATTTATTTCTTCCAGACAATAAATCAAGTTAAAACTTAAAAAATCGGGTCAATTTTACTAGCCGGGCTTTCTAGTGTTAAAACTTGGTAAAATTAAGTTTTACACCTTGATTTTACACTTGAAAACTTGAATTTTTCTAGTGGTAAAGCTGATAATAAACAATTTTTAATTTAAAAAAAAGTTAATATACTAAATGTAAATCATAATAATTTTTATAAAAAAATTCAATTTGTCAAACCGTTCAACAAAAGCCGAAGATGCTACAATTAAAAACAATTTTTTCGCTATTTCAAGCCAGAGTTTACGAAAGCAGAGAAAATTAAGTCTTAAGAGCGTTTATTAAGGGCTTATGCAACAAATGTCGATAGAACTAGACTTACAAACTTTTGAAAAATTAGCCGTCAATAGCAAATGTTCATGGACCTTTAAGGAGATCAAATTGTTCTACAAAAGTTACCCAAATTTACAAAAAAATAAACTTCTCTTATTAATTAAATAATTAATTTATTAAAAAATTATAATCATATTTCATAAATTGAAATTTTCTAGAATAAAACTTTATTTATATTTAGTAGATTAATTATTTTTTAAATAAAAAATTGTTTACTATCAGCTTTAACACTAGAAAAATTCAAGTTTTCGAGTGTAAAATCAAAGTGTAAAACTTAATTTTACCAAGTTTTAAATTTTGAATGTTAATTGTGAGTGTAACAATTTCACTCACACTTAACACTTGGATTTGTTTCAAGTACGAATGTATGCCTTTAAATACTTTTATCTATTCCAGTCGAGTTTTATTTAAATTTGATAGATGTTCAAATGAAATAAGGTGACAATTTTAAAAATTAAATTTAAATCGAAAGAAATCCAAAGTAAAGAAAAAAAAATCTTGCATTGGCATTGTGGGTTGAGCTTTAGGATTAGCAATTTGTAATTTTTGTGTTTTTCCCATTAGGTTATTTCCATTTTCCCCAATTGAACAAATTATTAAGTGTAGAAAGGGTACAAGTGAATATATTCCTATCGATCAAAGTTGTGATCGTAGATAATATGAACCCAAGTGAAGCTTTTGATAGAAAAAAAATAAAAAATCTTTCAATTATGCAGAGATGAATTACGGTGATAGTTCAAGGGAAATGGTTTTAAATTTTTTTTTTTCATGACTTTGATTTTTATTAATTTAGAATTAAGAAACTAGAACACATGACATATAACATTCTAGTCGATTATAAAACAAAAAAGGCAGATCTGGGATTGGGTCTCAATTCATTATGTTTGAATCAATCCGAAGCATCCCAAGTGGTTCTGAAAAATAGAGAAAACTTTGACCAAAGCAACAAATTAATAAATCGTAGCATTAAAATTGTTGAATCTACATTTATTTTGTCATTGTCGTCGAATTTGGAGCCTACAAAAACTGCACAAAGAGAATCGAATACAATATCTGCTTGTAAAGTTCTACCGTCTAATCTTAATCAACTGATTGATGATGCTTTTGAATGGATTGAAAATTTAAATAAAGAAATTTCTAATTTTGATTTCGATAACAATGTGTACGACAGAGTAAATCATCGAATGGAAGAAATTACGAACGATGTCAAAACTTTTCACGATAGCCTAGATGCGATCAGTTTGATCGAGTATTCTGATTCACCCGATCTTAAATCAAAAACCGATAGAATTTTTTGTCATTTTAATGCACTATGTAAAAAATTAAAAATTAGCACCGAATCGTTAGAGCTTTTTGCCCTATTCCTTAAATCATTTAAAGAAGAAATGAAAGAACTAAATACCATTGAAAATGAGGAATTGAACAGAGACTGGTCAGTTCCTAGCAAACAAAACATAGTTGAACTAGAAAAATACAGACATCAACTTTCGTCAAAAATAAATCTAAGAAACAAAAATATCAAGCAAATAACATACATGGCTAGCAAGCTCATCGATTTAAATCATCCGGCCTGTGAATCTATTGAAAACAAAACCAAAACATTAGTTAATGAAATCGAATGGACAGAAAAATTGCTGCTTTTATTCGACATTCATTTAAAAAATCTTGAACTCTACAGCAAATTTAATCTAAATTACATTGAATTGTGGTCTGATTTAGAAATGATTGATGATCAAAAATGCGATGCTCAGATGATCGAACAAATGGAAAGACAAATAGCCGCATTAAATGAAATGCTAATGCAACTTCCGTCATTTAAAATTCGTAAAATGAGAATTGTTGATCCCTTGCCAAACGCTATACTTTTGGTGGATTACAAAACTCTTTACAGCAGCTTTTCTAGAGGAGAATACTTTAAAATTTTAAACAATTCAAATTACTTGAGATGGAATATTTACAGTATTTCACAAGATTGTGAGGATTGTGTTCCTAGTGTTTGCTTCACCATTCCTGGCCCAGACAAAGAATTGAAAAAAATTGTCGATAGTTGTAAACAGAAATTGGCAAATTTAAAAAATCGAATGAATGTGCAGCTTGTTCAAAAAAATTTTACTAAACAGTCAAATGAATCTGAAAATTCTGAAAATAAATTACTTAACGAATTAGACCAAAAATTAACTAAAATGCTGGAATCTACAGATAACAAAATAAGAATTTTGGGTAATTTTTTTATTTTTTTTAGATTAAAATAGAAAAAAAATATCTGACTCACCATTTTTCATTTAAAGACGGTATTTGTGTCAAGTCGAATCCTCCGATTTCAATACCATTAGAAATTATGGATTTGAATTTAGTCTTAAACTCATTAGTAGATAAATTTGCTCAGTTGAGCAAATGTGAATTGTTTTCAATCGACTATTCATTAAACGACGAAAGTAACCATGAAAAAGAGAAGAAATGTATGTTGAGAAAAAATTGCTATTTGATTAAAAAGTTTCAGGTAAAATTTTAGTAAAATTAATTATAATTTAAAAAATATTTCGCATCAAATCGACTAGATCCTAGTCGACCTGTATGACCTAATTTTTTCATCTAATGTAAATTTGAAATATCTATGTCACTTTTAATTAATAATTGGTATCATTACCTAGAAGCATTTTATTAAATTTAAATTACAATCTATCATTTTAGATTCAATTTTTTTCTATTTGATTTAATGGACTATACTGAATTCTACTTCTCGTCATCTCTTTATTCTTATCTAGAGATTTTATTGAGATTTAGAATTTTTTTTAATTAATTCACTTTAAAAAAAAGTGAATTCTATTTTATTTCAAAAAATATTAGACTTTAATTGATATTTTTTTTGTAGGTGCTTAGGAAAAAATTTATTCCAATTTTTTTCATTAAGCCTTTTAAGGCTTCGTATAAATTAAGCTTATGTTACGTTTAATTTGCTAAATAGGTAAATAAATAACGATTTGATTCATTCTGAATTGCTAGAATATTACGTGTTTTTATTATTTTGAGTTGGTAGATTTTTATAAATTATTTTAATTGCTTAATCATTTTAATTTTTGCATTCAAAATTGTATGCGTTCATTGAATTAAGATTTGAAGATTAAAATACACAGAACCAAATTTATTATGTATTGCCCCAACAATGTTTAAGGTTAAGTTTATAGCAATATAATTTATTTTTAATAATAATCAAATTTAAGATGAAATTTTATTTTTAAAATTTTATTTTTTTTTTGTTATTTTCTGATTTTATGAAAAACAAAAAACAAAAATCTATCATGTCTTTGAATCGAAAAATACATTCCGAAACACAACAACAGTCTATTCGAACAACATCTTTTCGCTTTGAAGTCAAAGTAATCAGCCATCAATCTAAACAAAGGTTAAATACGATTTCAACAAGTTCAAATCTGTCATCATGTTCTTCATTTTCTAATAAATATACAAAAATTAACACGCTAAAAATTGAACCTAGAAGAGAGATAAATGCCCATTGCCATGAGGCAACACACGACAATTTTTCTTTACAAGCCTCTCTGAATGATTCATCGAACAACTCTAATTCAAGTCAATGTCCAATAATCCTTCCGATTCAAACATGTGAAAAAACAAATCTCAAAACTTTTAATCTCACTGATCATCTAAAATCAAATATTCAATTTGATGTCACCTTAAAGCCGTCATTTTGCATAAGAAATAATCGACTTGATGCATCGTTAGATATTTCTCAAAGTGTATGATTTATCCTAAATAAAATTGCTTCTAGGACTAATCTTTTAAATATTAACAAACAATTTAGCTAGATTGTGTCTAAAATAAATTCTAATTTAAGGATTTGAACGATTTCGATTACAGATCTTTCGAAAAAAAATGCAGTAGCTTACAAAATAAGATAGATTCCTTGCAAATGCCGCAGAATATGAATGAGAAAGACATTTACGAGAATAAGCTTGTTCAAATTAAAACAAAATTTAGAGAAATAATGGATTTATCAAAATTTTTTAATAATAAGTCTGTTTATAAAAATTTTATGTCTTTAAAATAATTGTTTAAAAAAATAAAGCGCAAATAATGTAGAAGAAATAGCAGTATCGCTGGATAAATTTTGCAATGGCCTTACATTTATCGAAAGTCAGCTTAAAATTAGTGCTTTTGACAAATTCGGTGATATTGATTTAATGAAGCAAGAAATGGAATTGATTTCAGTAATTATGTGAATAAATTAATTCATTTCTGAAAGCCTATTTTCACATTTAGAATTTAAAGAAAGTTATAAAATCAAATGAGAGAGAAATGAAAAATCTTTTGGAATTTAAAGAAAATTTAGAATCAAAATCAAAAGATTGTTTGAATATTAGCCCGAATCTTTCCAAGGAAAATTTCAATTTTGGAAGCTCAATTAAAAAATTTGGAGATTTGTTAAACAACTACAATGATAGATGGAAGAATTCTATTGCTGAATATAAAAAAAGGTTTTTTTTTTTAATACATAAAAATTTAATGATCGAATAACTAATCAATTATCTAGACGGAATAAGCTTAAAAAGTGTTTATATGATTACCAAGATTATATTCAATTGCAAAAATCAAGATGCTTAGAAAATGATCTATTTGAAAACCTATCAATTGCTAATGAGATTGATTCAGCAGAAGAACTAAAGCAGTCATTTTCTTTAACCAAGGTATTTAATTTTTTTTTAATATACAAGAAAATTCCTACATTTAAAATTTTTAACAAAAAATCACTTCAAAAATCCTATTTTAATTTCATAAAAGCTAATTTTAAATTTTTTTGAAATTAAAGTACCACTGTTTTTTTTTTAATTTATTTTATTAAACTTTAGTCGATGTTAATATATTAATATGTCAATATTTTCAATGTGTAATAATGTAAACAAAAATGTTTATCTAATTGAACATTTAACAAAAAAAATTGAACGTAAATGAGAGGACAAAATGAATAATGATTATTGGAATTAAAAAAAATTATATTTCAAATTAAACATTTTATTCAATTTCTTAGAAAAAACGCCTATTTTATTACATTCTATTTTTTTAACTTTTTTTTACATCACCTTTAAAGGGTTCATTGAAATAAATAAATAAATAAATAAATTGAACAATTAATAATGAAAAATAAATTTATATAATAAAACTTTACCAGAAAAGGTGCGTACTGAAATAAATTACATTTTCTTACGATTTGAAAAATGTTCATTAATTTGAAGAGTTTAAAATCAAAAACGAATAACGAGCGATAGTTAAGCAATTAGTAATTGATTTTAAATTATGAATTTTCAAATTTAATTTTCTTTTCATTAATTAACCTTTTTATCATTTTTTTCGTTTTATTTTATTCTATCGTATTTTTTTTATTTTTTTTATGTATCTTTATTTTTTGAAGGAGCTTTAGCTCGGTAGAGATTTACAAATCAAATTAGAAAAAATAAAATTTTGCTGTGTAAATGCTGATAAGAATCCACAATGTAAAATAATTTATACACAAAAATACAATATAATACATTTTTCGAGAAGAAGTTAATTTTTTTTACTAAGAACTCGAAATTAAGGGATAATTTTTTTTTCTCTTAGACTGAATAAACTGAGTCAATTTTTTATTAAAAGCATTTAATTTCAATTTATTTATTTTAAATATAATTTTTGTCTTAGCTTCTTAAATAGGTTAATCACAACCAAATTAAAAACATCGTTACAAAAAACTACAAACCTGTTTTTAGTGTATTTTTTTTCCTCTTTTTTATACGCGGTTTTGTAAATAATTGACAACAAAAATTTAACTTAAATTAAATAGAGCGAAAGGCTGACAAAAAAGTCTTTGTTCCATTCGAGTTAGTCCCGAGATGCTCTCAAACTAATTCGAATCATAATAATACTAATATTTGAATAAGTTTATTATTTCTTCCTTTTTTGTGTGTTTGTTTTATTTTTTATAAATCTGGTGGCTAGAATTGCTGTATATTAAAATAGGCATATTTATAATATACTCATATTCACTCAAATGAAAAAAAAAGATAAATCTTAGCAAAAACATCAATTGTATTTGGGTCAATCCAAAAAAAATTTTAATGAAAAATTTTGCTTGAGTAATTAAATAAACGTATCTCTATTATTAGCTTTGGTTTGAATTTAGAATACGTGTTTTCGAATATATTTGTTTATAATCAAATAGTTTGGATTATTTCAAAAAAACAAATCGACAAATTTTCAACATCATTGGTTGACAAAAGTTTCATGAGACATTCAATATTTTGAATAATTGAGTTAAACCAGGCTCTATTGATTGATAATAAGAAGTTTCTATTTACCTACTTAGTTTAATCCTTTTTCTCTTACTTTCAATTTAGGTCGAGTGAACGACTAATGATACAAAAAGTAATATTGAATTTGTTTTCATTACCAAAGAGTTTAAACAACAATATAACAATTGATAGCTAGAGTTTCTTTTGTTTTAAACATAATGATAATTTCAACTTATTAGAATAATTTTAAGTTTTTTTTCTTTGTTGCTGAATATTCGGTAGCTTATTAAACAAAAAACGAAAAATTTTATATTCATAATTTCTTTTCCAAAATTTAATGGAATTTTGAGTTTCCAATCAGTAATTAAATATATATAATCGTATGTGTTAGAATTAAAAATCCAATGGCTCATTGATTGAAGAAAGCAATGATGGACACTGATTCAGCAAACATTTATTGCTTCTATAAGAGCTCTTTGATATCAGATTATAGATTGACGTTAACTGATTTATTTGAAATAAATCTAATCGACCACAAAAATGGCCTAATTATAAATCCACTAAATGGAGATCGTCTAGCCGTAATAGACGCAATACGAATTGATTTGATCAATCCTGATGTTAAAGAAATTTTTAACACATTTAAAGAATGCAGCCGAGATGACCGAATTCTATCGGAAACTAAAATTTCAATAAATGAAGCTATTCGTTTATCGATTTTAGATCCATTAACGAACGTTATACATTTATCGTCAATCAATCCAGACTTGAAAGTTAACATCTACGAAGCGGCAAAGCGGTTTATTGTACTAAAACCATTGAGTCTGAGCGAGGCTTTCATCAAAAACTTGATAAGACCAGACGGTTTTGTTCGAAATCCTTTTGACCAAAAACTTTACCAATTTAAAGAACTTGTTAGTGACAAATCGAACGAAAAAAGGGTGAAAAAGTTTTATTTTTTTGACAATGACATCAAGCACATAACTGTTTGTTACAATTCTCACAGAAAACTCTTATCCATCCGAGAAGCTATTGAGCAAGGATTTATAATACCCGAATCATTTCAAATCAACTCAAACATTCTAGAAAACTCTCATGTTGACAAAGTCAGCATTTATGACGCCTTCTATACTGATGTATTAGAATCTAAATTTTATTTGTTATTATATAAACCTATTGTGGAGCATGCTTATATTGCCGTTGGCAAAAATGAATTTAGTAATTTACGTGAAAGAATAGGAATACTCGAGGCTGTGAAGCTTAAATTTATTAACTTGAAAAAATTTACCTACTCGGTTTATCCGTCGAAAGAAAAAGTTTCTTTGACCGAAGCAGCTTACAAATACAATGTGGTCGACAAACAGCTGTTGGATCTCCTCAGCTCTTCGATTGGCTTTTGCAGAGATAGCAAAAAATTGACAATATTAGACTGCATTAATAACTGTTCATTGATATTGGATCGGCAAGTTTACAAAAATCCGATCAATCAAGAACTAATGCCGTTTGATTCTAATTTGTGTCAAGCGATTGTTGGAAAGAATGTTGTCGAAAAATTTAAAAAGTTGGCTCCTAAAATCTCAATGAAAACTTTTGTTCTATCGAATTTATCAATCGATAATGGTCATTCAAAACAATTCAGTAAAAGATTTCAAAACATATCCGCAGATGAAACTATTGCACACAGTTTGCATAAAATTGAAAGTAAAGAATTGGACAAAGAGAAACGCTCCAAAGATAATTCATTTGAAAAAGAAAACAAAATGGGTGTCATTGATAGTGAAAATGGAACGCATGTGCATAGAGTTAATCAGATCTGTACGCCAGCTGACAATGCAAGTAAAATGATCACAAACTTGAGGACTGTCCAAATGGAAACAACTTTAGCGGTGCATTCAATTAAAGATGAAAAAAGCGGAAAATTTTGTTCAATTAATGAAGCGATAGACAGAAAAATATTAGACAAAAACAAGTTTTCAATTAAAAGTACAATAACAGGAGAAGAGCTTGGCTTAATGGAAGCGTACAATAGGGGATTTCTCAAAGGCCATGTCACCAAAAACTATGTAAACGATAAGTCGACTGTGACTTGTGATGAAACAAAAAATGATTTGGAAAAAAATGTTTCTTTTACTGAATCAGAAGAGAAAATATTTAGAATTAGAGCGGTTTATGATCCGAAAAGGAAATGTTTCTTAAATGTTAAACAAGCATTGGATGAAGGTCTTGTTGATGAAACAACCGGAAAATACAAGGATCCGATGAGCGGGGAACATTTGAGCTTAAATCAAGCAAATACTCAAGGATTTATTCTAGTTGATTCCAGCGATGGCATTAAGCTAGACGAGTCTAATTCAATTCTAACTATTGATATAATTGACACAAACAAAAACAATTCACAGATCAACAGCTTTTATTCCAACAAAGTTTCGTTTGATAGAACAATTCTTTTTGAAATTACTGAACTTGGTCAAATTGAATGCGAAAAAAAACACGAAAATTGCAACCAGAATTTTTTCGAGCATCCAATTTTGAATGAAAAAGAAATGTCACACGATGCAACATTTGAAATTGATGATTCTGGCAAATCGAAAGTGCTCGATCTTGATACAATTTCTCGTTTTGTCAAAAGAGAAATTCGTTTGGACACGGACGACAAAAATCTGAAATTAGTTTCGAGAAAATCAGACAATTATAGAAGAAATAGAACTGTCATAGTAATTAATGATAGCATTTTCTCAGATAACACATTAGAAAATAGACTTAAATTAAATAAATTTTGTGATGAGATAAATTTTAGCTACACAAAAAAATCAAACGATAAACAATCAGTAAGAAAATTTAAATATCACTAAGAACTTTCGATCCATTGACTTCGAAATAATATTTGAAGTTTGCATCTTTTTAGATTTAAATTGCTCATCCATCTTTTGTTTTAGAATGTCCCAAAGAGATTCAAATTTATTTAGACAAAATTATTTTCGAATAAGTTCTAAAGAAAAATTAACTAAATTGAGTCAGAAATACGAAATAATATCATTTTCGGACCCAACTTCAGGAATTGAATATAGCATAGATGAAATTATTGACTTAAGACTCTTTGACAATGTAACCGAAGAGTTTTTGTGTCAAGATAAAAACGTTAGAGTGTCAATAGATGAAGCTATAAAATTAAATCTAGTTCAATTCAAAATAGTTGAACACTATTTTGAGCAAATTTCTGAAACTGATAAATTTTTTCAACTAAAATCGTTTAAGAATGAAGATAAATCGAAAAGTAGCATAATACAAAAGGTATTCTGTCGATTTTCTTGTTGCCAATGTTAATGAAGTTTCTAAACTTTGTTGAAATTTATATGTTAATTATTGTTTTTGATTTTTCTAGGATTGATATTAAAAATTATAAAATTTCTCAAAATAATTTTTTGTTTTTTTCTAATTTAAACTGAAAAACTGTTCTATTGAAATTAAATTTGTACGCATGTTATTTTTTACAAGTATTCGATGCTAAAATCAAAGCTAGAATTAACTTGAGTGTTTTAAAATTTTCTAAATTAATTTTTCTTCTTATCAAGGAATCAATTGATTACGACAATAAACAAAAAGCTGAACACAATCGAAAAGAAAGAACTGATCTCAATGACAAAGAAAGAAATTTATTCACGGAGAAAATTATACAAAGCAACTCCAAATCTTCTGAAGTATTATTTTGGCTAAAAATTTTAGACATTATTTGGAAACATTTTATTTTAAATAGTTTGGAGAAGTCTTATGGAACAGAATCTTATCGGAAATTGATGACTTAAATTCAAACGTTTTGAATATTGAGAAAGAATTGCGCATGCAAAGTCACATTAATCAAAATGTCGAGGAGTTAATTTTCCGCTTAAATGAAGCAGAAACTTTTAAACGAAAACTCGATAAGATCATCGAAGGATTTAAACGTAATCTCAATTTGACACAAGAGTTCTACAAGACAAACCCTTCGAATGTAAATTTTGAAGAGCTCCGAGCTAAACACAAAAGCATTGATTTCAACATAGAAAGAGTAAATTTGATTATTTGCATTTTAAATAAAGTTTAATATTTTTTAAATAAACAAAAGATTAATAAAGAAATTTCGCACAGAATCAAAAACTACAATGATCTCAATGAAACACTAAAAAAATTAAAATCAAAATTTGGAGATTTCGTGGAACAAATGAAGCTAATAAGTGAACAATTAAGCGAATTTAAACAGCGATTCAATGACTATCCTGATCATCTTTCGAATCTAGCTCAAAATGAACTTGATCTAGCCACCATAGACAAAAAAATCAAGTCTAATAATTTAGATTTGAAATCAATAGACAATTTGACAGAAACATTTAAAGAACTGATCAAAAAAAACGATCACATTTTAATTAAATTCAAAAGTGACATTCAACCGAAAGCATCTCCTGATTATTTTAAAAGAGAAAATTTTAAAATTATTGAAAATTATAAAACAGAAGCAAAAGATCATTATGAAAATCTTTTACTAACGGTTGATCAAATAAACATTTTGAACAATAACTTTAGCCAAGCTACATCATTCATTTTGTCATTTGAAACATGGTTTCGGTCCTTTGAATCCAAACTCAACGAGGAACGTCAAATGGTTAATTTTTTACCCAACAAACAGATTAGTGTAGAGCATTTTATAAGTAGCTTTAGAAATTTTAAAAATGAAATTATCGAAAAAAAATCGAGTCTAGCAAATTTAGAAAATCTTGAGATGAATGCATCGATGGTTTATGAGAAGCTAACAAACTCGCCATTTACCCAGAAAAAGTCGCCTGAATATCTGGCTCGACTGGATTCGGTCCACACTCAAATTTCTAATATTGTTCAGTCATTGTTATCTTTTAATAAATATCAGCAATATTTAGATGAAATGAACACAAAGTTTGAGAACATACAGCTAAACGACGATGTGAGCGTTCAAAAAATTTCCAAGATGATTGAAAATTTGGCCAAGCTTAGAGCTGATTTGCAGCAAGAGATCAAGAATTCAAATAGCTCAAAGGTCAAAGAAAATGACTCAATGAACAATGTGATAAAGAGCATTCTAGCTCTGTCAAACAAAGTCGACAATAAGTATCAAAATTTAACTGGGCTAAATGATCTTCTGAAATCGTACGAATCTAAAATGAAACAAATTGAAATAATTATTGATCAAGCAGACAAGAGTATCAACTCAGAAAACACGACTAAAATACCCGAAAACATCGACTTAATTTTGAACAATTTAAAGCAAGAAAAGACCAGCTTGGAAGCAAACAAAATAGAATGCTTTGAAAGCATTCGTAATTCATGTTTATTTCGAATCGAAGCCGATTATGTGCCTGACGTTCTAAACACTAGTACGTTAAAGCTCTTGACGAAATCGGTTGCTGAAAAAAAACTGCAATTAAATGAAAAAATCCTCTTGATTGACGGCAACATAGAATACTTTTCACGAATTCAAGACCTTCTAGTAAAATACCATGATCTAGTAAACAGAATGGACAAATGGGTTCTTAGTGTGGAACCAAAGTTATCTGAGCCGATAGAGACCAGTTTTGACAAATTGGAAAGACAATATGAAATAAACGAGGAGTCTCTAGCTGAATACACATCTAGACTAGCTGATATCGACGAATTGAATCAGCTCTCAAAAACAAGCTCCACAATATTTGACAAAAAAAGTGATCGAACAAATATGGACTACAAATTAAGAGAAAAGTTCGAAAAAAAAGCTTCGCTGGTCGACTTGGAAATAAAATTAATTAGAACAAATCAAAAATTTGATTCAATAGGCAAGCAATTACAAGATCGAAAGGCTACTTTGCTCGATTCGCTGGACAAAATAAAAACACGAAATGACGAAATTGATTTTTTGCTCAATCGGTCGGAGGAATTAAATTCAAATTTATCCAAAACCAACAACTCAATCGACAAAAACAATTTGAATAACTTTGAACTGAACGAAAAAGTAAGACTGTTTGAAAACGATCTAATGAAGCTAAAATCAGACGTAGGCTTAGTGATGTCGAGAACAGCTGGCGATCAGGACGAAAGCATAGAATTCAAATTAAAAAAAATAACCTCAAATATGGACAGTGCAGTGTTTATTTTGAAAAAATTGAACGATTTTATTTTTGAAAATAATTTCAACATTTCAAACTTTGACGATCTTTTTAAACATCTGTGTTGTTCTATAGAACAAAATCAATCTAAAATCGATCAAATAATTTGTGATGTGAGACAAACATTAATCAATGATGAAAATCCGCATTTAAAGTTAAAACAATTGAAAAACGAAATCGAAAATATTAGCCGAGAAGAGAAAAGAATAAACGAAATTAATGAATTTGGTGAAAAGTTTTTCAATACACAAAATATAATGGACAGCCTGACCAGATTGAATTCAAACTACGATATTTTTGTGAACAATTTGGAATCGTGCGATTCGTTTTCAAAAGAGCTTATTGAGTCAGTCACCCGCATGAATAGCATTGAACTCAATTTTGACAAAGAATCATCTTCAATTAGCTACCAAATAGACAAAATATCCGATTGTTTCTCTCTCGATGAAAACTCTCCCACTAAATATTATTTTGATCAAATAGATTCAATAGAAAATAGCAATTTGAAAAACACAACTGATTATTTGGAAAATTTTAAAAACATTTTCCTAAATTTAAATGAGTGCATTGGCAATTTTTATTTTACTAAAAGCCATGAAAATTTTGACCTACACAATACAACATTTGGCCGCAAAGTCCAAACAATGGATCTAGAAATTCAAAATATTCAATATCGATTAAAGTTGCTCAAAGAGTCCTTATCGGAATATTCGATTGAAAAAGACAACTTTTATAAAACCAAAAGTAGATTGCTCAATTTTATGGACACTAATGAAAAAGAGCTTCTAAATCAACAAACTGTTCATGATTTAAATAGTCTTTGTGGAAAAAAAGATTTCTGTCAACGCATAATCAAACAAGTTGACGAGCACAATCTAGAACTGCAAAATTTGATAAATATTAATCGCAAAATTGAAAGTTATCACCCGCAAAAATTCAATCAACAAAATAGAAAAGCGATAGGAGAAATTCAGGAAAAATGTGCCCAATTTTTAGAAAGAGTAAATTTTTTTGCCAAAAACATTGATTCGTGTGAAAAATTCGCTTCTGGGATCAAAAAATTTGAGAACAAATATCAAAATTTTGAGAACGAAACAACACTGTCATTAAACGATTGCTTTGATGCTGATTTAATTGAGAGCTATTTGACTAGGCTGGACAAAATTATTGATTTAGAGTTAGTACCAATTGTGGAACTATTTAAAGATACCCATATTGAAATCATTAAGGCAAAACTAGAGGATTTTAAATGTAAAACAAAAACACTAAAGTCAAAATTAGAAAATAAATTGGCTAATGTTCGGCAGCAAAATAAAAAAAGTTTAAAAGACGAATTAGATAAAATCAATTCAAAGCTGGAATTATTGGAAAACAGCATTGATTACAATATTGATGAGGTTAATGACAAAAGTGAAATGAAAAGACAAATAGAGGAATTATTTCCTAATCAGAGCAGTCTTGAAGCTAATTTGAAAGCCGACGACTCGTTGAAAGATGATATCAATTTTATAAGAACACGTCAGATGAATCTTTTGAAAAAATTTGAAGACCATATTTCTCTTTTAAATCGGTTGCAACATTTGGAATCAAGATTGGGCGCTATCGATCACAAAAAACAAATCGAATCGATTCCAAATATTGATAGCAAAAATAAAGAGCAATATAGTGATAGAATTAACAGTCTAAATAGAACCAAGAGTGAATTGGAAATCATAAAGAACGAATCAGTTCAATTTTTAAACGAAATTGTGGATAGTTCGAGAAGAGAAGAGCTGCATAATAATTTTAATGAATCAATGATAGAATTGACAAAAAGAATGGAAGAAATAATTCAAAAATGTGAAATTGTGGGCAAATGCTTCGCAGACAAAGAACTGGAATTTAAAGAAATGATGCAAAATTCGAAAAGACTAGAAGATAAAATTGAAAATCTCAACGCGCAAATAAAAATGGCAAACTCAGAAATTGAAAGCAAAATTGAATTGATGAGTAGAGATTTCGTTCAATTAGACGACTTAAAAAATACTCTAGATTGTGAAATAAAAAAAGCAGCAGAACTCAAGAACCAAATAGATCAAATATCAAAAGAAATCCAATCGTCAAACTTGGACATGTTAAATGTTGAGTGTTTAAGCGACAATTTAAATCAAATGGAAAGCAATTTGAGAAAAATGAGTGAAAAGTTGGACTTTTATAATTCTCAAAGTTGTGAATATGAACAAAAAGTAGTGAATTTGGAGCAAAATCTTTGTTCGATAGAAGATGAGCTAAATCAAATGTCCAAGGTTAAATACAATCTTTCCAATTTAGAATCGATTGACAGAGACATGGCTCAATTGGACATGTTAATGAAAAAACTAGCCAATATTTCACATGAAATAGACGACTTCAAGGAGTTGTGTGAACGAATGCTGCAGAATTTTAACACCGGAAATTCGGGCTATTTAGTCGAAAAGAGCATGGACACACTTGTTCACAAATGGAACCAGATGACGCGCAAAATAGACGAAACAAAAAATAATTATGCTTTTCTAAACAAGCATTTGAAAAAATTGGCTCACGATTATCACGTGCAAACAAGTTTTCTTGACAATTTGCAGTCAAATGCGTCGTGCAATTTAGTTCTGAATTGCGTCGACCCGATAGTCATCAAATATCAGTTTGAAAAAATGACGTCGATCTATGATAATTTGCATCAAAGATTTCTGGAGATCGGCGACATTAAACAAGATGCCAAGCATTTGACGCGTTTGAATCGAGACTTTGAGACCAAACAAAAACACTTGAGCACTCAAGAAGAAGTTGTGTTTGCCAGTGACAACAAATATTTGGAATGTTTGTCGAAGAGTGCTTCGGTGGCGTCTCTAAACAGTTTGGTTGATCTCTTGGACTCGGATGAAATTTTCAAGAGCATTTATGCGCTCGAAAACAACAACATTTTCTACAAAGACTTGCTCAACACCAACCTGAATGTGTTTCATCGTTTGTATCCAATTTGTGACAAGTTGTCGCTCAACTTGTCCAATTTAAATCAATCGATTTCTATTTTGGAATCCGATCTGGACTGGTTGGAGAGTAGCAGCGAAAACGAAATCTCCCTAAAGGACAAAAAAGAGCTATTCCAAAGAATACACGACAGCATTGGCAAAAATTACGAGCTATTCGACAACGACATTCAGCATGCACTTTGCTCTAGAATCATTGACGAAATCAATTCAAGCAATGTGGAGTGCAACGAATTGATCAACGACATAAACAAACACATCCAACAAACTCGTCAAAAACTCGACAATTTAAATGAAAAATACGCCAACGGATACGAAAAGTTTCAGCTTAGGCAAACGAATTCAAGAGAGATGTACTCGGAAATGAACGACATCCTAGAGTGGCTGGACATGATTGAATCGAAATATTCGGATCTAGTCCTCAATGTATCACACGACGTGTCCTCAATAGAAAACGAATTGAACAATCAAATGGTGTTCAATGACCAAGTGCAGGGCCAAAAGCTCAAGTTGAGAAAGATAGACTTGAGAAGCCAACAAAAGATCCGCCAAAACCAAATAGAGGACTCGATTGAGTTCAAAGAGAAATTGGTCAACATTCACTTTCAGCTGGACAATTACATTGAAATGGGCACAAATAGAGTCAATCGGCTGCAGGAGGCTCTTGTCATTGCCAAACAACTCGAGCTCACCTACGAGCCTTTTATCAAAGCAATGTGCATTGTTCAAGACCGATTGGATTTGCTGGGCAATTTTGATCTAACAAGCTGCGGCTTGGGCCTAGAGACCAAACAGTTTTTGGCGAACAAATTGGCTCTTTTGGAGGAGATCGAACGCGAGTTGTTGGAGAAAAAGTGCGATCTGGAGGTGCTGATGAAGGCGAGCAAAAACATGATGAAAATATGCGAGAGTCCCAAAAGTTATTTGTCAAAGGTGTCCTATGTGTCGAGTGACTCGCAAATTTTGAATTTGGAAGGCGACGCGCAAATTTTGGACACAAATTCAAATTTTGAACTGAAAAAGCTGATTGATTATGCGCATGAAACTTTCGATAATCTGAAGGCCGATGTGAGCGTTAGAAAAGAGGAGCTCGAAACGGTTCTGTGGAAATCGGCTGATTTGACAGACAAAATAGACAATTTGGATTCGATTTTGAAGGCGAAAATTGATTTCATCGAGTCGAATGCAGCAATAAGCGCTCATCCGGACAAAATTCGCCTCCAGCTAGTCGACAACAAAAGTCTGCTGAACGAATTGGACAAGCGGCGACACGCCATAGAACAAATGAACGAGCAGTGTTCGGCAAAGTTTGGCGACGCTGAGCCTCTTGAGTTGAGCAAAAAAAAAATCCAAGACGTGCACAAAATGTGCTTAGAGTTGAGGAACGCCGCTGAAGCTCGGCAAAAACTTTTGACCGACGCTCTTCAGTCCTCTGAGCTGTTTTGGAATAGTGTCACTTTTATGAACGAGTTGGCACGCGACCTAGACGACCGACTGCAGCTGCTAGAGAGCGAAACTGTGGCAATCGATGCCGATTCGGTCCTAGAGCAGCAGCAGTATCATCAGCAAATAGTCAAAGACATAGAGGACAACGAGGCCAAGTTTGACGACATGCAAACATATGGCCGAGAGCTGAGTGAGTTTTGCACTCTGTCGGATCGAGTGGACGTGGAGAAGGCGAGCGAAGATTGCCAAGCCGACTGGAGCCGGATCAAGAAAACAGTCAAAGATCACGAGACAAACATTCAGATGACATTTTCGAAAGCTTGCCAATTTCAACAAGAGCTAATCGAAATACTCGAATGGATAAGTTTGCAGCAAGAAAAATTTGTAAACTTAGATTCGAGTCTGAACAGCGATGATCCCAAAACGATAAGATTTCAAATCAATTTGCTAAAAGAGTTTAAAGAAAAAGTCGACCCGCAACAAATGAAAATTTTCATTCTCAACCACAAATTCGATGAGTTGAAGCTGAACATTCGAACTAATCAGTCGTTCGAAGTGCTCGAGTCGCTGCAAGAGCCTTTGAACAGCGCCAACAAGGAGTGGAAGCGACTGCAGTCGTCCATTAGCGAACGAAAGTCCAATCTGCAAAACATTCTAGTCGACATGGGTCAGCTGAGTGAAGCGCTCGACGAAATCGCCAAGTCCATTGACACCAACCTAAACTGCTTGCAGTGCATTGACAAATTTGTCGACTGCTCCGCCGATGTTGTTCCGCTGCGCGCCATCGACCTCAAGATGGCTCGCTTGAAAATGATCGAAAAAGAGATCAAATCGCAAGCGTGTCTGATGAGCCGCTCGCAACACAAGTGCCACAATTTGTTCATGAGCGAATCCCTAAATGACCAAGAGGCAATGTTAAATGAACTCAAGGCCAAACTAAAATCCGTTTCGGACAACAACGAGCTCATGATCAAAACGTTCGAACAATTGCAGCTCACTTACGGCAGAGAGCAAAGCCAAAGCCTCACTTTGGTTTGTGAGCTCATCGACAATTTCGAGTGGCTCAAGGACGTAGAGTCGGCTTTGGACAAGAATTTTTTGTGCGGTGGCCTGCCCGAGACGGCCCGTGAACAAATGCACAAGTTCAATGGACTGTTTCATCAGATTGATTCGAATTCAGACGCGATCGACGCTCTGCTCAAGACAGCTTTTGAGCGTCACCAAAACAATTTGCTTGACAAAAAAATGGACAACATGCTCAAGGAATCGATTGAAAATTTGTCCACAAAATGGTCCATTGTTCTGAGGAAATCAAGCGACAAAAAGCAAAAGCTAAAGAGTGCGCTGAAACGAGCGTGTGAATTCAACGAAAAGTATCACGAGTTTTTGCGCTGGCTCAACCAGACCGAAAAGTGTCTGAACAGCTTGAAGCCCTTTTCCAGGATACAGTCGATGTTAGATGAGCAAATTTTGGCCCATCAAAATCTGCAAACCTGCATCAACCAGCAACGAGAGCGTGTTCTTGAACTGGATCGCCTAGGCACCCAGCTCAAATATTACACCCAAAAACAAGATGCCATTTTGATAAAAAATCTGCTCATTTCAGTTCAAAACAGATGGGAGAAAATTGTGAGCAAGTCGTCAAATCGAACCAGAGATTTGGAACGAGGATATCAAGAAGTGGTCGCGTTTTACGATCAATGGAACAAGTTCAACGAATGGCTAGACTTGAAATTGGATCTTTTGGCCAAAGATCAATTGGCTCCTGTTGCAAACAATTCGCTCAAAATCAAACAGCAAATAGTCAAGCATGCAGATTTTCATCGCATGATCAATGCACAGCAGCCCACACACGATAAAATAGTCAAAAGTGGCCGCAAATTGTGTGAAAATTGTGACCAAGATAGCCAGGATCGGACGTTTGTCCAAGAAATGCTTTTGGACCTGAAAAACAAGTGGAAAATGCTGTGCATTCAATCGGTGGAGAGGCAAAAAAAACTCGAAGAAGCTCTCTTGTGTTCTGGCCAGTTTCAGGACGCATTGGTCAATTTGACAGAATGGCTGAGAAAAGTAAAGCCCACTTTGACCAAAAACGAGTGTCTATATGGCGACTTGGACAATGTCATTGCTCTAATAGAAGATAATCAGCAATTTCAAAAGCAGCTGCAGCTTAAAGCCGAACAAGTGTTCATGATAAACAAGGCTGCCGGCCAAATCCTACAAACAAACGACACTGACGAAGACCTCAACTTTTTGAGCGAAAAACTCAACGAAATGAACAAATTGTGGGATGACATTGACCAATTGAGCAAGGGTCGTACACAGCGACTCGAGGACTCGCTCAAATTAGCAAGCGAATTTAGTGACTCGGTGAGATTGTGCATGGACTGGTTGAAGCACAATGAGCTAATTGTCAAACAAGACTGGAAAAAAATTGACGATAACCAAATTTCCGCTTTGATTAGACAACATCAGGACTTTGTGAGGTGTTTGAATGAAAAAAGACAAATGATTGACCAGTGTTTAGATATGGGCAATGGTTTGCTACAAAACTGCATACCAGAAGCTGTCACTAGCCTCAAACATTTGGTCACTCTTATTCAAAACAAGTGGGATGAGATCCAGAGGCTATCGAATGAAAAGTCCCTATTTTTAAATGAAACTTACGAAAATCTAAAACAAAACGACAACTTGCTTGGCGAAATTTTGGTATGGCTTCAAGGTGCCGAAGCAACTCTCACTGCTCTAGATCAAAAGCCTCTGTCGAACAACTTGGAAACGGTCGACCAGCTACTCAAAGACCACATTGACTTTCAAAATGAACTTCAACAAAGACAAGTTAAAATCGACGCCATATTGAAGAACACTTCCAAAGATTTTGACAGCTACTTGTTCAACACAATGGTTGAGTCCAAAAAAAGGCAAAACTACGCAAGCAAAAATCGTTTCGAATGGAAAATTACCGAGCCTAAAATAAAAAATGCTCGAATCAAGTCGATGTTTGACAGTTGGCGAAAAGTCTGGCTCATGACTTTCGAACGGCACAAAAACCTAAAAGAACTCTGCGACAGACTCAAAGAAATTGAAAAACTAAAAGATTTTAATTTCAACGAATGGCGCCAAAGATTCATGAATTGGCACAAAGATAACAGAGCACGAATAACCGATTTTTTTAGACGTCAAGACAAAGATCACGATGGCAAGATTAGTAGAGACGAATTTGTCAAAGGAATATTGAACACGAGTATGTCATTATTATACAGACATTTAAAAATTTTATATCAAATTTAATTTTGAATAATAGACTTTCCAAGTTCTCGTCTTGAACTTGAATGCGTTGCCGACATATTTGACCACGACAAAGATGGATACATTGATTATAAAGAATTTCTAGCAACTCTAAAGCCTTCAGTTTCTAATCAGCCCAATTTTGAACGCATCAGGGATGAAGTTCACAAACAAATTTCTCTTTGCAAGTGTTCCAAGCAATATCATGTATTACAGGTTTCAGAACGACATTTTAGAGTATGTGTTTTTTTTTTTTTTTTTTTTTTTTTTTTTTTTTTAAATCACTCGGAATATTTCTTATCATTAAATTTCATTTTAGTTTGGAGATTCTCAAAAATTAAGACTAGTGAGAATTTTACAATCAACAGTTATGGTCAGAGTCGGTGGAGGTTGGATGGCTTTAGACGAATTTCTAGTCAAGAATGATCCTTGTAGAGGTAAGTCGAATCGGAAACTTTTAATCAACCATTATTGCTATCCTTAAAGAAAAAAATATTTTATTTTTACCATTCGTAGGAAAATACATTTTCAATGAATTTATTAAAGTCATAAATAATGACGAAACACATTTGGGTATTTAAATGTTTCTTTGTTTGAATGTTTGTTTACGTTTACTGTTTTGGATATGTCTATTGTTAATTCCATTTTTGATTTTATATGTTTTATAAAAAATTTAAATTTTTCTTTCAGCTAAAGGAAGGCTTAATTTTGATTTGAGAGATCAATTCATGAATCGTGAATCAAATTTCAACAATGATCGTCCTAAATCTCCTTTCAAACTAAAAGTATTTCAAATATTATGCTTAATTGGCTATGTCATTTTTAAACTCTTTTAATTTTAGCCTCGAAATTTAATGAGTAGCAATGGAAAAAAGAACCACACACAAGCCATCTCAGATCAACCAGAGTTGCTTTCAAATACACCAATATTTAGCGGAAAAAATAGCAAAAGTGGAAGTTTGGGCGCATCAATTAGTGATTTAAGTTTAGAGGCAGTTTCTGATTATACTGAAAATTTAGAAAAATCATCAAAAATAAATTTTGGAAATATTGTTTCTCCAAAGCAATCTAAAGTTCCAATTTTAAAAAAAAATTAATTTATTTGAAAATTTCAATTAATCGGTGAGATAGCACATTTGATTCATGAAATAGTTATTAAGTTATTGATCGTTTTGTTTGAATGTGTCAAAGTTAATTTTAAAAGCTTTTAAAATTTTTCACTTCATCGGTATTAATTGAAATAAAAAAAAAACCATTCACCTTTAAAAAAAATATCTAAAATGTTTTTTAATTGACATTTATTTGTTTTTTTTTTGTTTTGATAAATTTATTAATTTGTACTATTTATTATTTCTTGATATTTTATGATCTGAATAATTTTTGTTTTTCCTTACATGGTTAAAACTTTAAAAATTATAATAATAATTAATTTAAATAAAAAATTTTAAAGTTATTTTAATCTAAATGAACAAAAGAATCGCTATTCGCTTCGATTAACTAAAATAAATTGATTTTTATATAATTGATACGAAAATCTCTGAATTGCATAATTTTAATTTTATTTTTGTTTAAACCATTATGCTTGTAATCAACACAAATCTGTCATGTGACTTAACAAGCAAATTTAAATTAAAAAGAAAAAGTTAAAATAATTTTGTCGAACATTTATTAGATTCTGTTTTTCAAAATTTTTCATTTTATCAAGATCTATTTATCACGGGGGCTGAAAGGGATGTTAGCGACCATTCCAAACTGCCCGGGGTCTTCCCCAAACTATTAATTTAATAAAAAAAATAAAAAATTGATTTTTATCTTTTAAAGCCATGATTAATCAATCGTTTCAAAACAACATGTAAAAGGTCAATAAAATTCTAAACTAAATTTATAGATCACATTTAACTAAAGTAACTTAATCAATTTTTACTTGTCTCTGGAATTGATAAAGCACTTAAAAGCTAAATAAAATAAATTCTCAATTTTCTTATTTTTTCTCTTTATTTAAATTTTGCATAAGGAGTTTTTAATTCTTCTTTTGAAAATTTATCAAAATTAAAAATTTAAACTCAAACTAATTTAACTTTTTTCAAAAAGAAATTTTTATTTTTTTACATTGTGTTGCATCAACAATCAATCATGTAGCTGAAAGGAAGGACTAAGTCTCTATTCCAACCGGCCAAGGCTTCGCCTAAATTATTTTTTAAATAAATAATAAAATAAATTCTCAAAGTTGCTTTGGAGCAGAAAAATTTTGAAATAATCTGATTAAAATTATTTTAAATTGATGTTAAAAAAATTGTATAGAATAACGCGATCTGAAACATCTCCAAAGATCAAGCTTTCAGATGATAGAAAAATTTCATTCTTATAAATTTATCTTTATTTTTCTACACATTTTTGAAAATATTTTTTTTTATTAATTTTCTTTTTATATTATGAATATAATTGTAGGTTTAATAAATTAATTAATTAGAATGATGAAATTTTATTTTTAATACTTATTAAGTAAAAGTAAAAGTAGAAAAATATTCAAAATTTTTTTATCAAATTTCGAATGCTATTTTCAAACATTATAAAACGTTTTGTGACTAAGTGTGTCCACTTGCTAGGTTCAAGGCATTTTTGAAATTTAAGGCTCTTAGGTTAAAATTTTTAAAATTTATATTGTTTTAGAAATTATGAGGCTATGCAAGGTGATTTTTTAATTTTTGTATCTTTTTATTTTTAAACGAGTTTGGGTCATGATAAATATTTTGAATGTGAAGACGGTTCATATTTGATGGAAACAAAAAGTTAATTGAGCTTAATATTATCTTTTTTTTTTATTAAAATTGAAACTACAAAATTTAATTTAATACAAATTTCAAATAAATAAAAAAAATTGAGAAAATAATTATTTATATATTTGATATTTTTAAAATAATTCTGTTGATTGATTATCGCTTAAAAAAATAAGAAAATAGAAAATTTTGAGGAATCGAACAATTAAATTTTTTATTCATTTAAGGTGGCGCAAATTTAGGTTAAAATTTTCCCAAAAAAAAAAATTATATAACGGTCAAACAAAAAAATTCATTTCGAATTTTAATTTTGTTGTGCAGATTTTAAATTCGACATTTCCTAGAATTTGGGCTAAAAAAATCAACTGCAAAATTCCAGCCTACTCGCAGACTCATTTTATTTTTTGTATAATTTCCTAGCCTTATAAATATTTTGAAATGTTTAAAAAAAATAAATCATGCTTTAAATTCACAATAGCTCGTATTGCATCAAATGCATTCGTTGAATAATATCTCTACAATCGTTAAACACACGCTTTATATTTTCAGTATCAACCGCTGTCGTAAAATGTGGATAACAAAAATGCTTGTTGTTGTCTGATTGAGCACTTATTTTCTTTGAGTTAACAAAATTAAAAATAGAGTCAAATGCACGAGGTTTTAGTTAAGCACAAACTTACCAAAAATTCATCTCTAATGAAATATTTAGCTCGCGTAACTTCGAAAGGTTCGTTCGGTACTTTTGGTACTGTTGGATCAGCCGGAATTTGGTAATTTGTAAAATCAGGAAAAAAATCCTCCAGTTTGGATCGACCAGCGAGAATTTTTTCAGTCAATAAATCGAGTTTGTTCAAGAATAAGATCGTTGATATATTTTTAAGCCACCTGTTTTTCCAAAGGTTGTTGAACAGATCTAGCGATTCTTTTAGGCGATTTTGAGTGGCGTCCTCTCTCAGAGTTAGATTGTAGCCGCTCATGGCTGTGACAAAAATGATTGCAGTCACATCATTGAAACATTGGATCCACTTTCGTCGCTCATCGCGCTGACCTCCCACGTCAAACATGCTAAAAAGAAAAAAGCCTCAAGTCATGCAGCAAATTTTGTGCACAAAAATTGACACATACTGGAAGTTTACTTTGTCGACTGTGAAAGTTGTTTCGAAAATACCGGATGTTAGAACACGACATCTTAAGATGTCTTGATTATTTGGAATATACGACGGACTATTTATTTCTCCAACTTTGTCCAAAAAGCTAAAATAACAAGCACACACACACACACAATTAGTAAACAGGTTTAGAAAGAAGTGGAAACTGAAAATTACTATTTTGCACAGTCTATCAGTTGATATTCATTTGATCTTTCGTAACACTGTTGAATACCCTTATCTTTCCACAGTTGTTCTGTGAATTCCCAAAATTCTTTGGGATACGAAAAATCAGTTCTACTTGCATTGTCGATTATCCAATCTAGTTTTGGTCGTAGTGTTTCGTCTTCTAGAGTTATGTGAAGCTTTTCGATAGCATCACAAATGGTCTACGAAAAGTCAAAGTAATAATTAGCCTGTGTGTTTATGATTAGCAAGCAAAATGAGTATAATTACTAGAATTGCATCCCTAATGTTTCTTTTGATGTCATTAAGTTTTTCGAGACGTTCTCTGGCAAATTTTAAAATGAATCAACACACTTAGAAATTACAACAATTTTTTGTTTTGTTAATTACTTGTTTGTAAATCCGTCCACGTGCAGGATCTTCATTTGCTTAACAATGGTCGATTTACCGGACTCACCAGCTCCTAGAAACAAAGAAGAAAAAAGAGAAAAAAATTTAAATTTTTTTTTTTTATTTAAAATATTTAAAAAAAAATAATTAAATGTTTAAATAGAAAATTACCCAAGAGCAAAAGTCTTTGCGTTGCCCTGTATTTCCGCCTATCTTTAACTAATTGCTGTTCGATTTTTTTGTGATTTTTTTTCCTTTTACTCTCTTCATCATCCAATTTGCTGCCAATGCACATGAATAATGGCATTTGTGTTCGGTTTTGAACAAGTTTGTTTATCCCAAAGTTAATTTAAATTGACTGGAGTTGTTAGAAGAAAAAAATAAAACATTTCTTTCTTTCTTTCTTTCTTTTTGAAAATTCTACTTACAAGACAAGTTTTGTGCCAAATGTCCAATGATTCAAATCAAAGTGTCAAAGTGTCTCACTTGCTGCTAACTAGAAAGAAACGAGCCGCGGTTTGTCACTTTTCTTTAACAGATAGATTTTAATTGCGAATAGGAGAAAAAGTAGTCGGTTGTTTTGATGTGGCTAAGCGATTTATTTAACATTTATTTACACAAAAAAGAGGTGATCGTAATTTGTTAGTGCGTGTGCTCGGCCCGGTCTCTAAACAATTCAGAATTTGAAGTTGAATTGACCACTTTTAGCATGGAAAACTAGTTTGAGCGAATCTAAATAATCAGAAAATCAGTCTGTTTACATCAGATAGCAAAAAGCTACACGATTTTGGCCTATAATCTTCAAATATCAAAAATTTAAAGTGTTAAAAGAATAAACGCTTTGATAATTGTCACCAATTTTTTATCGAGTATTCTAATTTTATCAAAGTTTTAACAAACGTCGTTAAAGCAATTTAAGGTGATATTTGTTATAACAACCACTAATAAACTATAATAATATTAATAATAATATTCTAAATTTTTGTTTTTGCTTAGGCAAAATAAAATAACAAAATGAAATATAAACTTAAATTTTTTTAAAATTATAATTTAAAATTAAATTATTATAATTGAACATAGTTTTTTTTGCAAGAAATAAAAACCGTATGAATAATTTATTCACTGATTGTCTATCAGTTTGTTTGTTTCTCTATGAGTATAAGTGAAATATCGCGATTGTGTGCTCGTTGTTTGTTGGCGCTTCTGCGAGTCAAATAATCATTTATTATTTAAATAAAATTTAATCGAAATACTTGAGATTTAAATCGTTGCTTTCAATAGTTTTGCTCACTCGCTCTACACAATTATGCTCATTTATGTCTTATTTATAGGCATAATTTTATTTTCAATTTCAATTATTAATTGATTTACTATAAAATATGAAGATCCTTTAAATAAACCCAAAAATTATTCAACATTAGTTAAAGTCAAATTAATGTTTTGAGGAAAAAAAGAAAAAAGTACAATTAAAATTGATTTTTCATACCTAGCTTAACACATTTGTAAAATTACTTGTTTTCATGGTTTGATTTTGATATTTGATTTTTTTTTTACAAAAATTTATTCTATTTATTTGCTTCACAGCTTCTGACAGCATCAAAATCAAAGCTAAATTGAACTTTTAATTCAACATCGAAACGTGTACAAAGTCGACATCTTGAACACACGATGTCACATCATGCTGCTCAATGGTTTTGAGAATAAAAACAAATAAGCTAGAAACATAGTTTTTTTAAAGTTGGATTAAAGTGAGAACCCGCAAAAATATATAGAAAATGTTTAAACTAAACAAAAAATGAGCTCTCCTTATACAAACGTCGTTAAGGGATTGAGAAACCTTAATATCTGTTATTTCTGGCATAAAAATGAATAAAAATTTGAATTTTTTTATTAAAAAAGTTTGTATTAATTAAATTTTGTTTTATTTGAATTATTCGGACAAAACATTCAAAGAGTCTTAAAATTCATTATTTATTCCTTAAAAAAATTGAGATTTTCTCGGCCACAAATCTGTCTTTAAAAGTCAAATCTTCAAAATCATCAGTCTATTTTAATGGTCGTCTTAAGAAATTGAATCAGAGATTTTATTTCAAAATTGTTGATCAATTCTTGGCATATTTTCTTTTTTTTAAAGACGTTCTGTTTAACTCAAGTTTCTAATGCTTCAATCAGCTTGGCAGCTCTTCTATGTGTCCCATCAATACTAGTAATACCTAACCTCAAAGATGTGTTTCAATTTTTGTCTCTCTTTTCTATATTAGATATTTTTTCGATTATGTACTCAAACTGATATCATTTTGTGAATTTTAAGTTTAAGTTTCAACGTAAATCAACAGGCTAGTGTCCTTAACTATTGAATAGACTAATTGACTCTTCATTTATTTTTATTGAAATTAATAATTCATTAAAAAACAATATATCAAAATGTTTTATATAAAAAGATTGTTTAATTAATTGATTTTTAAAAGATTTTATAAACCAATTTAAATTTATCAAAAATTTTATTCATATAATTAAAAATAGATGTTTTGAGATAATTGAAGGATAAGCAAAAACGATCAAAAACAAAATTATTAATTAATTTTTGGAAAAAATCATCAAAATTTTGGTACAATTAAATTATTTTAATTTCTTTAATTGTATTTAAGGTTTTTTATTTTGTTTAATTTTAAACTTTCTTTGAATAAAAAAGGACCGTTGTCCAGTTTAAATATTTTAAAACCAAAGTGTTCTGTAAACTCACCTTGTTTAATGTCTTTGGTATGACGACATCCAATTTTCTAATATTTATAATTCTATCAGAGAAGTTTAATTCACCAGACGATCATGAGTGAATGAAATAAATGCAGATCTAACATAAAGCCATTAGGAATTCCGCTAAAAACAGATTTCTCGATGAATATACGTTACCAAGAATAACTTGATGTTTTCTTTATACTAAAGTGGATAATTTTTGGGGTAAATTCGATAATTTTTTTTATTCAAAGAGATCTAGAACTGAAATTAATTTACTTAAATTCTAAACGAAATCAAATAAATTTAAATTCTATTATTTACATTTTTTCAAATATAAAATTCATTTTTCGGGTCAAAATTTTTAGGAAGAATTTTAGCCATGACCAGTTAAAACATCCTTCACAGGAAATCCATTTAGATTGATTTTTTTGATTGATAGCAGATTTATTTTTTAAACTTTATTCATAGTATTTAAAAAAATAGATTCTTATAAAAAAGAAAGTTTCAAAAATCAATTTATTCTAATATAGAAATTTAAAACGTTAAAGTGAAATTAAAGGTTAAAGTGAATTTTTTTTTAAATACGTTTTTTTTTTGATAAAAGAGAACAGAACTCTTTGAAAAAAACCGATTGAAAAATGAAATCAGGTTCAAAAATTACATAAGACTAAGATTTAAAATAAATTTTTTCACAAGCGATATTTTTTTCATTTAAGGGCTTATTTTTACAATAAATTTAAAAAAATATATAATGGGATAGGTCTAATATCAATCCATAAATTTGTAGAAAAGAAAATTGAAAAATAGTCTTGAAAATTATTAACAATTATTGTTATTTCCCCTTGTTAGTTTCAAACAATATATACTATATGTTAAGAATGCTTCGGTTTAAACCATAAAAAAAAGCTTGTATAGAAGTATTTTGAATGGAAATTTATGAAGTCATGTGAGAATATACAAATCAAAATAGAACCTTTTAGATGAAACATGAATTCATCTTTTATTTTACTTACCAATATTTAAGACATCCATTGCATTACCTTTTTTGTGTTTCAGTGAAAAAAATGCAACGACGAGATCTTTGAAATTTTATTAGAAATTCCTCGAGAACTTAAGAATGAATTAGTTTTGTACGATTTTGCTTTTTTTTGTCTTAAATTCTTATAAAACTTCTTAAAATAAATAAGTTTTATTTTTTCTCCTATTCTTAATTTTTTTTTAAAATTAATCATTTAAGAATTAAAAAAAAATGATTCATAATCAATAAAAGAGCAAATTGATAAATTTTACAATCTATTAGAAATGTAATATGATATGATATGATATGAAAGTGAGCCTACAATCCGATATGAGAATCAGATGAAGAAGAATAACCATATAGTTATTCGACTATAGTAGTATCATTAGCCTCCAATTGCTGAGATCTGAATTTGTCAAACTTGTCTTTGAATACATTTGTAGATGTTGCAGAAACGACAGTGTCCTGGAGCTCGTTCCATAAGGATGTTACTCTGTTCGTGAAGAAGTTTTCCGTTGTCCAAAATTTAAAGGCATTTTTGAGTTGAGCAAGGACTCCATTAGCCGTCTGGACTGCCTTGTCTATCTGCTTAGCCCATTTGAGCTTACTATTTATCATGATACCTAAATCTATTTCCACGGACGACTGTTCTAACACATGACTGTGTGAAGTATCTATTTTCATGGTGAAAGGTGTTTGGGGGTTGCCTTTGGAGCCAAATAGCATAATTTTGCATTTCTTTTGGTTAAACTTTATATGCCAAGTGTCAGCCCAGTTAACTTTATTGTAAATATCTTAATATATAAATGAGAAAGTATATAAAACTTGTTTTAGAAAAAAAAATTTCATAAGCACAACATTCATTGATAATAACAGGTTGTAAAAAATGGTCGTCCGAAATTTCAAAAAGAAAAAAAATCTGATCTAATTGAAATGAAAATGTAAAAGCTAGCCTGAAATTTTATCTTGTTTTCAAATAAAAGGCTTTTTTTAAAAATATTTTTTGAAATTTCGAATACATAGTTTTGAAGAGAATTTTATCATGACTAAAATGAGCTGTAATTTATTTTCTTTGGAGGTTTTTTGTTGGAAGAGTAAAACTAAAATCATTCAATCATTGAATCTATGTGATCATCTCACATGATAATTTTGTGCAGCAAATATGCGTTCAAATATGTTTGGAAACATAATGAAATTAATTGAAGAAGTAAAGATGGGTTCTAATCGATTTGGTTGGAAAATTCTTTAAACAGTCAACAGCTCACAAAAATATGGGCATTTAGCTTTTGAAATTTTTAAAGTATGATAATTTAAATTCTTTTATATTTTTTTCTTAAAAAAAAAGCCTATTATTAAAATGAATAAATTAATAAAATAATAAAATTAATAATTATTAAAAATAATAAAATTATGATAAGCACTTGTAAAATTTTAATTTTAATTTCCAAAATGCCACTTAATTAAAAGCTTACTTTCGATTTAATAAGTGTTCGAAATTACAAGTCAAAAAATAAACTAGATCAAAAGATATTTAAAAAAATTAAGAATTTTCTAACTTTCAATTTTTTGCAACAAGTAAATTAGCGAAATTTTTTCAACATGATTTTTTCAACTGCAAAAATTATCAGAAAATTTAAAAAATTAGTTCTTTAAATAAAATAGTATTTTAAATTTAATAACCACTGAGGACAAAGTCCGGTCAGGGTATCGGTCGTTTGTGTTTACAAAGACGTGTAAACAAAAATAAAAAATAAAATTAAATTTATTTAATTAATTCTTTTAAAATTAATAAACTAAAAAATTTATTAAAGAAGTTTTAAAATTTTCTGGCATTGTGAATTTTCTTTCAAAAATTCCAATACAAAAATAAAATATCAAGCTAATGAGTAAATTTTTGTTTTTTTTGAAAAATACAAATTTAATCTGGTGAAACATTATTTGTTTCATCATTCTTCAAAATTTTAAATATTGAAGTTGATTATTGATTTGATTTTTGATAAAATTGATATTATTTTGGAAGTTAAGTTAATGTTTAGTTATAATTGCTATAAAAAAAATATTTTATTATTTTATTGCAGATTAATATAAACTAGCATTAACTTGACTACCAAAATAAATTTAAAGAGACTATTGATAGTTTTTTATTGAATTATTAAAGAATAATAAACAGAACATATATTTAATTGTCTTAGATTATTTTTTTCAGCTTTTCTGGTTCGATTTGTAAAAGAATAAAGGAGACTTATAAACCTGAATATCAGTAATATTGAAATTTCAATTTCACTAATCTTAATATCAATTAGTAAATTTAACTTTTTCGATATTCAAATTCAATATATGCATAATTTGAATATTAAAATAAAAATTAAACAATTGAGTATTTATTTGAATGCATCACTTAAAACAGGAAAGTCATGTACGTACGAAGAAATTCAAGTTTTCTTTTGAGTCCATATGCAACTTTTAAATAATCATTTTGATTCTTATTGATGATTTTAAATTATCTAAAGACTGAGCAACGCAAATGTCAACAAGATATAACATTTTTACAATTTCACGTCAAAATTTGAAAAAAGAATTTAATAAGCTTCAATTTTTAAGCAACTAAAATATTGAAGAAGCTATTCACGTAAATGAAATTTTTTAATAAAATTACTCCAAATAATAGTTAAAAAACGCGCGTTTTTAATCAATAAATTAATTCACAAATTGACTTTCAATTATCAATTTGATATTGAAATTAAATCCGACTTATGATACCTTATGAAAGAGTTCAGATCCTTAGGGTATGGCCAACATGAGAGTACGGGGGTACTTAAATTATTACATGGGGTTCGCGGGGAAAGTCACTCCAATAGTGAACCTTTTCCTAAAAATGACCATGCTTACCTGAGAATATTGGTGGCATATGAATCTGTTCCTTAGTATGGACAGACTCAAATTTAAGAAATTCCCCAGGAATAAGGAAGTCAGGTTCGCGGTCGCCTATGTGCGTGGCCAACCACCAACAATCCGGAAGACGCGCCTTCAAGGCACATATCACCATCAATAAATTTAATTTTTCCTTAAAAGTTAATTAAATGAATTTTAAAAAATTAATAAAAAAATATTTATTTAAATATAAAAATTTTTATTTTTGTGAAAATTCAAACAAATTTACAATAAATGTATCTTTTTATTGTTGGTGAAATAACTTTGAACTTTTTCACCTGTGAATGAATTCGTATGGTAGAATGATTGATAATTCTATAAAAAGCTACAAAATCCAAAATTTTAGTAATTCGAACGAAAACGACGTTGATGTCCTGAAAATGAATCCTTTTCAAATTTTGTGCGGCTGTTAAATTTTGAACATAAAGTTTTTTTTGAAACCTTTGAGGTTTTTTAGATCATTATTTGATAATTCCTTATAACAAATTTACATCGCACTACTCAATGAAATGAAATCAGATCCAAGAATCAAAATCATTTCATTGAAAAGGTGAACTAATTTAAAGTTTTCTCACCAAAAATAAAAACAAAACTAAAGAAATGAATAGAAAAAAAATTAATTTTTAAACGATTTTTCAGAAAACCATTTCTTGAACTTAACACAGTGATCGGCTCTATCAGTCACATAGACTTTATTAAACGATTTCGGATGTCGGTAGAAAAGTCCTTTTCTAGGGCCTTCAAAGACCTTTTGACCAAAATGGGCACCGTGAATATTATATCGCCCAACATGTGGCCCATCACCATTAAATGAATTATTTGAAACATTCTTTTTAAAGATTTTGATTACAAAAAATTATAAAAATAAATAAATTTCAGACCTGTTTAATTCTTGATGACTTCTTACTTTTTTCATCCGATTCCGAGTCACTGGTTGAAGTAAGACTTTCAAGTTTTCGTTTTGAAAACTTTGAATATATTTTAGAGTCAGCAAACGCTACTCTTTTCTTAAAAGTAACTAATTTATTAAATTTAAAAATAAAATAAAAGCTAAAACCTTGCTGGTCTTTGGAGCACAAACAGGATTTACATCTGATTCATAATAATCTGACATTATTGAATCATTTCCAATTTTTGATTCTGTATCATTGTCAGATTCGTCCGAATTACTGGTATATATGTTTGCTTGAGCTCTCATTTTGACAGATGATTGTTGTGTATCTAAATTGAATTATAAATTATTTAATTATTTGCTTTTAAAAATTTACTAGATGATTTTACCTTTCTCCTCGATCATTTGGTTAACTTGCTTAGTGTATTCTGCAATTCTATTTTCTAAGTCAACAATTTTTTTATCTTTTGATTCATTGATTTTCCGTAAATTTTCTGAATTCTTGGGATTAAGGGGACAGTTTGCACCACTTTAAATGATAATTTTTTCTCTCAATAAAATAAAAATTTATAATTTATCTTACGAAAAATGCTTTTTCTTCCAACAATTGAGTTCCCAATCCCGCCGCAATTTTTATATTGACACAAAATACTATTATCAAGTTGAAGTATTTTTATACCGTTTGAATGAATGTTCTCAGGAATATTAAAACTTTTTTTAACTCAAGTAGTTCTCTTTTTAAAATCGAAATTTCTTGTCTTAATAAAAAAAATTAAGATACTAAAATATATTTATTTGATATTTTACGTTTCTTTTTCATCTTTATTTATTCTAAAGTTAAATCTTTTTGCCTCTTCTGATAACTTTAAATATTTTTGACTAAGCGACAAGCTAAAAATTAGAAGTTTTTAAGATATTTAACAAACTACAGGAAAAATTTATTACTTCTTTTCATTTAATCTACCAATTTCGATGTTAAAATCATTTTTATTACGCTTGTTTTCAAATTTTAAGTCGTCTATGATTAAAAGCAATTTTTGCTTTTCTTTTGAGATTTGAGATAAATCCTGAGACTTTTCGACGGAAATTTCTTTTGATTTTATTTCTTTCAAAGCAAGTAATTTTGTCTGAATCTCATCAAACTCGATTTTCAATTGATTGAATGTAGCTTCCCTTCAAAAAATATTTAAAAAAAAAATTATTTAGAATTTTAGATAGTTACTTTTCTTTTCTCAATATATCAGAATTTTCTGTATCTGTGTAGAGAGAATTGATTTTTTCTTCGAGTTTAAATATCTCTTCGTTTTTAAAAGCCAATTCAAAATTTCTAAAATAAGAATTTAACTAACATAAGGATATAAAAATATATTTTAAAATTTACTTGTCAGTTTCATTTTGAATTTTGAAATTTGACAGTAATCTCTTGTTGTCTTCTAGAGTACTTTCTATGCTCTGACATTTTGTTTCTAATGCATCATAGTCATTTTTCAATTGATTGAATGTAGCTTCACTTCAAAAAATATTTAAAAAAATTATTTAGAATTTTAGAAAGTTACTTTTCTTTTCTCAATATATCAGAATTTTCTATATCTGTGTAGAGAGAATTGATTTTTTCTTCGAGTTTAAATATCTCTTCGTTTTTAAAAGCCAATTCAAAATTTCTAAAATAAGAATTTAACTAACATAAGGATATAAAAATATATTTTAAAATTTACTTGTCAGTTTCATTTTGAATTTTGATATTTGACAGTAATCTCTTGTTGTCTTCTACAGTACTTTCTATGCTCTGACATTTTGTTTCTAATGCATCATAGTCATTTTTCAATTGATTGAATGTAGCTTCACTTCAAAAAATATTTAAAAAAAAAATTATTTAGAATTTTAGAAAGTTACTTTTCTTTTCTCAATATATCAGAATTTTCTATTTCTGTGTAGAGAGAATTGATTTTTCTTCGAGTTTAAATATCTCTTCGTTTTTAAAAGCCAATTCAAAATTTCTAAAATAAGAATTTAACTAACATAAGGATATAAAAATATATTTTAAAATTTACTTGTCAGTTTTTAATGTTCTTTCTTCATCAAAATTTTTTTCGTTTTCATATTTATTTAAATTTTCAATTTTGTTTTCCATTTCGATTATCATGTCTTTTGAGTTTCTGATTTCATCGAATTTTCTAATACAAATTATAATAGAATGATTATTAAATTTTACAAATCTGATATTTACTCGTTAAGTTCCATGTTAATTCGCAATATTTCTTTCTCAAGACGATCAATTTCATCTTTGTAATTTTTGATTGTGGATTGATGGTATTCTTTCTCAATTTCGGTCTTTTGATTTGCAGTCCTTTCCGATTCATGAAGTTTTGTTTTTAATTTTGTATTTTCTATCTCATATTCAATTAGCCGATCGATTTCCTTTTTTTAAATTTTTTAGAAATTTTTTATTAAAATGTTTAAAATTATTACTTTCTTCCATAAAGGACAATTTTCTAACGTAAAATGATTCAGATGATTCGTCCCATTCTTGTTAACATTACCGTAGTTCTTGCATTTTTTATACTGGCAAGTCCTTTTTCTGTTTTCCACTTTTAATTTCAAGTTTTCCATTGTCAATTTTTCAATTTGACATTCGAAGTCTTTAAATCTATCATTTAGACTTAAGTTTTCAGCGGTAATTTTTTCCCTTAAAATAAATATTTTGAAAGGCAATATAATTGATGTTTTTTATACTTTTGACTAAGTCGATCCTGTAATTCTTTTATTTTGAGATTCAACTTTTCTTCACCTATTTCATTAAATCTGATCAGTTCTTCAAAATATTTTACTCTTTTGTCACAGGACAGCTTAATAAAAATATTTTTTAAATGATTATTATTAATAAAAAAATCAAGAAATACTTTGAGGGCTTCAAATTCTTCTGAACGTAGTAAAATTGACTTCTGATGATCATCCTTCATGTCTTCAATCTTATCGTTTAAAGAAATGCATTCTTCTTCTTTAACTTCTAATGCGTAAAGAAGCTCCTCTATTTTTGCTCGCAATCTAGGATCTTCAATTGGGCGAATTTCGTTTTCATCTATTTCTTCGAATTCAAGTGAACGATTTAAGGGAGTAGAAGAACGTGGATGATTGCCCTTTTTTAGATAATATTATATTATTTTTAAGTAAATTTTAATTTGGAATAAGCTATAATTTAAAAATTAAAAAAAAACAAATTACATCTTCATTAATGTCAACCACATGTTCCATTATGTTTTTAACTGATGAAACTAAGGTATTAGTGACATTTTGAACAGTTTCAAATGACTTATTCTAAAATAAAAAAAATTATTGTTTTTTTAATTGCGATTTTTAAATTTTAAATACCAATGCCTTTTGCATAAATGAATTCTTCGGACTGTTTTGATACTTCGCTATTGCTTTAGAAGCACCATTTAATTGAAAAATATTGTTATTTGCCACTCCTCTTATTTTGTTTGAAGTTGAAATAACAAATGCTTTAATGTTTTTTGAATTCTTTAATTCATCAAGGAAATTAAAAGAATCAGTCTCTGTGAAACAACGCTTATTTTCAGCAGCCATCTCAGTATTGCTTGAGTTTTTAATTAGTAATTTAGATATCTAAAGTAAATTAAAAAGAAATATATAATTTAAAAATTAATTAATTCAAAAAGTAAAATAATTCATTAACTTTTGTTCAAATGGTCAAAAATTTGCCCTGCAGATCAAACAGAATTTAATAAACGTTGTTTATTTTTTAAAAAATAAAAATTTTTAATTTTTCCTTGATTTTTCTAGAAATTAATCTAAAAAAGAAATTTGAACAAGTGATAATAAAATTAATAATTTTTAAATAAATTCTGAATTTAAACTTCAATTTTTGTAAAAAAAATGTCCTATAGAATATTTTTATCAAAAATTGCTAGGGAAGCTTTCATATTTGGCATCAGGAACAAACAATCGATCACTTTGCTGACCTCTTTATAAAATGAATCAATATTGTAATTTGTAATTATTAATTTCAGATTTATCTATAGTAAGATTTTCAAAATTTTAATTACAAAGCTTCGCAAAAAGCTTTTTCTTTTTATAAATAAAAATAAAAATATAATTTTATGATTTTTATTAAAGTTTTTAAACCAAAAACAAGAAAAAACAATAAATTAAACTTTATTTACAGAGAGGACATTTGAAATTATTTAAATTGGAGAAATAATTTTCTAAACATTTAATATGATATTTATGGAAGCAACTATTTGATTTTAAAAATTGAATTCCGTCAATTTAGAGCTACAAAATGAACAAAAATTATTTTCGGAATATTTTCTAATTTTGACATTGATTTTAAGCCGTAAAAACTCTAAAGAATCATTGTCATTTCTAAATATTAAATCGTTTTCTTCTATTAGTCGGCTTAAAATTTCGCAAACAAAAACACCACAATTCGAAGAATCAATTTGATATGAATGTTCCGGTAAAGCTAGTTTCCATTTTCGCTTTTTCAAAAATTGAAATTTTTTGCAAAAAAAACTTAAATTTAATTTTAGAAAATATTTTTAAATATCATTCTCAAAGTTTAATTACCACCATTCTTCAAATAACTTTGATTGTTTATATGTTGTATTTCCATGTTTGTCTAATATTTTATAATTTTTTTTGGGATCAATTAAATAAAACTTATTTGCATTGAAATCAATAAACATTAGTATCCAATGATTTCCGTTTTCGTTTATGAATCCATAAGCAGCAGCACACTTTTCAAACTAATCAATAATTAAAAATAATTTTCAAATTAGTGCTTAATTTTAAAATTTTACTTTATATTCATTGGAAAACTTTTCAAAACCATTATTAAACATAGAAGTAGCATGAAAAGAATTTATTAATGATATTTTTTTTTTAGATTCTTTTACCAGACAAAGTCCATATGTTTCTAAAACCTTTAAATCAAATTGAAAAAATTCAAATAGAAAAAAAATAAAATATTACGCTATCGTTTAACCATCGATTTAATAAAAGATCTTTAACTTCAGAATATCTCAAATAAAATTCGTCGACTTTGTAGTAGAAAAGATTGTCGATATTTATTTTCTTTTCTTGTTTATCTAAATTATATCATTTAATAAATATTTTAAAATAATTAATGAAGTTGATTTACCTTCCATTGAGTTAACTTCTTTCGCCAAGCTTTTGATTGAAAAATTTCCAATTGTATCTAATGCCGTATCTACTTTCAATATTTTCCGTTTAAAATCCTCAGAAAACGGATCGTTAAATTCGTTAAACAGCTCCTTTCTTAAGTCAGTTTTTTCTATAATAACTTTTTCGATTTCATCCTTGAATTTTTTATTTTCGTAAAAATCCAATCTAAAACTTCTTGTAAAGTATTGAGCATCTTTTTTATTATTTTCTCTCATGGCCCACATTTCTTTATCCTTTTCACTATATGAAAATTTTTCTTTAGATTCAAAAATGCATTAAATTTATCCTCATACAATGTTTCGTAAAGATGAGAAAGATAGAAATAGTATGGGGTCGCCAATTCATTGCTATATAAAAGTCTTTGACCTCTAATTCGCTTATTTACTTTTAGAATGGAATTTTTTAAAAATTTAAACCATGATTCAACATAGTTATTTGATAGACGATTTTTATCGGGTAAAACTTTATTTATCAATAGGCCAGACCATAAAGGAACAAGATGTAGTTTTTTTTTTATGATATTAAAAAGACTAGGAAAAAATAAATCATTTTTCTCAAATGAGTTTTCTGTTTCCATTTCTTGCGAATCTTGTAGAAGATTATCAAAAAATGACGTAAATGGAGAATCTTTCGCAAAGTTCACAGATTTTTCAATTGATTGATATAAAAATAGTTTGCTTTCATTTAAATTTTCTTTATTTTTTTCTTTTTGTTTTTTGTCAATTTCTGGAGATATTGTTTCACAAACGTTTTTGAACCAATCACTATTTCTATCGAGTAAAGCTGTATTTATTTTTATCATGCTTTCGAAATATTGATTATCCTTATATCTACGTGAAAAAATATTTTTTATGCACATTAAATTAATGCAAAAGTCGTCTAAACATTTTGATGTTTGAAGAATTGAAAAAGAGAAAATGAAACTCTTTCTTAACAAAATTTTATTTTCTTTTGCATGTTTTAGCTCTAAATCAGTTGCATCGATTATATTTTTTAGAAAATGTGTTGAGCAAAGATAGATAACCGTTTTACCTAGCTTTCTAAGATCAATAGTTTCTTTTTTTACTAAAATAGAGTGGCAAATAGTTAAATATTCTAACATTTCCATTTGATTAAATGCAAACATGCATCCATGAAGATTTGCCCATGAAAAATCTGTGACCAAAATAGCTGGTTTTTTAAAAAAACTGTATCGCTTAGCCTCCAGGAGAATTTTCGATAATTTTAGTCCAATACTTACGTTGTCATTTTGACTGCTTACAAAGTCCCCTATAGAAACCATTTTGTGCCGTACAAAATCGTGAGCAACTAAGCTATGTAATAAAATATTTTTTTGGCCACCATATTTAACCATAACGTTACCGGTCGAATCAAAAAACCAAACTGGATTCATACTTTCAATTATCGCCCACATTTTTACCTAACAAAATTTAGAAATTAAATACTCTTTGTTGGCAAAAATTTTTACTTGAATTTCAGAAAACATCACAAAACCTATCGGATTTGATTCAATATCGTGAATAAAACCTTGTGTCCCTTTTTTATAGTTACGAAGAAAGTAGTCAAAAAACAATTTAGTTGCATCAGAATCAATCCTCATTTCGTTACTTAATTGAAATCGATGTTTGAAAAGGCTTTTTAATTTTCTTGCATTCTCATATGATATATTGGTCGTATCTTGTTCATCTAAAAAAATGAATTAATTTGTTAAAGAAGATTTAAATTTGAAGAAAATTACTGAAAAAGCTCTCTCAGATAAGAAGTTTTGAACTCCTTTTGCCGTAATTTCGCTTTGTATTAAACTTCGTTTCTCCCCTTTTAACTGCAATTTAGGAATCGTAACATTTTCTGAGCAGTTTTTTCCATTCCAATCAAAACAAAAGGTAATTCCACAATTTGCTACAGGTTTTGTTTTAATAAATCCATCAAATTCGTTTTTACAAGTAATACATTTAATTCTTCCACGCCAATAAAAATGACCAGGAGTAAGATTTTTGATGTGGTAAAAGAATTATTGGTATTTAATTTAAAGCTACATTTAATTCCAACATTCTTGAGTTTCTTTGAAATCATTTGATTTGCTGAAGCCAAAAATCTCGGTCGTGTTGATTTTGAAATACACTGCTGCATATTACGCCACTCGACATTATTGAAATAAATTTGAATTTTATTGTCGGTTATCAAACCTGAGGCGTTTTGATGAGAGAAGGCTTTTGATAATACTTTCGTCCTGAAATGACCATCGTTTCTTTTCCATTTTGTATAAATATTCACAGGAGCTGTTTCACTAGTAGAACCATAAATATCCGCAATTTTTTTAAAATGGCTTTCTCCTCGAAATCCTCCCTCAAGATCAGTTAGATTATGACTCATCATATAATCTGCTGTTACAAGTACTAATTTCTCAGAATCATCGAAATTAACTGATTTTGGCATTTTTTAATATATTCGTCTCTAAGCGGGAACTCTAATTAAATAGAAGTAAAATAAAATTATAAAAGAAGCTTATTTATGAGCTTTTTGAAATAAATGTTCTCCATGAATAGGAAATTAGCTTAAAAGTGAACATTTTTATTAACAAAAAACAAATATGGTCAAATATATTATAAAAAATTTAAGGCTTTTTGAATAATTTATTTCAATAGGTTGGGTATAAACAAAATTTTTATTAAATTACTTTATTAAAATTTAATATTAGTTTAAACAAATGCTTAATTTTAAAAAATTTATGTAAGAATTTTCGAAATCTGCTAGATAGTTTTCGACTATATTCTCCACAGAAATGCTTTCGCAATTATGAGAAGACACTGCAATATTCGCCATTACATCACAAATATCGTTTATATCTTCTTCAATTTCTTTTATTTTTTTCATCCAATTGTTGATTGGAAAAAATAAATGTTTGAATTATTGAGTTGCCTTGTTCAGAAAAGATAATTTCCTGAGTGTCAGATTCATAATGAAAGGCTGCTTTCAGTAAATTTCCAATATCGATTGGCGATGGAAATGCGTCAAAATGAATTTTAATTTCATTTTCGTCAAACTGTCCTTGATAGTTATTTTTCCTGATATTCGACGAAATTGGATGCGTATGCCATGAAATTAGTTCATCGGATATAGGAAAAATTTGAATTGATTCCAGGAACAGTGTTTCTGGACTTCCGTTCTGAATATTGGTAATATTTCCGGTATCTTTTTCGAAAACACCACCCATTTCATAGGAAAAATGCATTGTTTGTGGATCATTAATTATATTAGATATATGGATGGACATTTTTGGTTTGTTAGATATATGGATGGAAATTTCTAATTTTCTAAAAATAATGTAGAAAAATTAAAAATTGAATATATTGAATTCAAAAACAACAAAATTTATTTGAATTTTCCTGGATTTAAAAAAAATTGATTTATTATTTTATTAAATAAATACCTAAATGACTCTTTATCCAACAAAAAATAAATCAAAAAATTTTAAAAATCGAAGAATTTCAAATTTATTTTAACTCAATTAATAAATTTCAATTTTTATATCAATAATTTTACAATTTTAATCTGATAGTTCACAAATTAATAATCAAAATTCACTGAAAATCAAAATAAAGAAGCTTCAAAATTAGTCCGAAAGATTCAAAACATTATTTTTACATTACGAATTGAATAATTTTTAAAAGTATTTAATTTAGATGCGTAAAATTAATTTAAAAAACAAACTTGATTTTTTCAGAATTTAAAAAAGTGATTTATTATTTTATTAAATAAATGCCTAAATGACTCTTTATCCAACAAAAAATAAATCAAAAAATTTTAAAAATCGAAGAATTTCAAATTTATTTTAACTCAATTAATAAATTTCAATTTTTATATTTATAATTTTACAATTTTAATTCTATAATTCACAAAGGAAAAAACTATATTTACTGAAAATCAAAATAAAGAAGCTTCAAAATTAGTCCAACAAAACTAAATTCACTGAAAATCAAAATAAAAAAGCTTCAAAATTAGTCCAACAACAATTTGATCCCTTTACATACATAAAAAATGAAATAATTGAGTCGTTTCAGTTGTTAAACCGAAATAATAAAGAAAAAAGGTCAATAAATTAGAATGTTTTATTTCTTTTAAATTTTAAATCAATATTTTTAAATAAATGTTCGAAATTCGATTAAATAAATTATTTCCTTTTCTTTTTTTTTGTTTTCGGTCCTTGATTATCTAGCGTGAAAATATCATTAGCAAGTTGATTTTCATCTTCATTCAAATTTTCTGCTAAAAAAAAATCACACTCGGCATCGTCTTTGTTTGGATGTACTGAGTGTTCGATACGATCTGGAATCTTTTCACCTTTTGATTTAAAATAATCATTGATCATTGAGGGTGCGAAAATACGACTTAAAGTCTCCCATGACCTTAAAAAAGATTTAAATATTATGTCCTAAATAAAGCGTGTTTTACTCTTCATATTTCTCATCTTTTAAATTCCGCCATGCAAGCAAAAGTTCCATTTTTTTTGTTTCATCATTTATCTGATGATTTAGAATTTGATCAAACTTTAAATTTAAAAAAAGAAAAATTGAATTTAAAATAAGGAATTTTAAAAAATTATCTAAAATTACATAATATTCTATATTATGAATATCGTATTTGGTCTTATCCTTAAACTCTTCCTCCAAATGTTTAATTGCTTCAAAAGTTTCAATAGGAAAATAGGCTTCGATAGATTTGCCGTCTGGCTGACTGGATTTTCGGTCTGTTCGACCAGATTTGCCGTGTGGTTGACTAGATTTTCTGCCTGTTTGACCAGATTTTCGGTCTGTTCGACCAGATTTTCGCTCTAATCGACCAGATTTGCCGTCAGTTTGACCAGATTTTCGGTCTGTTTGACCAGATTTTCCTTCTGGTTGACTATATTTTCTGCCTGGTTGACTAGATTTTCGGTCTGTTCGACCAGATTTGCCGTCAGTTTGACCAGATTTGCCGTCTGTCTGACCAGATTTGCCGTCTTTTTGACCAGATTTGCCGTCTGTTTGACCAGATTTGCCGTCTTTTTGACCAGATTTGCCGTCTGTTTGACCAGATTTTCCGTCTGGTTGACTAGATTTGCCGTCTTTTTGACCAGATTTGCCGTCTGTTTGACCAGATTTTCCGTCTAGTTGACTAGATTTATTCTCTGGTTGACTAGATTTTTTCTCTGATTGACTAGATTTTCCGTCTGGTTGACTAGATTTATTCTCTGGTTGACTAGATTTATTCTCTGGTTGACTAGATTTGCCGTCTGGTTGACTAGATTTTCCGTCTGGTTGACTAGATTTTCCGTCTGGTTGACTAGATTTTCCGTCTGGTTGGCCAGATTTACCGTCTTGTAACTGCTTTGGTTTTTTCTGTGAGAGCGTCCCAAATAACTCATTTGAAAGCTTTGAAATGGTAATGGTTGAACAAGTTTTGTCTGGTTGACCAATTCTCGCATTTTTTGTCAAATCGGATAAATTGTCATGTTGACCAGGTCTCTTGACTTTTGCATCATTTTTTAAGACTTGTGTTCCAGAATTTTGATGTTTGCTTGCGCTTGTATCATTTTTTCTCTCCATTAGCTCTTTCTTTTGCTCCAACATAGTATCAAAATAGTCAAAGACAAGATTCTTATAAAAAGTTTCAATTTTTGTTTCATCGTTTTCGATTTCGAATTGTTCAAATATGTAATCAAAAATGACGTTATCTGCAAAAGCTTCCTCGACAGATTTAAAATTTGGAACAAGTTGTGATTCTTAATATTAGTATTGAAATACATTTAATGTCATTCATTTAAAATAAATTATTGTTCTTACCTTTTGATAAAATTTTAAATTCAGCGGTGGAATAAAGCGTTTTCTTAATGATTGAATACAAAACTTGGGCTCTCTTCAAACAGCTTTTTGATCGATTGTTATTCAAATCGCTTTTTGACTTCTAAAATTATTCGAAATAAAAATAAATAAAAAATCAAAGACTTAAATCTATATATTTATTTCTTTTTTTTGCGTTAATAGCCTTGGATATTCCATGGCAAAAAAGCTTTAAGTTTTTTAATTGTCTCATGATAATTAGATTATCTATGAAAAAATCCTTCTTAATTTTCCTTATTTGGTTGTTCATAAATATGCCTTGGACATTCCATGACATTATTTTGAAATACCTGTTGAGTGTTTGAACGCTTAATTTTTTGTAAAAATTTATATACCTAGATTCTGATATATTTATTTCTTTTTTTTGCGTTAATAGCCTTGGATATTCCATGGCAAAAAAGCTTTAAGTTTTTTAATTGTCTCATGATAATTAGATTATCAATGAAAAAATCCTTCTTAATTTTCCTTATTTGGTTGTTCATAAATATGCCTTGGACATTCCATGACATTATTTTGAAATACCTGTTGAGTGTTTGAACGCTTAATTTTTTGTAAAAATTTATATACCTAGATTCTGATATATTTATTTCTTTTTTTGCGTTAATAGCCTTGGATATTCCATGGCAAAAAAGCTTTATGTTTTTTAATTGTCTCATGATAATTAGATTATCAATGAAAAAATCCTTCTTAATTTTCCTTATTTGGTTGTTCATAAATATGCCTTGGACATTCCATGACATTATTTTGAAATACCTGCTGAGTGTTTACTATGAATTTATTTGCCTAGGATCTGATATATTTTTGGCAACTTGAAGTTGATGGTCAATTCAAGATATCATTTCAATTTCTCAGTACATTAAAATAATGATATTTTGAATTGATCATCAACTTCAGGGTGCGATATTTTTTCCTTTTTTTTGCGTTAGTTGCATTGGATTTTCCATGGCAAAAAAGCTTTATGTTTTTTAATTTCAAATCGTAATTCATTATTAGGAAATGAATTTAATTATACATACCTGAGAGTAATTTGAAGAAAAGGATGAATTTGATGATATTGGTTGATAAGCTTCTTTCTCTTTGCTTTCTAGTGAGTTATTATGTTCATAAAATTTTTTGAACAAACATAATCCTGTTAGCTTTATTTTTGGAGGATTCAGCTAATAATTTTATTTATTTAATTTATTTTTACAAATACTATTTTTTTTTACATTTTTGTTGACATTTCTGCACTCAATGAATTCTTTCTCAACTGTTTGATTATATTCTTCTTTTGAATTGTATAAAAGGAATTTTCTTGTTTGTGAATCAAAATAAACATCTTGAATCAAATCAACCATTGATTCAACATCAAAAAACTCAAGATCGTTTTCTTAAAATATAATTTTAAATAAAATATTTAGTTTGTTTTGTTTATAATACCTTTTAAATAATTTAAAAAATCATTTTTCTCAAAATTTTTATGTTCAAATTTCGAATCAGCATTTTTTAAAGCTAGATAGCCCTTAAAATAAAATGCTCTCTCTTGATTTTTTCTTCTTCTATTATTTTGTTTATTATTCATTATTCTTCGTTATATAATCTATATTTTTATCTAAAATATAAATTGAAATATTTAACAAAGATTTGGTAAATATTAGAAATTGTTTATTGGTTATATTATTTAAGGCTTTATATTTATCCCTATTCACTTATGATTTGGAACAGAGGTAACTAAATTTAGTTGATCATCTTAATAAAAATTAGTTACAATTCTAAACTGCTTTTTTTTAAAAGTTGGCTCCCTAATTAGCTTGTTATACTCCAAATTTTGTTCATATAAGTCCTGTCTACTGTCTATTCTCAATAATTAACAGCATGTCTCAAATCTTGGCCAAAGTCTTGACTTAAGGCGAGCACTTCTTGATCACGGAGCCAGTTGGCAAGCACCACGGCCTCTCTTTCAAACTGGAAAACAGTCAACATGGCGTTAGGGTTACTCATGTTACGTAAGTACTTGGTCACTAGCACAAGCGGTAATTTTTGCTCTTCCATTTAGGATCTGGTTCATTTGATATTGACCATCTGAGAGTACAATTTCACCTGTCAAATAAAGTTCTTCACCTTCATCATCATCGTTACCTAAAAAATTTGATAAAATTCGTACTTTATTTTTTTTTAAGTTGGATTTTACTTGAAAAGGTTGGCCATTCGGGATATCAATTAAATTTCTCAGCCAAAAATCTCCTTGATTAACATTTACAGACCTGAAAATGTTGGTATATAAATAAATAATAAAATAAAATATAATAAAATAAATAAATATATTAAAATATAATTTAGCCCGCCAAAATAAACGGGCCAACAACCGCGATGAACCGCCCGTTTTTGGACCGGTTAGCTCTGTCCGCGTCCAACACTATTATTTATTAAATTATTTTTGTTTTGCATTTAAAAATATTTATATAATAAAAATAAATCTCGAAAAAGTTGAAAGACAAAATAATTGTAATTAATTTTTGGGTTTCGGGATTTTTACTTGACGAGATTATGTCCATTTCACCATATTATGTTATCACCTGATATTCGATCTTTTATAAGATTTTGGAAAAGGGGAAGCGTGAAAATTACATAGAAAAAAACATAAATTTGATTTGATGTATTTATAAAATTCGAGAATTATTAGTGTAATTGAGTATACTGTGTCACCAAATTTCCTAACTAGAAAGTAAAAAAAATTGTAAAAAATTTTTCCTTTAGTTCAAAATTAGAATTAGTAAAACAATGCATCGGAAGCTGATGCTGAAATGGCGGTCAAAGATTTCGAAAAATCTTTAACCAAAGATGCCAAAATTATATAAATCATTTAAAAAAAGTTTTTATTTGTTTTTATTTTCAATTTAATCTTTAAAAAAAATTTTAATAAAAATTAAGGTAATTATAGTGCTTATAGAAAGAGATGGAGAATAGTCGAATCATCGGGATGTGTATAATTGAAATTTTTTTTTTGCCTTTTTGTTTATTGTTTATAATTAACTTTTTTTAAATTTGTACAAAATCTACTTTTTACTAAAAATTACAACTATTAAATAAAATTTCACTTGAAAAAAAGTAGTTTCTTTTTTTTCGAATTCAGGCTGAAAAAATTTAAAACAAGTCAAAAAATGTCAAAATTCTCAAAAAACTAGTATTTTTTTACAAAAAAATACGTAATTTCCGGTAATTTTACGTAAAATAAGTTAATCATAGCAGTACTGTATTTTAAATAAAAAATTGGGTCTAAAATGATTGTCAAAAAGTTCAATAAATATATATGCTCTTTAAAAAAAAAAAATCTACAACTACTGCATAAATGTCTCCATTCAAAAAAAATCTACAACTAAATAAATTAACTTACGGTTAAACTCTTGAGAAAGAAAAAAAAGTAAAAAAAAAGTTAGTTATGTTAAAAATTATATTTTTGAGGAAAAAAAAAAATTTACTGTTTGTAGCTGATTCGTATTGAATTCGTTTGAGCTTTAGATCGAGCAGATACTGAACACCCGAGTTGTACAAATGTTTAAGCAACACTTTGGCTTCCAAAAGACCATGGACAGTGTTGAAAATGTACTTGGATCTGTCCTCTTGTTCTCCTTCAATTACCATCTGTTGAATTTCATTTATCTGAAGACTCTTTCCCTCAATGTCCTCTTTGATGCGTTCAATTTTTTCTTCAAGTTGCATTGGACTTTCGTATTCTTCATCGGAAAAATTGGCCAACAATTTACGCTTTGAATCAGGCGCTTCGTTGGCAAAATCTTCCAGTTCTTTGAGCTTTTCTTGGAGGCGATTGAGCTCAGCGGCAGACTCCTTGCGCTCTTCGATCAAATTGTTCAGGTTTATTCTAGCCACGGCAATGTCCACGCTCAGATCAAGTTCTTGGGTGACCCAGTTGCGGAGCTTTTCGCCCAAATGAGACGAGTCCTTGCGGTCGAAATTTTGCTGCCGCTTTTCAGCCACCTGCTTCTGCTTCTCCAAGGTCTCTCTCAGCTGTTTTTGTATGCGAGTTATTTCCTCGTTCTTTCGCTTGAACACAGCCTCCTGTCTGTTGTTCCCTTCTTGTAATTTTGTGATTTCGACAAGACGCTTTCTTTCCACCGCCTTCAGCTGGTTGACTTCTTTTTCTTTTTGTTGGCGAAATTTGCGGAAAGTGTCCGTTTCGATCTTCATTTGCTTCAAAAGTTTAACTCTTTCGGTCTTGATGTTTTGAATTTCGAGTCGCAGCTTTTCACAATACTTTTCGTTTTCTTCCTTTAGGCGAACCATTCTCACAAAGTCTTTTTCTTTTTTTTTCAGCTCGTGAACTTCGCCCTCAAGCTGCTTGAGTCTTTCTTTGCGCACTTCGGCAGGCTTTTTGCAATCGGAACTTTTGTTCACGATCAAATCTTCTTTTTCTTTCTCGAGGGCATCGATTCTATGCTTGAACTCTTCAAGTTGGGCCTCGTAGCGCATGCTGACAGTATTTTCCACCATTTTCTGGAATAGGCTCTCTTTTTTGGCCAATTCGGTGTCGTATTCGCTCAGTTGACACTGCATCTTGGCCTGCCTTAGAGCGTAGTCTTTCTCCATCGGCTCGTTTAGGTCCGACACCTCTGGCTCGTTCTCAATTTCGCTTGAGTCCTTCTTTATCTGCTCGAATTCTTGCATTTTGCTTTGAAGCTCGTTAAACAGGGTCTTGTTTTGGGCCACTGTTTGGTCAAGATTCGAATGCTGTGTCATGTTGGCTGCGTTTTCTTCAGTTTCCTGGATCACTTTTTGAAACGCTACTTTTATTTCTTCGAATTTTCGCTTTTGATCATCGCGCTCAGTCTCAAGCTTAGAAAAAAATTTCAATTTTTTGGTCTCGTTAATCAAAATTTTGGGCTTGAGAACTAGACATTTGAGTCTGAAAATTTTGCAACTTAAGATGGTACTAAAATTTTTTTTTTCACATTTTTTTCTCAATTAAAAAATTATTTTAGTTAATTTTTACTTGATTGTCAAAAAAAAAATTTAAATTACTAAAAATTCTATTTCTTATCGAGTGTTTTCGAACCGAAAAAATTCATATCATATTAATACTGGACATTTTTGTATTAGATCTTACTTAACTCTCTTGCGACTACGATATTGTACAATAAAAATTAATCAATTGGTTTTTTTTTCAATAAAATTTAGATCGATTTTTTTCACATTTTTTGATGATAATGTGGTAAACGCAAAGAATCTGAATAGGCTAAAAGTGAAGCTTGGTGTTAGGATGTCGAAAGAAAGAATCGACTGCTGCAATTGTCTATAGCTATGCTTAGATAACCTCTAAGCTGCAGTTTATAATGCTCCTACTTTATGACATTTTCATTTTTTTCTTTCAGGCTCATGAAAAAATTCATTTTTAATTTATCAAAAAAAAATGTTTTTTTTAAAGAAGATCATAAAGCAAACAAATAATTTTTTTAAAAAAATTTCAAATTTTTTAAGTAAATATTATACCAAATTTTTTTTTTTTCAATTAATTGAAACCACTTTGCAGGATGACTAAATTTTAACTTTTTTTTTTAAATTTTAATCTTATTTAATTAAAGAAATAATAATAAAAAAAACACATTTTTGTACATTTATTTTCTTAGTTTGAAACTTATTATAAGATCACAAATAAGTGACCGTGAGAAAAAACTGGCTAATAAAAATAAACCCTTAAAAATTATAATGTATCACTTTGAGCATTAATTATTACTCAATTCAAAACTGGTCTAATAAGGAACTGAGTTCTCTGAAATTAAAAAGGAGTCATTCGAATGTTTTTTTTAAATAAAATTTTAAAAAGTTTAGATGGTTTTTTTTTATCATGAAACTATGAATTTATTTGGATGTAATAGACCCAGTTTAAAAAAATTAAATAAAATCTAATTAAATATAATTTTACTCTAATTTTTAAGATTAGAGTAAAATTATTTTCAACTTTCAAGTGAAGTCAAATGACTTGGTAAAGATTTTCTGAAGTCTAGTTCCGCACTTGATATTGAAAATACTTTAAAATGACTTTTTTAAAACTTAAAAATAATTTTTACAGAAAATTTTCAGAGTATAAAATATTTTAAAATATTTTTTCTAATTTAAAATATAAATAATAATAAAAAATAAAATTAAACAACTCAAAAATTTAATTAGATTCAAAAAAAAATCTTATTAATCTCATGATTTTTTTTTACTTTTCGCACATCAATTTTCACATATGTGTAGCCTTGGACCTTACTTCAAAAGTAGAAACAAGACCCGGGAAAGCTGAAGTTTCATACTTAGAATTTGTGGTTAAAAAAAGTATTTTTTAATTTTTTAAAAAGTATTTATTTTTTAGTAATAAGATTCAGATATTAAGTGCTTAACTTCATTTTAAAGTCTGCAAAAAAATTCATGAAAATTATTGAATTTTTAAAAACTTTTTTAACTTTATTGAACTTCGAAATTTAATTTTTTTTAAACTTAATATAATATTCAAAATACATTGGGATAATTTAAAATTCTAATTTGATCTTCTTCTATTGGCAACAGAGTCTGAGAGTTCTAAAAAATTAATTCAAAAAACCGATTTTTTTCAAATGCTTATAACTTACGATCGCAAAAGCTTTTAAAAGCTCAATTTGGCGTACGCTTTCTCCAGCAGACAGCTCCAGGATTGTTTGGCTCTGTCCGATTGCTGCAAAACACCAGACGTCCGTCCGGAAACACGGGCAAAGAATCATTTACTACCACATCGAACCACTTGCCAAACTGCCAAAATCTGAAGTGAAACAACCCATTGTAGCCAGGCTTGTCGAATGTTTGGTCACCAGGAACTACAAAATTGAATATCAATGGTCTGATACGGCTGCAATGAACCAGCAGTTTCCCAAGTAGCCTTGATCCAAATCAAAGCGAGATACATCGCCAACTAAAAAATAAAGGAAAAGAGTTCTTATAAATTTTATTAATCTTTAAAAATGGTTTAATTGAGAGTACCAATGAATTGAGGATCGGGGCAAATCTGGTGGGGACGTCGTCAAGTGACGCCTCGTGGCGGCGCCTGGATGTAATAAATTGAACGAGTTGGAGGAAGCTCACAGTCGTTGAACAAGTTGTTTGAGTTGAACTGATGGCGTAGCGCTTCATACACCTGGTTTTTGGCCAAAAAAACAAACAATTATGTCTGAGATAAAGCACTGTTTGGCCATGAATCCAGAATACGGCTCGTGGCTGTGGAAGCTGCGCGTGCTCCAGGACGAGCTCAAAATGACGCTCAGACTCACGCCCGACGGAGACAAAGTGCCCATTTGCATTTTTCTCACCAACGAGTGCGGCTACTACTTGGACATATCGTTATATCGCGAGATCACCGACCCGATAACTGGCGCGACCTATTTAAAGAGCTACTCGGACCAAAATTGACCGCTGCACGGACGCTTGTTGCGCTTTTCACCTGCAGCAAAAGCGCTTCGCTGCCCAGTCCAGCGGCACCACGTACGCTTACGACTTTCCGGAGATGTTCCGCTAGTCGCTGATGAAAATATGGCAAAGTTGCGGGTTCGATTTGAAAATTAAAAAAAATTCAAAATTTAAAATTAAACACTTACAAAATTTTAAAATATTGCAAATAAAACTTCTGTTTTTACAAAGACAAATAAATTGTCTTAAATTCGATTGATTTTAAAAGCCGATAATTAATTAAAAGAAAACTTTCAGAATTTACTTTCAAGGCTAATTGGTGTAACAACTTTTGTTACACATTGTTACATATTTTACAGGAGCAATTTTTTTTCATTCATCGAAAAATTTGAATTTAGAACTTTTTTCTTGAACTTTTTGAACTTTTTGAACAAAACTTCACAATGCTAATACTATAAACTTTTTTAAGCTGTTCAAATTCCGGTTCCTATTACCCAAAAAGGACACAATTTAAAAATTTAAATCAAGTACACTCTAATGAATTTTTGGACGTAGAATTCAAATATCATATTGGTTTTTAAAAAAATGAAAAATCAAAGTTCGATTTTTAGGTTCAAAATGTTAATTAATTCCTAAAAAAATTGATATTAAAATTTTTTTTATTAAATGTTTGATTATTATTACCTTAAAATTTTTTTAAAAATTAATAAAAAAATTTTTTAATAATTAAATGAATTATGATGTATTTTCAATGAATTTCGATAAAATGGTTGCTAATTCGTTATTAATTCATCTATTAATTTTAATCGATTAATCACCGTTTTTTGTGACTGGGATAGATTTTTTGATTAAACAGCTCTTTTTCTAAAAAAATAAAATTTAGTTTTAGACCGCCAAAATAAACAGCCAAAAATATACGGGCGACCAAAAATCCGGCAAAAAATTAAAAAATAATATAATTCAAAATATATTTATTATTTAAAAAAAGTAGCTTTTTAATTAAAAAAAAATAAATTCAAAAATTTAAAATAAAAAAATAATTTAAAAAATAAAAAAAAGAAAAAAAATTCTAATTTAAAAAATAAAAAAAAAAAAAAATAATTTATTTACAAAATTGAAAAAAAAAGAAGAAAAAAATTGGTTGTTGGGCCGCAAGCTTAGCTTTGAGTCAGCTGCCGGATTGGAGTCCATGTGACCTCGCTTGATCTAGCTCTTAAAATAGGGTGCCAATGTGTTGCTGGCGTAGGAATCAAAGGTGTCGTATGGTGACGAATTCAAAAAAGAAATGACTCTGACATGGTTATGAAATTTTTTTTCGCATTCAACAACTGCGCCCCGCTTTCTTTTTAAAAATTAAAAAAAGAATATTCTAAATGCATGCAACTTTTGATAAAATAGAAATTTGAAAAATTGCATAAATAATTTCCAATTAAATTAGATTTTTGAGTCAAAAAATATTGCAACTCATAATATTGATTTTTGATTTGATCCTAAATATTAGTTGCAAACTTTTATAAAAAAATTTTTTATTGCGTTTTGTGAAACATTTTTTGTTTCACGTTGTTTCACTTTCAAATTTTATTTAGCTTAATTATATCAAATTTTAAAAGTGAAAAAGAGTTTTATTTTTGGAAATTTTGGAAGGTTTGTATGAAATTTCACATTGCCAAATTTTCTTTTGAATAAATTTTGTTTTGAATTGGTTTTCGCAAAATAACAATCGAATTTAAAAAAAACTAGAATTTTTTTGAAAAAATTGAGAAATTGCAAATCTAACCCCGTCTTAATTCAGTTTTGGCAAACACATTTTTCAAACCAAATCAAAAGGTTCCACTTGACTAGGTTTCCTATGCCAACAGCGAGTGAAAAAATACATAAAGAAAATAGTAAATCAAGAAAAGTTCCACCAAAAATCAAGCTGACTGAGAATAAAATAAAAATAATTGAAAAAGAGTACTCGAACAACGGGAGAAAAGAGGCAAAAAAAAGCAAATATAGAAGAAAAACCAGAATTGACAAACGTCCAAATGACAGAGAAAGCAACCATTCTAGAAGAGATTGCTTTTAGGTACAATGGTGAAAACTTGAACACTCTTAAAAACCTAGTGCATCTTCAAGAAGAAATTGACAAAAACATTGGTATTTTAGCCAATGGTATAAAGAAAGCATTTATCAACATCAAAAACGGACAACTCTATATTATCACTGATCAAAACGATACAAATGACCATCTACAAATGTAAGAATGGCCAAAAAATTCGTTCTTTTCAGGCATCACCAAAGCAACCAGAAAGGATAAAGAAAAAATCTTAGCAATCAAAGGATTTGACCTTTCGAATGACATAATAAGTGACACATTCAAAAACAACATACGAGATAAACAAAATATTTGTGAAGCACATAGAATTTTCAAAAAAAGCGAGAAGAGACCACTTCCAGTGATATGAATCAAAACTAGAGACGAAAATTCAGCCAAAATTTTATTACAAAATGCTCTAAAAGTCGGCTACACAAATTATAGAGTGGAAATATGGAAATCAAAAGAAAGACCCTTACAATGTCATAATTGTAACAAGTTCAATCACCACACGAAATTAATGCACTAACAAAAAATCCTGTGCACTATGCGCAGGAGAACACTAAATAAATGACTGTCCAAATAAAGAGAACCAAGAAAAAATCAAATATACCAACCGCAATCAAAATCACCCAGCTTTTAGTAAAAAATGTTAAAAAATGATCGAACAAGTAAGCAAACTAAATAACAAACAAGCAGAATCCAATGAAACTCAACCAAAAACTCAAAACTAAACTCAAAACTTAACTCAAATCATACTCAAACTAGTCAAAAAAATGCGACTAAACAAAATTTATAGTCAAAAAGTAGCAATCAACCGACGTACGCAACAAAAATACAAACAGATCCAAAAACCTCAAGAAAATCTGGATTTCAATCAAATAATTGGAAGCATCAGAACAAATCTTTCGTGAATTATACCCTCAGGCTAACTAGATTTGTCGAATCTAGCCAAAATTAATACAGCGATCGAAAATCTTGCCAAAAAATTAAAAAATGAATAAAACCAAAATAGCACATCTTAATAGTCATTCATTCTCATGTAAACTCTTTAACATTTATAAATTCATTATTTCGGAAGGAATCGACATCCTTTCGCTAAACGAAGCGCTTTTAAATACAAAAAACACGACAATAGACTTGTTAAATAATTTTCGAATGGTAAGATGCGACAGATCTTTTGGAGGAGGTGGTGTGGTAGCATTAATAATAAGAAACAATATAAAGTTTAAAGCAATTGGCAAAAACTCAACCCTCGACAATGAAACTCTTGTAATCGAAATTCTGAATCAACCAAAAAAACTTACCCTTATCTGTACATATACAGACCCCTCAAGCCCAACAGACTATAAATACTTAAAGAAATAAATATTACAAAACCAAAGCACAATCATCCTGGGAGACTTCAACGCACACTATACAGATTGGAATTGCAAAAATACAAATCAGAGAGGTAAAAATCTGATAAAATTAATCGATACTTTCAATTTCTCAATTATTAACATAGATCCAACGTTTAAAAGAAGTAACAATGTTCTCGATCATGCGGTTGTGTCAGATGAGCTGCTTTGTAAAACTTCTGAATTTAATGTGATTAAAAAAATAGCTATTTCTGATCATTACCCAATTAGCTTTGTATTAAATGACATGATCCAAAGATCATCATATCCTAAAAAAGTAAAAAAGAAACTCCTGCGTGAATATTCAAAAACACATGATGCTGGCATGAAAAATAAATTAAACAATCTATCGAACGAAATCAAAAGAATAATTAAGCAACTCCAATTCAAAAAATGGAACGCAAAGTATGAAAGCTTGAACGAAAGTAACCCCTAAGAAAGAAAATATTGGAAATGTTAAAATGCCAGCAACAAAATAGAACACAGCTTTATGAAAAATAGCAACCTCACAGATCATGAAAAAGCTGAAAAAATGGCAGACCATTTTGAGAAAGTTTTTTCTAACCAACACTCGTGAACCAAAAATACTTCTAATTATTTTAAATACTTTAAGTCGAAACGATTAAATGAAGACATCACAATAAACGAAATTAAGGAAGATACCAAAGAAACTAAAGTGAAAAATTCAGCGGGAAATGATGTAATAAGCGATCGTGTCATTAAAAACTTAAGTCTTAACTGTATAGTAAACCTGCAAAAAATTTACAAGGCATCATTTACCCTTGGGTATGAAACGAGTATTTCAAAAACGCTAAAATCAAAACAATTCACAAAAAAACCAAATATATAAACGAGCCAGCATTTTATAGACTAATTTACTAACTTCTTAGCTGTATTGAAAAACTTCTAGAAAGAGTAATAGATGAAAGACACACAAAATGGGCCGAGACTAGAAAAATTCTCATAAACTAGCAATCAGGTTTTAGAAATAAACGGTTCAAACAAGAACAATAACTAAATAGCTCTAATCAATTTTTTTTTATAATTTAATGTTTTTTTTTTTTTTAAATTTTATATTTTTATTAATAATGAATTTAAATAAATGAAGTGTTAGTCGGTCTCATGAGGCATTGACCAGCCTGTTGATTAACTTTGAAATTGAAAGTTTCATAAATCAAGATGTACTATTCTTATAGGAAAATGGATAAAATCTTACCTAGACGAACGTACAATCCAAGTAAACATTAACGAAACAAAATCAAAAAAAAGAAATATTAAAGCTAGCATACCCCAAGGAGGATGCTAAAGTGCTACACCCTTACAATTGAAGGAAAACAAGAAAAAAAGGCCCTAAATCCTACTCTTCTTGAAGTTAAATTAGACCCCAGGCAAACGTTTAAACATCATCTAGAAGGGATAACCAAAAAGTGTAACCATTAACTAAACTAACTCAAAATTATTAGTTCTAAAAATTATTCGATCGATTTAAAACACTTGATCAAGTATCTGGATAATGCTTACATCACTGACCAAGAAATAAAACAGCTGATTGACACACAGGATGAACAACCAACTAAAAAGTCTCTTCTAACAAAAGTGAGAAGCATTTAAAAAGAAAAAAATAAATAAACAAGAAAATGAATGCAAAATAATAAAGAGCTTTCTCAATTCCGTTTTTATATTTTTAGAAGAAACATAATTTTGTATAACCGCCTAATTTTTATGCAATTTATTTTTCTATTTTTAGACTGATTTTTATACAAATTAATTCAAAAGGTTTGTTTTTCTTTTTTTTTACAGACAGTTTTAAACTTAATTTTTGAAAGGAAAAATATAAATTAAAAAGAACCTTTAAACAAATATTAAAGAGTTCAAATGAAACTCTTAACAATGCAATATTTTCCATGTCAGGTTCGTCAATATCAATTTCAAAAACACTAAAACGTAAACCGAACTATCTAATTGAAGGCAGTCAACATCAATCTAAATCGCCATTTAAATTAGGAACCTCACTAAAACCTAATGTAAATTTTTTAATTACGCCATATCAAAAATAAAGACTTAGATAAAAAATTCCAGAAATATATATAATACTAAGAGGGTTCACGGGCAATTATTTTAAATTTATAGATTATAAAAAATTTATATGAAAATATTGATTGATTTTATCGATTATGTTTCTTAATTATGTAATAATTATTTCTTTTCTTATTAAAAAAGTGAACTTTTTTTAATCATCAGACTGCCAATACATTCAATCGAGCATTCATTTCCAATACATACACAACATCACCTGAATTAAACATGTCGTATCATGTAAATCAAGTTAACAACTCTACAAAATCAATATAAACACTCTCAGCATCACCGATATCTACGGTACGATTATTAATTAAAACATAAAAAACTAAAAATCCAAATACTCAAAAACTTTGACCGCTATTACTCCTAATTATAAATTAAGTGCTAAAATCTAAAAGGTAGACACTCTAACTACTAAAAGATAGATAAAATTACTTAATCTAAAACACGCCTGAAATTTTCATGTGGAAATATTTATCATTTTTACATCAGTAGCTTAAAATGTCCATTAAACAAAAAAAATCAGTCACTAATTTCAACTAATAGGAATTTAAAACAACTTGTTTCCACAACATTAATTAACACTAATTTAAAACAATTAAACGGGTCAGAAAAAATGATACCACAATCGAATTCTATTTTTATAGGCCCGACTATGTCGATTCCTAAATGTAAATTTGGGGCTGCAAATCATTGATCTATTCGAGATCTTAAATGCAAGTACAATACGAAGAACCGAAATTCCGGATTCAATTTACCGATTACAAATATTGCACCCAAGGACAGTAGTAGTATTACAAAGGAAACTTAATTAAAAGAGTTCAACTCATTAAAGAATGGTCTATTGCATAAAAAACCATGGGTACTTGATGAAATTCAAAAGTATCATACCAGTGTAAGAGAATATGAAACTTTTTATTGTACTAATTGTTCTGAACTTTGGCCAACAATATTAGCAAAATGTGAGACAGTCATTCTTATAATAACAAAGTTACTTCTCACAATGACATGAATCCTAATCACCACTTATTAACCGATGATGTGAAAAATTGCTCATATAATTTAACTATGGTTGAGGAAATGTTAATTTCACCAATCTTGCCTGTAATGAGTTTGAATCGTCTAACTGATAGTCAAATATTTACCAAAGGATATGTGATCAATTTTAAGCAGGTCATTTCAAAAATTGTTACAACTTTGCCTAGACTGATAAACGAACTCCCTAAATTGGTTATTAAAAAACCTGGTTTCAAAAACAATTCCAAAGAATTTAAAGTAAACAAAAACCGCGTAGCAATTTTCATTACGAAGATGCTACAGATAGTCACTTTTTTATTCAACCGGAAGAAGAAAAAGTCTTACAATTTGATAAAATTAAGCATAAGCTTAATTGGCCTAGCATATTAACAGCCTCTATAAACGAATTTGAATTCGATGGCTTATGTTCACTTGTATTTCCAAAACTATTTTCGTTTGGATCCGGCGATCCAACAAAACAATCTCGCATAGAAATGGTGTCTGAAACATTAGCAGTTCAACATTTATTTAGCAAAAGTCAACCCGAAAACAAAATAACTATTATCCTTTTGCAGAGCACCCATGATTTAAATTTTGGATGAATGATCGAATTAGTCGTCATCGTACACTTGACCAAACAAAAGTTTACTTGAAGCAGAACCCCGGTGACGCAAATTGACTAAAAATGAATTAAAAAAAATGCTAAACGATGGCTCTGTTAATGTTAAAAAAATATATTTAAAAAAAATTAATTTAAAAAAATTAGCCGAACAACTTCTAAGAAAACTGACACCATACTCGGCAGTTATTGCTGGAAGCAATGCTTACTGGGACCAAAGAAGAATAGAATTAGAGAGTACATTTGAACAAAAAAAGCTAGCTTCTGTATTTTTTACCTTCTCATATGCTGACAACCACTGGAAGATCTTCACCGCTTATTGCCAGGAGTATTTCTAATGAAGCTAAGAGACGTTATTTAAAAGTTGTCAATAACCCTCACTTGGTTGATTGGTTTTTCGGGATCAGAATAAATGAGTTTTAAATAGTCGTTTTTGACGGAATATTAGATTGTGAATGGCGATGGAACCGTTATGAATGGCAAGCCAGATCATCTTTTCATGCGCATGGTGCCGCTAGATTTAAGAATGATCCTGGTCTGACCGAACCTACCAAATAAGTATACGTCGGGAGACTAGCCAAAAAAGTATGAGTGGCCCACTTTGTTGAAGTTCATTACAATATGTCACCCAAACACTTGATATAAACTCAAGACAAAAACAATTCAGCAAAAAAAGTAATAAAGAACAATTAATTGTCAAAAAATCGATGCTAGATTATTTTACTGAAAGAAAAAAATTAACAATTAACTTGGACACAATTAATAATTTTGTAGACTTCTGCTAAAATATCAATTATCACAAAATAAGCTAGTTCAACGTAAAAATAAGGATAAAACTATCATTATCACAACCCACAGAATACGGTTTAACCCTTTGGATATGCAAAATCATAAAAAATTTTGTTACTATCAAATTATTAAGTACAGTTCTTGGGACATCGAAAATTTGTATGAAATTAATAATTTTGATACCGCAATTGAAAGATTCGAAAATTTTATTAAATATGCACCAGATAGAGTTATTTACAGTCTAACGTTTTGCAATGAATTCCTAAAAGAATTAAAACGACTTATAGAAGAATTCGATCCAGAACCAGAATATCAAATGTTGCCTCCTGAATTCACCGAACTCTCCGAATAAATTCCAATATCCGAAATAGTTGAACAAATTTCACCCATTGCTGATTTATGATTGGTAACAAAGAAAAAATGTTTATTCTAAAGCGGGTTTAGATCGAATGGTAAATTGGATTGAAATCCAAAAAGCAAAAAGTAAAGAGTTAAATGAAACGAAATGTCCAATTGTACATAAGGAAAGTTTAAACAAAAGGTAGCGTTTATTTTCACACATTTTATGGATAAATAAACAAAAATTGATACACACAAAAAGTGGATGTGGATTTGAAATTTTTTTATTTATTTAGACACAAGTTATATTAAAAAATAAAAAAAAATAAGATTAACAAATTTAGATTAATTAATTAGAGTTACAATTAGCACAAAGCCATTTTTTAATCTTAGGAGCATAAGCTTTTTTAACACATTTTAAATGAAAATAATTATTACAAGAACCACAAACGATAAACTTAGAGTCGCAAGATAAAGAACAAGAGTTGCAAGAATTTAATTGACCATGTGATCTTAATGCTGATAATGTATTTTGCAACATTAAGAGAGCATCACTAGTGAAGAAACTTGAAACTAAAGAAGATATTTCATTATTTTCATTCACAAAAGCACAACTAAGTACACTAGGATTAATTTTCGAAGGTATTACTTGTATATGCTCTTCATCGACGACACGCTCTTTTGAAATGAAACTATCTACACTTGGCTTGAATTCATCGAGTAGAATTTGAGTAAAAAATTCTTTTAACTCGCTGTCGTCATTTAATTTGATTGATTTTGACCGTTGTATTGTAATTGTGTTTGCTTTGGCTTTTCGTTTACGTTCCTTCAAAGTAGGAGCTCCTCGTTTTGGCACATCTTTTGCTAATTCAATCGATGCTAAACTTATTTTTTCGACATTTTCATCTAAAATCTCCGTTTCTATATCGACTGATTTAGGTTCATCAATTGAAATTGGCTCATCGATCGATTTGTCATCATTGATCTCGATCGCATTATAAGTTGAAATATCATCTGGAGTAACTTTATCTTCGACATTTGAGCTTTCAATCGGCTTGAGTGTAAAGTTGATGTTTTTTTCCCACATTTCTTTAATCATTAAGAGCTGTTCCATGCGATCATGAAAAACGTCCTCTGAATCTCCAGACACAAGTTGAGCAATTTCATTCATTATCCGTTTACATTCATTGAATCGTGAATTCGAATCAGATTTGGATGACTTTGGTTTATAGGGATTAGGCTTTGAGACAATACTATTTATATTGACATATGATAAACACTCGACTTGATCATCCAATACTTGAAATTGTGCGTTATCAAATTTTCGATTTAACCATCGTTGATGAACCATATCTCGCGTAATTATGGTTAAATTGTGATGTTTGCGTATATATAAAATATGACGACATGGGAATAAACTACAAGTAAAATCGAAACAGTTGCACGATGGCTTATCACTATTATAATCAGATACGATCGAACTGTTTTTGTCAGAAGATAGTGTAACATTTTCACCATCATATTCGATTTTATATGTTATTTTGCTTGTCAAACCATAGGAATCGTTAACAATTTGTGCTGCGTACGGTGTGAAAAGTTTGTAAATTACGTCAGCTTGTTTCCCAAATTTATTATTTAAATATATGGAACAGCTCTTAATTCCAATTAATTAATTGAGTATCCTTTTGGCTACTGCGATCGATTATAATTTTGGTACGCTGGTTAAAATCGTTGAATGAATATTTTGTACGTAAATAGTCGTCCAATTTGAAAATGCCAAGTAAACACTTGTCTAAAGTTGTTTTCGACTTGATAAAACTTTTAAGGAGACCATTGAGTGTTTCGACCGAGTTATTTGTATCATTATCGAGCGTTATTTTACCAAGTCTCTTGTATTTCACCCACATATCAAGTTGTTCTTCTTTTAACCAGTTGTTTTCGAGATATGTCTTGTCACGCCAATCAATTGCTTTTAATAAATCATTATAAGATTCTTGAAAGCTGATCTCAGTCTCGCAGTTTAACAAAGCTGTAAGGATGGGTTCTAACTCTTTGTTCTTGATTGATCGACGAAATATTTGTATACAATGAAACTTGCAGTAAAATATGTCGGCATCCGGTAAATACTTGGTTAACACGTTCCACTCGGTTAAATCTTTGTCAATCATAATAGTCCGAGTTTGTTTAATTTCGTTTAGCTGTCTAAATATGTCAATAAATCGATCGAGTAAAAGTTGTCTTTCGTATGCTACTATTGCAAACGCTACGATTTGAGAGTTACCATTGCAGTCACGAACAACTATTAAATAAACTGGGTAGTTGTTGTGATTCAAACTATATGTACCATCAATAAAAAGTATCTCTCCATATTGTGCGTATAACTGTTTCATTTGTATACTTTGATAATACACCATTAACAATGTTTTCGCGTTAACTTTATCGTATACGAGTTTGAAGTTGTTGTGGTTATCTATTTTGATTCTTTCGTTCATCACGTTTTCGAAAGCTTTTAACGGGTGATCGTCCTTGGTTATATTTTTTTTTGATAATTTATTCCGAACGTTCCACATGTCACGAGTTTTTAGCCATTTGTTCGTCTTTTGACTCATTGTCATAGCTATCATCTTTGCATCCCCTCCTGTTTAAAAATGTTCGTAAATTTCTCGCTCTTCTTCTTCTGTTAAACGTCTATTGCTTGGATGCTTCGCATAGTCTTCTTGATTGAGCCTGTGAGCTTCTTCGAGTCGTTTTGTCTCTTTATTTATACGTTGATGTTTTAAATCGCACTTTGTTATTTCGTATTTGTCTTTGTGTCGACCTGATATGACGTAGTTTACTCTGATTTCAGTCAAACAATTGCATGGCGCTACATAGCCTTGAATCGGCCTTGTTCCTTTCGATTTGGTTGTTATGTCTTTTTCGTCACGATGGTAAACGCATTTCAAATGAACAAACTTGTATTGAGTACCATTTTCTTCGTCAATTTTTTTGCTGTTAAATTTTTTCCATATTGAATATGATTGCTTTGAGTAATCGTTCAATAGCTCGATAAAGTCGTCGAAAGAATCGAAAACTCTTCCAATGTAAAATTCGTTTTCCATTTTGATTTAAGAATGATGATAGATAAGGAGCCATTTCTTATATTTTATATGTTCTTATTCAAGCTTATTCCTAATTAATTGATTTGATGAGCTTCAATTATATTTTTTTGATGGATTTCAATGTAAAGAATAAACAAAAAAATATTGTCAATTTGTGGCTAAATAACTAATTATTTTATATACACAAGAAAATTTTTTTGTTTATTTACAGGTAAATTGTGTGCGATAAAACAAGATATTTATCCACAATTTGTGTTTAAATAAATTCACTCTAAACAAAATGCAAAGATTTGCTTTTTACATAATGGAAAACTTTTTTAACAATAACAAGCAATTGTTAATGATTTTAATTGGGACAGCTGGAACTGGCAAATCTTTTACCATTTTCGCTTTCAACTTTTTTGGACAAGACTTTAAGACGTTGTGGACCTACAGCCTAAGCTGCTTATATAATACGTGGTGAAACAATTCATAGTTTGTTTAGCATTCAAGTTGATAATGAAACACAAAATATTTCAAGCGATAAACTTAGTCTCTTACAAGAAGAATTAATAATTAATGAGTTTATATAATTGATGAGTTTTCTATTGATGATTTTAGTTGGAGACCCAGGCCAACTCCTACCTGTTTGTGGAGCTCCTCTTTATTTTAATAAATCCAACAAACCAAATAACTTAGATGGCTTTAAGGCATACAGCCAATTCAAAATAGTAGTTAAATTAAAACAAGTGGAAAGACAAAAGACCAGTAATGATATAAGACAACAAAAATTTATAGAACTATTACCTAGGAGTAGAAACGGAGAAAATCCAGTAGAAGATTGGAAGCTACTATTAGAAAATTCTGTTAGTCCAACGAACATTCAGAAATTTTCTGATGCAACTTGGATGTTTTTGGAAAATGATAAAGTGGATACATATAACAATCAAAAATTATGTGAATTAAATAAGCCTATAATGTATGTTCAATCTAAAAACAGCACAATATAAACTAAACGACTTCCGTCTGATCAGTGCAATGGTTTGTCGAATCAGCTATACATTTCAATTAATTCTCAAATTATATTAACATCTAACTTATGGACCTCAAAAAGCTTGGTCTACAGTGCTAATGGAATAATAAAAAACATAATCATGTTAGATGATTTTGTACATGGTGATATACCAAAGGCTGTGTTAATTGAAATACCAGATTATACTGGACGGCAATTTTTTTCTAATCAAGATAGAAAAAATATAATCCCAATTAATCCAATAACAGCATTTTGTAAATCTGGAAAGGGTACCCGTGAACAGCTCCCAGTTAGACTAGGTTATGCTATGACCATCCACAAATCGCAAGGACAAACCCTTAAGACTGCTGTAATAGATTTGGGAAAATCGGAAAAATCACTAGGACTAACTTTTGTTATATTGTCTAGGTTAAAAAATGTCAACGATTTTATTTTTGTACCTTTTCCGTTTGATCGTTTAACTCGGATTAAAAATAGTGCTAACTTGATTCCAAGATTAAACGTAGAAACAAGATTAAACCAATTAATAGAGAGTACATTACAAAAATTCAAATTTTTATTAAAAAAATAAAGATTTTTTTTTTATCAAAGAACAGACACATTTATTATTAAAAATCAATAAAATCTCAAAAACTAATTTTTTGCACATACAAAAATATCTTTTAACGTTTCGTTACTCGCAAATCAAAAGCTCTGCTTCACTTTACTAAATTTTCAAGTCGACGATATACCAAAATTATATGGTAACCATAGAGATAAAGTAGATGGATGGATATACCTAGTAGAAACTGAGGCTAGGACCAAAGGAATTGTTAGAAGTAGGCTAATAGATTGCGTTACAAAACTCCAAAGAGGAAACGCCATACTAATGCTTAAAAACATGCAAAAAAGAGATGAATCAGTTACGTGGGAAAAATTTAAAAATCAATTATAAGCAACTCTAAAACCAGCTGATGTTCAGAGAGGGCTAAGATCTGAACTAAAATGTATTAAATTAACGACAAACTTTGAGGACATCATAATGAAAATCCAGACAATTGCAAACAAAATTAATAATATAGATGAGTTCGAATAAGTCTGGTTCTTTCTTGAAGCCCTTTTTGACACAAGAGTTAGGGCCGAGTTGGAGAGTAAAAATGTAGAAACGCTAAATGATGCAATCCGGCATGCAAGAGTTTTTACAAAAGGATTGAGCAATTTTAGCAAACTGACGGTTGTCAACTATTCAAGACAAAAAAATCTTAATAATAAGGATTCTTTTATGAAGCCATCCATAAATGGAAAAGAAAACGTATAAAAATTTAGAGGTCAGAAATATGACCACAATGGAAAAGAAAAATTTTAGAAGCCAGAATGAGCTGAAGAAAAACTTAATATGCTTCGGATGCAAAAAACCAGGTCATAAAATTGTAAAATGTAAGCTAAATAACAATAATAATAGTAATAGAAAATTTCGGCGTCACTAGAATTAAAATAATTAGTTCTAGTAATAATCTCTTTATTTCGTTTAACGACTCTATCGTTTTTTCGGTCAAAATAAACATTTTCGCTTTGTGATTTTGGTATCGTAGTTTTAGAATTTTTAACGAATATTTCATATTTACGGAAATAGTCGAATATAGTAATTGAATCGAAAGATGAATGATAAGACTTTGAAGATAATGATCATAAACTGAATCTTTAAAAATGTCATCATCATCATCATCCATTTAAACTAGCTCATGCTTTCTTTTTAAAAATTTGAATTCCTCGTTTGGGAAACACGTAAGCACAAATTATACTTTCATATTTGACTGAACAAAATGGTGACCCATTATGTAAGCTGATGCTTCAACTGAACTAACCGTTCTAAGCTGGAAGTATTTTTGAATTTCGTTTGTTTCGTTGTCTAACATCTTGGCTGAAAACGTCGGCTCAATTTTGGATATGTACTTGATGAGATATTGTTCGATTCCTCGTTTGGTTACGTATTGAACATTAATATGCCCATCTCAAAGCATAAGAAGATCAGGCTTATACGGTACGATTTGCTGATCTTGTTTTTTCATACGTTTATAAAAATATCTGCTTCCGTCTTCGGATATGTGATCTAATATCAAATTTCAAATGGAAATCCATATTTTCAGTCTTTGAAAATTTATTTTATATTTTTAAAACCTTATGTAACTGGTACTTTATAACAAACTGTTTAAGCTTTTGAATGTAAGAATCGTTTTCTGTAGGTAAATCTGCTCTAATTAAATTTTTGCTGTCATTTTTGGGCCACAGAAGCATATGTGCATGAAGAGATCCACGATTTTGACACTCTTTTCTACACCAATGATGAGTGACTTCTTCAAAGATACCTGTATGAAGAAATTTCTAAATTTTAAATTCTATCAATTTTAATTTTTAAAATTAGCCTCTCTTTGTTCGCATCATACTGAACACAAAAGACTTTATTTGTTTTAATGTTTTCAACGAATTGTAAACTTTTTCTTTCGTCAACGTTTATAATTAAACCATTTTCGTCAGGGTTGTTTAGAATCATTTCAATCAATTGTCTTCGTTTAATATGATGCCAGAATTTGTTTCAGGAAAACCATTAAAAACATTATTAGCCAGAGAATAACGATCAAGCCTCTCAAACGCACTCAGAAAGTTTTTAGCTTTTAGAAATCGCGCTATTTATTTTAGAAATATCGTTTTAATTGAATAAATGCATTTGTTTTTCGACAAAGTCTAACTAATTTAATTAATTTAGTAAAATAGATGAGAAATATAATGTAAAGCAACTAATGTTTATTTTCTGATTAAAAAATTATTTAGCCAAATCTCAGTGCCTTAAGATTTTATTGAAAAATTATATAGAAACAAATGGAGCGAAGGTCGTTTCCTATACTTAAAAGTTCCATTTTTCATTAAAAGGAATGTCTTAGGTTAATAATACAGGAAAAAATAGTAGATAAAAAGGTCATAAAAAGGTTAGAGGTTTAAAAACTTCAAAAAAAATTGATTAAAAATTATTAAATTTTTATTTGTTTATATTTAAAAAAATAAAAAATGGAATCAGTTTTTTTTTAATTATAAAAGAATAATTAAAAATAATTGAATAATTTATTTGAACAATTTTTTGCTAAATTTATCTTTTGCTGCTATTTTTTTTTTTTTTTTTCGGTAAATTTTCTGGTAAAATTTCATTTATTGTCTCGTCCAAAATCCCATTTAGTCTTTTTTTCATTTGCCTTATGCATTCTTTCAACACGTCGCGGATCTACCTTTTTCAGCAACTCATTGTAATGAGTCAGTAAATTTAGATAGTTTCTGAATATTCGAGTGTCCATATTAATAAGCTCATTCAACTGTAAATGAAAATAGAGTTTAATAATAAAAAAAACATGTAAAAGTGAATACCGTTCTGTTTTGAAAATTTTCAAAGGCATAATCAACTAACTTGGCCCTCATTTCGTTAATTCTAGATCGCTCTTCTGAGGAATTTTTCAAAATTTTTTCTTCGGTTTCGAAAATGCTTTTAGAACGCATCATAAATTCATGAAGTTCATTGTTGTTAATACCTGTTTGGGGTATTTTTAGTAAATTTTCCGAAATTATTATTTGTTTCTTCAGATGTAGCCATTTATTTAAATAAAAACAATCAAGTAAAAAAAATTGGTGCGCAAATGATCAAATTTATTAGAAAGTAGAAATGTTTTAAATTGAGAGCATTTTTAAAAAAAAAGAACAATGTAAAAAAAAAAGTTAATGAAATCTAAACTTCTCGTATACCCATCTTTTAACATTGCTAAAAAATTAAGAATTCAAATTAATAGGAAAACGAAATATTAATTTTATATTGTTGTAGTGAAAAAAACCGAAATTTTGACATTTTTTAAAAATTATTTGTTTTTTTTTTTGTTTTTTATGTTTAGAGAAAAAGAAAAAAATTATGTAAGGTTAATTATGATAATTTTTTTTACCTTTTTTAGTAAATTATGGTAAATATTGGTAAATTTTAATTAAAAATAGTAAAAATACAGAAATATATTGTTATTTTGAAATTTTTTATTTTAAAAAGTTTGACAATGAAAGTAATTAATTCTTTTTTGAATGCTCAGGCTAAAATACAAATGGATTAAAGAGTTTTAATTTTATTTTTTTGGCGCATTTCGCAATTTTAATTGAATTCGCAGCCTTTTCCCAAGCTTCTTTAAAGCTCGCGGTTTTTGGAACATACTTTAATAGCTCATCTTATTTTACAAAAATTTTCAATAGAATAAAAAATAACTTCAAATAATTTTTCTACTCTTAATTTCTAATATTTGGCTCGGATATTTTGATTAGTAATATGCCAGCGTTTGATTAGCGTCAGCATATAACCTCCTTACGAGTTCAAATCTCAAAAAATTTGTTAACTCTTTAATATTAACTTTTTAATTAAAAAAAAAACATTGATTTAATAATTTTCCATTTATTTATAGAAAATTTACCTATTGATTCATTATTAACAACCGTTTCTAATTTTTTCGTACATTGTAGAGAAAATTCAATTGTTGACCTTCACAAAAAACTTTTTTATATTTGATTTCAGTTCTCTCGCCGCTTAAAATACCCTTATCTCCTTTTGATCTTCGTTTAACTTCAAAATAATTGAATTTAACCTAAATAAATTCTCGTTCAATAAAGATATAGCTTTTTCAACTGTATTAAAACCCAGGCCGTTGGTTTCTCTTAATTTACCAGTCTATAAAATAAAGAATGTATTAACTCAACGATAAAATTAAATTATGAATAACTTTGATAGTAAAAATCTTAAATTAAAAAATTAAATTTTTAAGATTAATAAAATTTTCAAAAGTCTTGCATAGGTATTTTTAATAATTTTTCTTTTGTTTTAGGAACTTTGAATATTTTTGAGCATTGAATGGTTGCATTGACAATATGATGTTTTTTTTCATGTTCATGCATAAAAGACATTCTTGTTACTTGAAAAAGCCAAAAGGAAATTTTTGAAATTTTATATAATAAATCATTTGATTTAAAAAACCTCATGCTTTTCGAGTGGTTCGATAATTTTAATAATATCAACACTTCTTGCCTTCTGATTTATTAAATGAAACGGATGTTGTCGTTTTCTATTTCGTATTTGATTTCAATCATTTCTAAATCATCTTCTTTCTTTATTTTTTGCTAACTTTCTCTTCATGTTCGGAATCACTTGTTGTAATAACTTCATTCTCAAAGCTGATAAATGATAATCATTACACCATACACCATTCTTCCTTGCATTATGCAACAATTTTCTATAATTATATTCGACATGAGAATTTATATCTAAGTTGAAGCCATTAGATCGTCCTTGGGTCACTATTGATCTGGTAACGTTTTTGTAATAATCTTTTTTTTTTACAATGTAGAAAACCGTAATTAATCGTAAGGATTCGAATACATCTTATCACTGAAGAGGCAAAGTGAAATCTTATGAAAAAGACAATTCCCATCTCCTGGGGCTTTTATTGGTGTATATTCTTGAAGGAATATTCGATTTAACTTCATTATCAATATCAAAACGATTTGTAAAATTTTGCTTTTTTAAAGTGCTCCGCAAACTTTTTATTGCATTTTCAATATAATAATAAAAACTTCTCACCAAATTGTTCAATTTTTATAAAATTGTTATTTAAATTCGAATTCAATTCATCTATACTAAAGTTTTTGGTTCTCAAATCATGAGTTTGTTGAAAAAAACCCATTAGTCCTGAAAAAAAAGTTTAGGTTTTTTTTCTAAGAATTCATACTCTTAGGAAATTTTTTAGCTCAAAAATGTCCCGACATTGTTTTGCTCAATGAATTGAAGATAGATTTGAGTGAGGCAAATGTATATCTTGTTTTTATGAATTATCAATTTTTAGCAAAACCACGCAAAAAGTATGGAGGAGGAGTAGCTATTTTAATTAAGTAAGGAATTGAATTTATACAAGATTTTTCTAATGAAGAATTTAATTCCGAACTACTTTGTATAAAATTATACTTAGGAAAGAATAATGAATTAGTTGTTTTTAGTCTTTATAACCCACCCAATGTTCTTCTGAACTTTGAGCTTTTTAAAACAATTAATAATAAATGCAAAAACTACATTTTAGTAGGTGATCTAAACGCTAGAACATAGCAAATAGGCTGCGTAGGGGAAAATGAAAATAGAATAATGCTGGAAAGAATAATTGATGAGCTAGACTTTTCAGTAATCAACGATAAGCGCCCTACTTTCAATATTTTCAATAGGAATTACTTTGAAATTCTTGATCTTTTCTTAGTTTCAACTTCATTAATTGACAAAATTACCGACTTCAATGTCTTAAATAGTCAAGACATGACTAGTGACCATTTCCCAATCGAAGCATCAATTTCTATGGGATATCAATTAAATAATAAATCTACAACTAAAAAACTTAACTTTAAGAAAACAAACTGGCAATTCTTTAGCGAGATTTTAAATTCTTAAATAGTTAATATCACTGAATGTCCCCTCACTATTGATCAACTAAATGATAAAATTACAGAAAAAATCATTTATGCATCACATAAAAAGTATTCCTTACCTTTCTCAGAAAATCTACAAATCCAGTCTTTCCCCGGACATTGTTTAATTAATTAAAGAACGTAGGCAAGTAAGAAGAAACTTCCAAACAACTCGCTGTCAAAAGCTCAAGCAAAAATTTAATCAACTTACATTTGAATTAAAAGTCTCTTTAAAAAAATTCTGGAAACAAAATTGGTTTGATTTTATAGAAAAGATGGGAAATAACCCACTGACAAGTAGACCATTCTGGAAAAAAATAAATAAATTAAGATCAAAAAAAGGATCAAATTTAATCCCAAATTTGTTTTTAAATGACAAGGAATTCAAAACTAATGAAGAAAAGGGAAAATGCTTTGGAGAACTCCTATCTTCAATATTTAGTCCTAATTCTGATTTAATAGATCCTGATAAAAATTTCGAAATAATTAATTCTTATTCTAAATTCTTTAGAAATTATGTTCAGTCTAATTTTAATGATCCAATTTGCTTAAATTAATTAATTATGGCTTTAAAAAGATTGAAAAAATGAAGCGGCATCAGGACCTGACCAAATTCATAATTTGATGCTAAAAAATTTACCAATATATTCATTAATAGAAATCTTAGAACTTTTTAATTTATCTCTCAGAGAAGTTAGAGTCCCGAAAGCGTGGAAAACTTCTAACATTACTATGATTCAAAAAAAGGCCTCTACTGTACAAGACTCTTTAAATTATAGACCAATTAGCATAACGAGTTGTCTAGGAAAGTAACTGGAAAGAAAAGTATACTCAAGATTATACAATTTTTTCGAACAAAATTCACTCCTTATCCAGGAGCAGTCTGGGTTTAGAAAACACCGGCGAACATAAGATAATAAATTTTAATTCAAAAAATTTTGGAATCATTTAATAGAAAAAATAAAAGTTTGCGGACTGTTTTTTAATATTTCTAAAGCCTTTGATAGGGTTTGGCATGAAGGTTTACTTTTTAAATTGATTAAATTGAATCCACCTAATTACTTGACCAACTGGATTAGGTCCTTTTTAGATTCAAGGAGATTTAAGGTAAATGTGAATAATCACCTAAGCGAAGAATATCAAATAACTGCAGGTGTTCCTCAAGGCTCAGTAATTTGTCCCCTTTTATTTAGTATATATATTAATGACATCCCCAAAAGAAATAAAACAAATAATGAATACTTTCTGTTTTTCGCAGAAGATCTAGTAACATTCTTCATTTATAACAAAAAATGGAACCTTAAAAATAAGATAAATAAATACACCAACGAACTAGAACTTATTAAATGGAAAATGAAGATATCAGTAGAAAAGTCGTGTTCAGTAGTCTTTTCTAGATATAAAAAAGAGAATGATGATCTAAACTTAAAAATTTATGGAAACAGAATAGTGAGCCAAAAAAAAATCAAGTTTCTTGGCATTAAATATGATTCTAAGTTAAACCTTAATGTCCTAGTAGACGAAATCAAAGAACGCTGCAACAAGAGTTAAATATTATTAAGATATTGTCAAATAAAAAATCGGGTCTTAATCAAAACACACTAGGAAATTTATATAAATCTTTAGTCGGATCATTCTTAGTTTATTCTTTTCCTTGCTTGAATTCATTTTCAGAAAATAATATCAAAAAACTACGAGAAATTCAGAATACAGCAGTCAGATCTATCCTCAAGTTAAAATATGATACTTCTTCCAACATGTTGCATCATGAGGATTTTAATATACTTAAATTACTTACAGTCTCAAATCGGCTTTGTGAGTTGATTGAGAGATATGTTGGGACAGGACTGAGACATTCTATTTCATTGGTTGTTAGACTGGTGGAGGAATAAAAAGAAGGTTTCGAATCAAGATTTATTGAATACCCAACTCCATTGTGTAATTGCTACCTTAGAAATTCTTCTTTTTTCCCTGGACAATCAAATTTTAAAAATATGTATCCTTTATCTCTCTAGTTCAATTTCATTAATTTTCCTCTATTTTAAACCATTTAATTACATTTTGTTTTTTTAAATTTTTTTTAATGAGGAATCTGAAAAAAAAATCAGATTTCTTCTTTCTGAATTAGTTTTTAATATAATTTTTTGCTATTTTTTTTTGATTTTTAAATTTATTTAGCATCTCTACACCGATCTAAAGTTAATCAAATGTAAGGAAAGGTCAAAAATAGATTTTTTCGTAACTTTTTTTATTTTTGGACAAAAATTTTTATTATTTTGAATGTTATTCTATATTTGTAAAGAAATAAAATTCAAATTTATAATTTAAATTGAAATTTTAAGACAAATTTTAAAAAAAAATTTGAGTGTCTTTTATTATTTTCTATATTTTGATGTAATTGTTTTTTTCCGTCATTTCTTTTTACAGTTTACTTTTAAAAAATGAATCAATTTTCTTTTTGCTCCTCGCTGGTAAGTTGACTCCATCTTCCAGTTGAGTACTCGTACTGACGAAAATATTTTGATACAGTATACTCATCACTTCCCCTCATTGCTAGGATGCTTTGATCAATTTGTGCGTCTACCAAACTTTTAAAAATATCAAAAATTTCAGATAAATATTTTTTTTGATTATTTGTTTATTCTTTTATCTTATAATTCAAGCCTTAATAAGAGGAATTATTATCTGTTTTACTTAGATTTTCCATTTTTTACCTTAAATATCGTTTGTAGTATAATAATCTCTTTTAATATTATCGATAGACCACATTATTTCACAGAAAAAATTAAATATTTTACTTATCATGTTATTTTGAAACCAATCACTGAAATCAATTTTTCTAAATGGATGCTTGAATTCTTTAAGTTTTTTTATTATAGAATCAGATCTTGAATAAAATTCATTTTCATCTTCCGAACCTATAAGGCTATTTTTACGCTCTTTATTCTATCCAAAAATTTCACTGACAAGGTTTTATCGGTCTTCTTTTTCCACTTTAAATTCATTTAAGACCCTTATCAAATTTTTTCTCAAATGATTGCAACATAACATAAAACCTCAATTGTTAAAAACACTTTATATAGATTGATCATCATCGTTGATAAAACACCTAATTTTCTCTAGCTTTTTTTCATTTAATAAGTCATATTTTTTTAGGTCCATTGCGAATGTTAAATAAGCTTGCTTGTCTTGATGCAAAAGTACCATGATTGGACCAATAAATACTGGATGAGAGTCATTTGTTGCCTTGCACAGTAATAAATTCTTAAATGTTAAATAAGTCACAAAATATTTTCCACTATTATATGTAGTGTCAATGTTCACCATACTGAAATTCCTATCAGAAATGCAAAATCTTATGAAATCATTGTATTGTTGTTCACTAAAAAGTATGCATCCTAAGCGTTCAATACCAAAATTCATATATTTTACAAAAACATCTATCAAAGTATAAAAAATATTATAAAGAGGCATAAAAAAAATTGATTTTAATATCTCAACCTGGCAATTTATCTCACTAGTACAAAATATTTTTTATTGACACATAATAAATTTTTTTTTAATGGCAATTATTATGACAGTAATATTTGAAATTAACTCAAATTTAAATTTAACTTTTTTCTCTGTTTTTTAAGGCATAAACAAATTAATCATGTGTTTTAATATTATTGCTTTTGGTCTGTAAATATTTATGAGATGTTAGCTGGCTTCTAGATCGAGCTAGAGTTGACAGAGATCCTGTTGCTTTGTTATTAATTAACTTGTTATATTTAGCACTTACACTTCCGCATTTTAATGAATCATTCTTGATTTGATTTAGAGATGATTGTTCGATACGAATGTACTTATTTGACTTCTTGTACAATTCCCATGAGGCCTTGGAACAATCTTTTTATTCATTTCACATGTTCCTTTATCCCAAACGTAAAAAATAGAATTTTATCAAATTCCAGGGTATTATCAGAATTTGTCAATCTAATTGTTTTTCTTTTAAAAAATATGTTGGATTTACATTTATATGAAATTCTTGTAACTTTATATGCATTTTTTGTCTTTTGCTTATGTGTAACATTGGTGATTTTTAAAGATGCATTTTCTTGATTTATATCGAACAGCATTATTTTATTTCCATATAGGGTATAAAGCACCATTGTCGTCTGCTAATGCATCACCAAGCTGAAACTGATTTAAATCAACTAAAAATACTGAATCACAGTGAATTTCTTTAGGCAGAACCTCACAATTCAAGTTATTCAAGATATACTCAATGGCATGATAAACAGACAAATTAAGTAGATCTAGAATGTAAATATTTTAGGTCAAGATGAAATTTTAAAAAGTTCAAAATACCTAAACTTCTTTTACAATCTGCCATTTCTTTATTTGAAAAATTTGATTCAGTTTGTTCAAGAAATGTCTCTTCATTGAATGACTCTTGCATTTGGCTATCACTTTCATCGGTTTCTCTTTTTAATTTTGAATTAATAATAATCTGTTTGGTTTTTGATTCATAACAATTCAAAATTATTAGTTCTTGCTGTATTTCACTGGCTTCAGATTCTCTTTCATTTGAATTAAGAGTTTTTTTTAATCTTAAGGTTAATTTTTTAATTAAAAAAGATTTATTTACTAAAACTACTTTGTTTCAAAATTTATTTTGGGATTAATATTTGGAAAGGATTCTTCCAGGCTTTCAAGTGTTTTTCTTTTGATTGAATCTGAAAAATAAAGACCAGAAAATAAATTTTTTAGAGCAAAATGGTATTCCGAGTAAAACTTTAAATTTTAAAGTTTTTTTAAGTTATTATTAATTATTATTTAAATGATTCATTTGATAAAAATCTTGCCTATATCATAAACAGATTTAGTTAAAGGTAAAAACAATTAAAATGATTTCCATAAATTGCTATCAACATTTTTATCAGTATGAGTCCAGGTTATATGGATAGTACCTAGTATATTTATCAGAATAAATCAACTAAAAATTGAAAGACTAAATTTTACCTTGAATTTCACCGGAAAAAGGGGTCAATTTCCTATTGACGAAATTTATTAGACCTTTTTAAATAGTCGGGTGAATTTGATTTATCTAGACTTTTAAGGCATGTGCAGTATTAAGAGTTAAACATTCTTTAATGTCTTGCATTAAAACCTGTCTTGAGTCTATTGGGTTCGATCCTTGACTTGAAAACAGATCAAAATAAACTGTTTGATTAATATTATTGTGATAAGTCAAAAACTCCTCCATTCTAAATACCAATTCTACACCAGTACGGTATCGAATATCTGCATGACTGTTTTCATTAAAGCTTTGCTAATACTCCTAAACAAGCAGTTACCATCACCGAAAATTTTAACTGGTTTAATCCCATTTAATTCAACACTTGTAAATTTTGACAAAATATCAAAACAAATGTGGTCAATCAAATCAGATTTTGAAAGAACAACACATCTTCTCTAAATAATTGAAAATTTGTAAATATCGTTCAATTGATCAATTATTTTCTCTATTATTTCTTCATACTCAAATAAATGATCAAATTGTCTTAAACATTCCTCAAAAGTAGCTATTCTTCTCTTTAAAACGAGAATTAAATTAAATAAAAAATTTAAAAAAGGGATTACTCTAGTAATATTTTGATTTGCAACAATGGTTTTAAAATGGGCGAAGTATTCACAATTAGCAATTGAAATCGACTAAAAATCACAAAATTTTTTTTGAAAAATTAATTTAAATATTTTTAAAAAATTAAAAGAAATATTTTTTAAAAATTATGATGAAGATAAAAATTTAAATTAAAATATAAATTATATTTAAAATCATAATAAATTTTAAAATTTCGATATAAATTATAAATTTGAATTTTATTTCTTTACAAATATAGAATAACATTCAAAATAATAAAAATTTTTGTCCAAAAACAAAAAAAAGTTACGAAAAAATTTATTTTTGACCTTTCCTTACATTTGATTTACTTTAGAAGATCGGTGTAGAGTTGCTAAAAACATTTAAAACAATCAAAAAAAATAATTTTCGCAATATTGATGGGTGTATGTTTTAGACATAACCGCTTTTGCTCGGTACAGAAAACAAATAATAAAAAAAAAAAATAAAAAAAAAAAATAAAAAAAAAATAAAAAAAAAACTCAAGTCAATAAAACATTTTCATTTCGGTATGAGTTTTTAAATTTATAAGACAATCATTCCAAAAATCATGAACATAAACTGTCTTTAAAACCTGCCTAAAACATGCCACTTTTTACAGCTATGCGTTAGATCTTGGGTGTGCAAATAAATTAAATATTTAATAATTAAATATCAAGTCCCATGAGACTTTTAAAAAAACTCTAAAAGCACACTAGAGCTTCATAGAAAAAAGATTAAATTTTATTGAAATATTTTATAGTGTATTCTTACTATTACCTCGTGCCTAGAGAAAAAATGTTTTAACAAAATATATGAGAAAATTAAAAAGTCTTTAAAATCAAAGCAGATAAGTATAATTTAAGAATCTTTCAAATTTTTTTCTAACTGAGATCACATCAAAAGTGACTGTGTTCACCTCGTCAGACAGTTATTCAAATAAATTAAGCTTGAGCTTAACGGCTAATTCATAAATTAATTGACACGATATTTTTTAAGATATCTTTTTAATAAATAAAAAAATTATGATTTAAATTTTTTCACTTTGAAATAAATAAATGCTTTTTAAAAAAATTATCGGATTTTTTGATCGATGTTCATAAAACTACGAAAAACTAAGTTAATAAATGGTCTTACTAGAAATCTTAAATGGTCAATTATTCTATTTAGCGAAGTATATTAATATTTTAAACAATTTTATTTTTTATTTATTAAAAAAATTATTTGTAAAATGTTAAAAGAATTTAAATAATTCAAAAAATATAAATAGAATTATAATTTAGTTAAGCGTTATGGCAAACCATAACGTTTAAAATTTTGCTTTGTTTTCCGTATTATCTTTGGTTAGGTTTTGTGAAATTCAGTACAAAATGAAAAAAATAACAGAAAAAATGTTTAAAAATTTAATAACTTTTTTTCTAAAGGTTTAAACTTAGTTCTGTAAATGCAACCTAGTGCAACTTTCAAAGTTGCATCAAATATCAAAGGATGCTAAATTTGCAGAGTTATGCAGAAATTAAATTTCAAAATAATCGAGCGTGGTGCATTTTGCAGAGATTCTGCACACCATTAGCAGACTTTTACATTTGATGCAACTTTGAATGTTGCACCATGCTGCATTTACAGAATTTATTTTAAATTTTTTAATAAAAAGTTATTAAATTTTTTTTAATCTTTGTTCTGTTCTTTTGTACTGCACTTCACAAAACCTTTGGTTATTTATTTTTAGTTTTATCTACGAAAAATTACCATGATTTTTGTATTGATTTTTCTATATCTTATTTTTAATTTGGTTGTCAAAGAAAGTTTAATCAAAGATAATTTGTGTTTGTGTTGAGAAAGGATAATTCTTTGGTCAAAAGTTTGATTTGATTAGAATGTTGTTTTTTTTGAGTTTACAAGATCTTAATTTTTAATTCTGAATAAAAACTTAAGAATTAAAAAAGAATTTTTTAAAATAGCAAGATACCTCTTTGATAATTTCATTGAGTGTTTTTGGGAGAATTTTGTTATAATTAAAAAAATTAATATTAAAAAAAAAGGAAAAAATTTATTTTTGATATTTATTTTGAAAAATTAATTAGCTTTAACATTTAAAAAATATCGATCTCAAGTCTAATTTTTTGAAAAATTCGACCTCATTAAAAAAATCTAAATGATAAAAGCTTTAAATTTAATTTGACAACGTTATTAAATTTCGGGTTAATTATTTCGATTTCGGGTAACATTATTAAGAAACATTTTTTTACAATATTATTGAAAACTTCATATATCTTCGAATAAATGCGCATTCTGATAAGAAAAAAAATTGATGTATGTTTATATTAATTATAAATTATATAAAAACATTAATTTTGGATTAAATAATACAGCGGATCAACTCACAGAATACCAAAATTTACGCAATTTTACTTAAATTTAAATAAAGTGCAAAAATTTTAGCTCAATTCAGCCCAAGAGCATAATTTTCTTTGAAAATAAGCGTTTTTGGACGTTTTACGAAAATGTACATATGGTATGGAAAAACAAAACACTTTTTTTTGATGAAATACTATTTAATTTTACCACGAATTTGGATAAAATATTACCTAATTTTAATGCGTAAAATTACTTAAATTTTTGATTTCTTTGAGATTTCTTTATGGCATAAATGTCATTAAAATAATAAATTTGACATCAATTTATGTTCTGCACTGGCTTTGCCAAAAATTCATTATTGCCTCCATTATCTAATATAAGAGACAATTCAGTCTGGTGCTTCAAATGTGTATTTTGTTTGAACAGTTTATTTTTTGCTGGATTCTTTTTACTCTCTGAGCTAAAATTAATTGACACGTTTGAGCTCAATCTTTTTTTCCTGAACGAATCTACATATTTGGTATTATTCAAATAAATGGTAGATTTTGAAGAATCGATTTTTTTTTTACACCTCAAAATTGCAAATAATTGCGATCTAAACCGGCTACCAGATAGAAAAAATAAAAAAAAGTTCATTATGTAATTAAAATCTAGAAGTAAATGAGTTAGGCTAGAAAAAAATTCATATTTGACAGAATTTAATATTTCTCTTCTAGAAGTGGTCAAAATAAAGAGATTTTCACTATAATATAAATAATCAATAAGCTTAAATTTTTCTGAAAAATATCTATGAAATAAAGTTCTTATAGCAAAAGGTAAATTACAAAAAACGAAACCAACAGATACTGCAACCAGCATTATCGATATATGCTGAGTGTTTCTTTTTGTTTTCAAATTACCATCTGATCTCCTTTCCTTTCTTTCGTCTTTGCTTGTGAAAAATCTTCGCTGACTGGCTCTAAATGACTTATCTAGCCATTTATTTGCCAAATTTGGTTTTTTTTGGTCACCAATTTGAAAATTTTGAGTAGATGAGTTCTTTGAATTGTTTGATTTCTTTGAAGATTGACAATTCGCGTTTGTGCTAAACAGGACTTGTGAATTTTTTTTGGCTTTTGCAAGTGCCACTATTATCCAAGAATTGCAAGCACATAACAAAATAATGGGCAAAAACACTCTTATGATATTGTTAATTAGTAACCAGTCACTTTTTTTCTTTGGCCATCTGGAATCACAGTCGTACGAAACTCTTTTGTGGGTTTCCTTTGAGCTAGAAAAATTTTTAAAAAAAGTTTCGTTTGAATTCAGATTATTTTGTTCGAGTTCTTCAAACCATTCGAATACAAAAACTCTTCTGTCGAACAAATTATAGCTTGAAATCAGTCCAGAAACGATTAAAATAGACAAAGAAGCAATTTTGGCTTTAAATCGAGTTAAAATCATTCCAACTTGAAGAGGCGCCAGAACACAAATCAACTTTTCAAAACTCATTGCAATCAGAATGTAAATAGAAGAAATGGCAGAGCATGATTCTGAAAAACTCAAAAATTTACATACAACAGAATTGATTGCCCACGGCTCTTGTCTCAGGCCATTTCTCACAACAACAATTTCATTCAAAAATTTACTCACTATTGTCAATGTATCAAATATACACAAGCACTTCATATAAAACGTGGTTGAGTTTTTGGAAAAACTTTTAAATCGATGAAATTTAGTCAAAACTATCAAAGACAAAATGTTAAATATGACTGCTGGACCGACTAGCACACTACTGCTGTTGTATCTTAACCAGTCTTGGGTTTTTTTATAAATGGAGTCTTGGATCAGCGAAATCATTATGTTCAAGCAGCAATAGCGAACTATCTTGGCTGTTTGATTGTCAAATACCTCAGGACACGTTTCATATGTTAAATAAAGCCCTTGTGGATATCTTGATCTTGGAAAAATATGACATGTCAAAGAATTGTTTATTGTTTCTAACATAATTGAATGCATTTTTTAAATTCAGTTTTTGGCATTCAAATGGAATTTATTTAAATAATAGAATTTCATTTCCGGAAAAAAATATGATAGAGAAAATCTTCGAATGTGATATGATTCAATCTAAAAAAGGAAAATTTAGTAAATTTATACAAAATCTTAGATATTTGGCATCAATTATTTTCTTTTTTAATAATGCCTCTGAAAAAAAAACGATCATGAAAATTAATTTTCTCAAAATTTTAAATCAAACATTTAATGAATCATGATATCAAACATCTAGATAAACTATGTCTTTGTACAAAAATTAAAAAATCTGTTACGAAAACTCATTGAAAATTGTTGAATTAAATATTCGGAAAAACAACCAAAAGGACATTTTACAGCTTGATTAAATTTTGATATCTTTTAGAAAACCCAAATTCAATTAGACACGAACTAATGAAGAAAAAAAATAATTAATATAAGTAAACTAATTTATTCTAACAATTTGATTGAAATAAATTTTTTAGTTAATTAGTTCTTTTTTTCTAAACATTTATATTTTTTAACTATGATGCTTAAAATATATTTTTTTCTGGTTTTCGAGTAATCTTGTAGAACAGAATAAATAATAATGATATAGATTTGAAAAAGTCGAAAAATTCCCTATTAATCCATTTTTCAGTCATAAAGTTATAAATTGTTGAATCACTTTTTAGATCAAAATTCAAAATTCAAATCAAAATTCTTACAAATTTGAACAATTAAATTAATCCTTTAATTATAAACTTTACCTTTTATATTCGCCAATTTATTTTCAACTCTTAATCAAATAAAAAATTTTAAATAAAAAAGAATGAATAAGGCTCAAATTCGAAGGCTTATGAATACATCAAAAATCAATAAATGAAATTTTGATATTAATTTGAGACTTCTAGTTGAAAATCAAAACAAAACTGATTTTAAACAAAACTCAATTTTCAAGATTAAATGATTTTGGTAGCGTTTCAAAAGCTTTTACCCATTTCCGTTTCTACGCACTTTCTAAATTTTTATTTAAATTTTTAGCTAAATTGAAATTCGATATTTAATTGTTAAATTATAACTTTCTCAAAAAACGATAGAATTAATATTGGTGAACACCAACTCTATCTCTAAACAATTTTCATTAATTAGTTAATTTCAATCTCTCATATTAATCAATTTTTTAAATATTTTTCTTGGTTTTCCAACCAAATAAAAGTCAACAATTTTTAATTTATTGACTATTGGATTAATAATTTATAAAAATTCAAACTTCATTGATAATTTTTGACAAAAAAAAATATATTTTCAGAAGATTTTCTAAATAATAAAATGATTTTACAGTTTTATCTTAATTCAGATGGTTTGAATGAGTATAAAAGTTAAATGTACTCCTTTTTTTTAATTAATTTTTTGCATAAATTCAATATTTACATAAGATTTCCTTAATTAGTTTTGTTGCTTATTCCTAATGCTTAAAGGCTTTTAAAAATTATTTAATATTGAAAACAAAATTAGCAAATTTTTAATGAGAACATAAAAAATTTTAAATAATGCATTAAATTTTAGAAATTTATATATATTTTCAGCATTAAAAAGAAGCTCTTTAAATATTATAAAATAGTTTCGTCCTAAAATGTTTTTTGAGAAAAGTAAAAATTTGTGAAATTAAAAATTTTTTAAAATCTTGGTAGTGATAAAGATTGCTTTTGAAAATTTTAGTGGAAAAATTTTATAACAAGAAAAACTCAAATTGATTTTTAAAATCTGCAAAACATTTTTTTTTTAAAATCAATGGTAAAAAACAAAAACAGATTTATTAACAAGAATTTTGATTTTGATCCGGAAACTCATCAAAATGCATGTTATTTATTGATTAATCGCTAAAATGAATCTTTTGGTTTGGATTATAAATATTATAAGTCCACACCTATCTCCTTCATATGTTTTTTGATATTTTTTTTTAGGAGATAAAGTTTTTTACAAAAAATTGAATTAATCTTGATTTAGAAAATTGTTTTCAATCTTCAGTCTTTTTAGTTTATTAATTTTGGATATGCCTTTGTTGGACAACAACGAATTCGATACAATTCATTCAACATGTAGACTTTGGACAACATTTATCTCGGCATGTATAATATGGACAGGTAGCTTAAGTTTCGACATGTTTGATTTAGACTCAAAATAAATTTTTTTTTTATTATTAATTTTATTATTTATTAGATCTGAGCCTCATAGGCAAAAAAATTCAATACACAGTTAATTATGAAAATTATTTTTTTAAATTTAATTATGAAAAAAATTATATTTTAAAGGTCAGATAATTAATTAGGTAAAATAAGGAAAAATGCAAAAATTTCAATATAATTCTTTTAATTTATAAAAATATCTATTAAATTCTAAAAAATGCGATAATTTTGTAGTAAAAGATAAAGTTTTATCAGAAGAAAAATCAGAAAAAGCTTGTTTTTACTGCTCTACCAAATAAAAAAAAACTTGCCAAAAGACTATTAATTAAGCTAAGCAGATGTGGATGAAATTTTATTGAAGATTACATTCTATTATTTTCTAAGCAATTAAAAAGTAAAGAATAAATTTTTACTTTGAGAAATTGTATCTATGGATTTGAGTGCAAATAAAAAATTTCCACAATTTCTTAGCTAAATAAATTTTTCAAAAAATAAATATTTAAATTAATTTTTACTTTTTTTTTAATGTCGAATTCATTTTTGTCGAAAACAGTCTCAAAACATTAATTTTAGAATTAAATTAGTAAATAATTATCAAAAATCTTTTTTAATAATTGATTTTTTTTATTTTAAGTTGATTTGAAATAAATCTGATTAAATAAGTAAAATTTTAGCTATTTTTGATAGATGTTTTTAGGATTTTTATTTCCTGATTTTTCTAAATTTATATTCAAATTTTTTTTTGGCGAAGGTACGATTTTTAATGAATTTCGTGTCAATTCTCTGACGGATACATTTATTTGAAATATCGATATTGATTTGAGTTCTTTAAAGAAAATTTTTCTAAGCATTCAAACTAATGTTTAGAATATTTCTTAAAACAAAATATTGATCCTATAAGTTGAATTTTTCTTTTTAAATCTAAAATTAACAAATTTTAGCTAATTGAAAATAATTGATAAAAAAATAAAATAAAAAAATGCTTGATAATCATAAAATCAAATTTTAATTAAATTTTATTTTCAAAAATATAAAAATTTTGCATTTTAAAAAGAGACAGAAATTATTCATTTTTTATAATTAAATCAATTAATTCTTTTTCATCCTTTTCTTCCTAAAATTTAAAATTTTTAAAATTTAATAAAAAAAAATTAATTTCCAGTTTTAAGATTTACTTCAATTGTTTGAGATTTCATTTTTGAGGCTTCGTTCATCAAATTCAATGCCTTTTCTTTTTCTTTTTTTTTTAGTAAGCACTAGATGGAAGAGTTAAAAATTTAGAATTTTATTTTTTGACCAGATTACTTTAACCAGATACAAAAGATTACTCTTTTGTTTTTTCGGATTTAACTTTTCAGCATTTGAAAAATCATCAAGCGCATTGTCGATTGTAATTTCGGGCATTTTGCCACAAAAGAGTTTTACAGCATATTTCTCTGGCCAACTTAAATTATACATCTAGAAAAAAATTTTCTTGAAATCCCAACTCTTTTTTTAATTGATTTAAATCTACTTTGTAAAACCAGCGACCACGAAGATAAAACAGCACCGAGTCATCCTGATTCATTTCAATTGCTGTATCAAGATGTTTCTTTAATCGTTTAAATATTAAAGAATAAAAGATTTTAGAATATTTTAAATTAGAGAAAGATTTACTTTAAATTCAAATCCATATTTTACTTTTTCACTTATGCTGCAAAATTCTGAAATTTTACCGATAAATATAGCATACCTTTAAAAGAATAAAAAGAATTAGCTAGACTATTTCTAAATTAAAAAATAATTCATCTTGGTATATTTATGAAAAAGAATGTTATAATTAATTTTCTATTTAAATAAAGTTTTACTCATTTTATTTGCTTTATTTTAAATAATATCAATCCATTAAAAATTTTCATGTAATATTATTAATCAAAAACCCTTAATAACATTTAACCGAATTTCTAAAAAGCTAATTAGAAAATTAGCTTTAAATTAAATTAATTTTTAGGGCTTAATTTTATAGTAATTTTATTTTCTTGGTAAAAATCGGCTAATTTTTTTTTCTAAAACAATAAATTTATTACATGTCTGTTTATCTTTATCGAGCTAAAGCTTCTTTGGATTAAAATAATTTAAAATTTAAAAAAATGAAAAACAAATAAAAATAGAAAATTTAAAAAAAGGAATCTACATTCTTAGCATTCCTTTTTCCTTTTGATTTAACTTAAGATTTTTTACCGTTTTCAAAGTTGACAAATTAGCAATTTATTTTTTGAAAAAATTCATTATTAAAAAAAAAGTTAAGATCAAAAAGATTGAGAATTATTTTATTTATTATTTTGAAATGATTGGGAATTATAATATTTTTATATTGATTGAATAATCTTTAATTGTTTTAAAGGCCTGAAAGTTGTTTATTTAAATTCTTATAAAATCGCTTACCATTTATGTGCCAAATAACTTTCCGAATAAAACTCAATGCATCTTTTTGCAATATCAAAAGCACAAAATCGATATTTTCTTCTTAAATCAGCGTCATCTTCTTTTTCATCGAGGGCGTTTATTAACTTCAAAAACTCTATTGTTTCAATGAAATCTGCTTTCTTTGTTTAAAGATAAAAAACAAAGCCAAACAAATAGTGAAAATTTTACTTTAGAAAAATACTTTTGATTAATTTCAAATTTTTCTTTCAAAATTTCATATTTTTGTTCTTTAAAATTAGTTTCTTTACGTTCCGGTGATGTTGAAGGAGTTGTGTAAGAACTTGAACTTGATCGACGACAAATCGGTCTGAATCTTTCCTTTGATTCTGCAGCAATTGATTTGTTAAATTCTATGTTTTGTTGTGTTCTGCTTATCGATTCTAATTCAGCTGATAGCTTTTTTACATTTTGGTCCAATTTGAGTACGAATTTTTTCAATTTCAAATATTTGTACACTATTAATATTGAGAATCCCAAAGACCCACTCCCGCAGACAAATAAGAATACCAATCGCCTTGAAATAATGAAGCTCGAATTTTTTATTATTAAATTCCCCATAAACAATTTAATTAAAATTATTAAATCGTTTAATTAATAAGTAAATATATTTAATAAATAAACCTATTTTATGCATTTTTTATTTTTTTTATGATATTGTACATTATTAAATCTATGAAATTATGTCTCTTCAGAATTTAAAATAAGTTTAAAATTTTGTCTGAATAAAAAGAAACTTTTTTATTAAAACCTAACTTAAATTTTTTTATCTAAAATAAAATCTATTCGTTTAAATAAAGTTGGACAATAATTAGAAGAAATATTTTAAAATTTTAAAACAATTCAATCTATTGTCAATGGCGTTATAAAAATATAGTATGTTTCTTTAATATACTGGATCTATTATGTTATTTTTATGTACTTAATGTGTCCTTTTTTTAAATTTTAATTTCTTAATTCTTGAATTTAGTGAATATTTAAAAATCTTGTGACTAATCAAAACTTTTATGTACTTAATTTTATATTATTTTATTAAAAAAAGATTTTTTAATGTATTCTTTTTAGGCAATTTAGTGAATAAATTATTAATTTGTAATTAACCAAAACTTTTATCTACATTTTTGTTGGCTTTCTTTTTACAAAATAAAAAGTAAAAAGGGGACATATCAGGTACGTTAAGAAAAAATTCTATGGCTTCACCTAAACTTTTGTACAATTTTCTTCATTTTATTTTATCTAATTTCAAAAGGTGTTTTTTTATTTATATTTTTTGAAAATTTTTAGGTAGATTGTATTTTTTTTTTTTTCCATTGAAAAGGATTGTCTCTTTTATTAAAATATTACCATAATGGTTTTTAGACGCGTCATTGAGAATACCTCAATAATTTTAAGAAATTACATTAAGATTATATTGTATTTTATTTATTCATTTTTCTTTTATCAAAAGTCAAAGAGACTCCTTAAAAAGCTGTATATGTATAAACAACGATTTTTTTCATGTTTTTCTTGGTCAAATGTTTAAAGTTAAACTTTTCAGCAAGTTCGTGTACAATCTTTCGTTGTTCCTTTGCCAAATTTAATTCAAAAAAGTCTGAGCTTAAAAGGTCTTGTATTTAATAAATCTTTCGTAATTCTCAATTAGCTTATTAAAACCTATTAAAACAAGCTTTACTTTTTTCGATCAATTAAATATTAAATTGGAAAATAAAAATAAGAAGGTTTAATTTTTTTGAATTTTAAAAACCGAACCTTAATTAAAAGTAAAACTAAAAAAAAAGAGTTTTATTATAATTAAATTAAACAAATAATATATTCCAAAAATATTTTGTCTTTATAAAATTTGGTCTACTCAAAATTATTCTTAAAAATTTTGAGTAGACCAAATTTTCCTTAGAAATAAATAAAAAAATTTAATTTCTGTTAAATTTATAGTAGATAATGTTCAAATGTACCGCAATGTTGATTTTGCAATTATCTTCTCTCATGCATTTTTAAAATATCTTCAAATAAAATTAAAAACTCTTTTCGATATTATTTCAAATCATAGAATCCTTGTCAAGTGATTAAAGATTAATTTTTCAGTAGGAAATCAAAATAGCATTTAATTTACAAATCTTGAAATCTAATCTACTGAATTGCTGGTCAAATGCAAAATAGTCATTTTCTTGGAATACTTTCTACATATACAATTTCTTTGAATCATTTTCTATTAAAATTTTTTATTTTAAATTAAAATTCGCAAAAAAATTCAATAAATAAAACTATGAATTTTACAAAAAGTCAAAATTAAATTTTTTTTTCGAAAAATATAAATACATTTCAATCATTTTATTTTGCATTTTTTTCCAACCATTTAATGCAAATATCTTTAATTAAATTTTGACCAACTCTTTCGGCAACATTGGTTATATGCTTTACTATATCGACTCTTTCAAGTCTTATTGCTATTAAATAGGCTGATTTCAATCTTCCATTCAGAATGAATGCGTTAATTTTGTTTTCATCACTCTTTATAAGTTGTATAAGACTCTCAATTTCTTTACTATATTTTGAAATTTGTTGGTGTCTATTTAAAGCATTTGTTTCATTTGAAGTCTGATTTTGACAATTTTCGTTATTAATTGCTGCAAAAACTCGAATGCATGTTGAAATGCATTCATCAAACGTGAGGTTTTTATCCTCTTTGTAACCAGATTCATCAATGCATTTTAAAAGGTTGTTAATTTCTTTGAAGTTAAATTGTTTTGCTAGTTCTCTTGATATTTGAGTATAAACCAAAGTAGAACTAAGGTTGAAACACTTTTTTTTGAAGTTGTAAATATAAAGGCTAAAAAATTGGAGAATTTTTACTTGAATTATCCTTATGACAAAACCAAAGCCTTCTTGAACTGAATTACCTGCCATCAGAATTTGACAACATAAGGAAATTTTCGCATCATTATTACTAAATAATGTCGATGGTTTTTCTTCATTCAATGTTTCTTTTTTATAGCTGCAGATAAATTTAGTAACTTCTATCTGCAAATTTATTGCATGTATATAGCTTTATTCAAAAAAATGAAATTAGTGATTTAGAATGTCAGAAATGAGTTACCTGTCGATTTCTTGAGGAGACATTTGCTTTCGTAGATTGTTATCATTTTTCAGTTTCCATGACTGGTTTGGCAAGATGTTTTGCTTTTTAGCTAAAAATTCTAGATATTGTTCAAGATGTTTTCTGGCTTTATTCAGATAATGAAGATTGTTGAATAAATCTGAGTAAGTTTTGGCGTTTTTTGTAAAAAAATAAATGCAACTCATGCAAGACCGAACAAAATCCTATTAATTTTAAAATAAAATAAAAACTTATCTATTTTAATTTCATTAAGCTTACTTTCATTTGAATTTGAAAATCGTATAGGGTATTAATGAATCCGTTTTTTTCTAAAAACTTTCCAATTGCCGAGTAATATGGATAAAGTCTGCTTTGAAATTTATCCATATTTAGCATTAGTTCGATCAATGAAAAAAATTCTCCGTTCCTCAAGCTAGTGATCAAAATTGTTTCTACAAAGATATCAGCGTTGCATTTCTTAAAGAAATTCATTTGATAGTTAGAGAAAAAAATAAAATTCAAAAAATTTTTATTAATTTAAATTTTAAAAGTACCTTCTCTACAAGATATTCAATAGCATTTTTCAAAAAACCGTTTCGTTGAAGAAATGAAACAACCAAACTATGACTACCGTATGTTTCCAAGTAAAATATTGACTCTTCAAATTCTATATTATTCAAACTGTTAGTTCCAACAGGATACTAAACGATGAAAAACATATATTAACTTTATGTTTTCTACAGTGCTATTACGATACTAAATTTACCTTTTTTTAAGCTAAATTTGTTAGATTAATGATATTTTACCATATTTCACGTAAACAAAAAAGCCGCATTTAGGGTAAAATATCTTTGTTAATGATTCAGGATACTTTTTGTTGAATTTGGTGAAAGGAAATATCAAATTTTTTACCAAAAAGACTTAAATTTATTTGACTTTGTTGATAAAAATTTATGTCAATTTTGAATTTATTATTTTAAGGTAAAAAATGATAAAAAAGGTAATATTTTCGAAAATTAAACTTAAAAAACAAAAAATAAAAAAAACAAATGCCTCAGAGAGTTCAAATTTAGATGATGAAACTAAGTACGAGAATAAACATCTTGAATTGTTCATCGAACTTAACAATTACTCTTGCGAAATTAAGATTAGATCACTTTAAAAACCAAGATCTTTCTAATCCAACCAGCTCTGAATGGGCGCAATTTGAAGTAATCAGAATATCAAGTAAGCATCCAAATAGTGTATCTTGTTCTTTAGGTGGTTACAATAAGAACAAAAAAAAAGAGGAGTAAAATTGCATTTGACCAAGTTTTATTTATTATATATTTAAACAGAATTGAATTGACATAGTTGCCGACGGTTATTTTACGTTAATTTCCGGAAAATTTCATTACTTAAATTGTTAAGGGGCCAAAAAATAGCGGATTTTTCGTGAAAAATAATTTATATTTTTGGGTTGTTAAGGTTGATTTAATGATCTAAAAATCACTTTCCTCTCTTCTATAATAAAAATAATATTATTAAATGTTAAAAATCTCAGTTTTAAATACTTTATAAATGTGTTACAGTTAATTCATTTTAATTAATAGTTATTCAAGCTGGTTCCTTGAATTTTTATCTTCATAAATCTAATATTAATGCAAGATTTTGAAAAAGTTAATAACACGAAAAGTTTTCTGAAAATTTTATTCAAATTTACTCTTTTTCTTTTGAAAAAATTTTAATATGTGGCAATTTTTTGATTTTGAAGAAAAATTTTTTTTTAGTTTTCTTGCTTTGAAGAAGGCACAGGACCTTTTTACTTATTTCGTTATTTTACAATTGTGATTTTCCCGAAATTTAAATAAACTAACAATTTTCTATCTAAATTTTGTAAATTTACGCAAAATTACCATCGACTATCATGTCAAATTAATGCTACATAATAAATCATTTGACTTGTATCCTATTTAAAATGTATTTTTTTCGTTGATCAACAAAATAAAAAATTTTTCTTGACAAAAATTTTTAATAGATCACATAATACGTGTACAGTCAATTTTTTAGCTGATACACAAACCCAGCAAGATGACATTGATCACATAGTTTGAAATTGTCAACAAAAAACAATTAATTTTAAATTTAAAATATAAAACAAAAAGAATATAAAATTAACTTTTTTTTTAAATACTCTGGTTGAATAAAAATTTTTTTCTAAAATTTGGAAAATAATTTTAGGCGAAAAAATAAATTGTATGACTAATGTCGAGAAGTATTATATTTTTTCTAAACAAATTAAAGATAATTTAAATTGATGTAGGAAATTTAGTGATTAAATTTTAAAATAGTAAAAAAGGATCGAAAAAAAGTAAACCCAAAGGATTTACTTTTTTTTGAATTTACTGAATTAAACAATTTTATTTACGAAATTGAAATGAATTTAGACAAAATCAAATTTAAAGGTTCTTAATTAGTGATCTTCTCACAAGAAAAGCATGAACACATTCCATTCTGGAAGTCTGCGGAGAATCCTCGGCCTGAAAAATGCTGAGTTATACACCAGAACAAATTCAGAGCCATTAAGTTAATCAATTAAGAATAAAAGACTTCGATGACTTGAGTATGTACTAAGAAAGAAAGAAACACGAAGACAAAAAAGAGCCCTTCAATGGACAACTCAAGGGTGACGTAAGGTAAGAAGACCAACAGTAACATTGAGGTCAACAATCACGAAAATGCTCATCGAAATGGGGAGAAAAATCGATTTGAGTGGAAATCAAAAGTGATGACCCTATGCTCCACAAGAAGTGAATAGGGAACAGAATAAAAAATTCTGATCTTACTGCTCTTTTAAAAATTGTATTTTTAAAATTTAATGATACAAATATAATTTATCAAAGCTAAAAAATTTAAATATCTTTATATAAATTCATTTCTATTCAAAATAAATTTTATCCTTTTGCATACATTTTTTGATGCTTTTTAGTTTTTTTGATTTTTTTTGTACAGAAATTTTAAAAAATTTTATTCTATCTAGTTTGGAATTTTTTTCCAAAAAATATCCTAAATCCCATATTTAACATAAACAAAGGTTATTTTATAGTATCCTAGCGGCACTATAATTATACAAGAATACCATTTTAGGATCAGTAACAAGACTCTCTATGTTAATTGGCTGTGAAAGCAGTGTTTTTATATTCTAAAAAGAATTAAATTATAAGATTTACTTGAGTTGAATTTAGAAGAGCGACGTAGCCAAAGCGAACTAGTGATTAGAGTTCTAGCCTGTGGCTACTGCACTCGACAGAATTTTTACCTTGATCATTCGAATTGGTGGAGTTGTTTCAAAAAAGGTAAGTATGTCGTTTAAAATTTTTAGATTAGCCGAGTTGTTCAAGGCATTTTTTTCAGATAATGGCTTGAGACATTTTTCAAACTTGGTTCTTGCTTCTTTGTAGTTTGAGCGCTTCAGTTCGACAAGGCCCCATGAAGCCCAAACTGTCTGCGTATCTAGTCCACATTTGGTGCTCAAATTCATAGCTAATTCATGTCGCTCTTCCTCTAGCAAGCGATTTCTAATTCTGCGCACTGATTCACTGTTCATTAATTCATTGAGAGATGGAATTATGGAGCAGTTGGCCAGCAAAAGTTGTTCCAAAACATCAATCAAACTCAAATAGCTGTCGCACAAAGAAATAATATTCGAAGATGAATTTTCCAGCAATTTAACTTTGGCATTTTGAAGAAGATGTTTTATCATGTTGATGACCAGACCATGATCTTCTTGCTGATTTGCGTTCTGAAGATAAAGACTCAAATCGTCACATAGACTGAGCAAACTCTTGCCACATTCCAATGAATTGTCGTGCAAATCAAGAATTGAGAGACACAGCGAAGTGCTTGGTGCTTGTGAATAGCGAAAATTTTCGCGCACTTCTTCGTCACGTTTCACACTAGTTTCATTGATGTTATTTCCGATCAGATAATAATTCATTTTTTCCTCACTAGGCTCGTGGCTACTGTTCTGGGTCAAAACAATGCTTTTTCGTTTGATTCGCTTTGTGTTCACCTCATGTTCAGTGGCCACAATTTGGTCGTTTTCTTTGCCAATTTCCAATTGACGAAAGCAGTCGTCGCACGTTCGTCTAGCCACATTCTGAATTAGTGTTGATTTTTGCGAACAAGCACCACAAACAACTCTTCCACAACGTCTGCAATGATGGCGTCTATTAATCAAGCTAAATCTCGTCGCCCTACACACCATACAATCATTTACTTCTTCGTCCTTGATCCAATCTTCTTTGTTTGGCGGAATAATCGGCATGACAAAGTTGTTGTTGGCTTTAGGCGAATTTTCTTCAAAGAGCGAAGCTTTGGACTTGAAGTTGGACAAAATTGAGTTTGTACTGGGCGAAGATGCCGTGTTAATAATTGAACTCATCGGCTTGGTAAACATTTTTGATCGCAAATTATTAGGAGATTTATTTGTGTCCTGTTCACTATTATCTACGCTTTCAGTGTCTCTGTAGATCTGAAATTCTAAAGCTTTATGAGCATACTCGACCAGCAATGCATTTATGTCCTTGTTAAGCTTGGAGTCTTTCAAATAATCACGACTCAATTTTATTGTTTTGGCGCAGACATCTATTTTTGCATTCATCAAAAGCTGTTCAATAATTAAAATTGGCTGCGAATGATGACGTTTGTAAGAGTCGAAATAGACACAGTCTTCGTCTTGTACCAACACTTGGAACATTTTTGCCGTAAGCTGAATTACTTTGAGTTCTTTTAGCTGATGGTCATTGAGCAAATGCAAGTAGTTTTTGATCAAGAATTCACTCAACGAAATGAGAACTTGATTGTTTAGGTCGTTGAAGTCTTTTAGTTCATTAATCAACTTGAAGCAAATGTTAAACAGATAGAAATCATGCTGTGGCTTATTGTGTTTAGAAAATGAAATACAATCCTTTAAAATGGATTGCAAGTCAATTTCGATGATGCTACTGACCGCGTTTAGATTCAGCAGTCGAAATTTCAAATGGCCAAATTCAATTTTGAATTTGAACTTTTGATCTAGATCAAATTTTTTTATAAGATATTTAGCGCTGACAAATTTGTCATTGAGTAGGAACAGGTCCATGATTAATTGTCTTGTTTCGTCATCGTCTTGGTGGCCAGATGCTTGCAGCTGAGCTTTGGCATACTGCCAAGTGAGACATCGCTGGCAAACTTTTTTGATTTTGTTCAAATTTAGCAGATTGTAATTGGCATCTAGTTCATTAGTTGAGGAAAAACTAATTGGATTGTTCGAATCATAGAAGCCCGCTGCGTCCTGCACTTGCTGGTGTTCATAGTATTTTTCTAGCACATTTTGTGCACACAAAATCAAGTCCTTGTAGGCAGTAAATTCTTTTTTTTTGTCGTCCAAAATTTCAGTCAAAGTGCTCAAATATTCAGCCTCGTTGGAGTCCAAGTCGGCTAGCTGAAAAAATTGACACTTTTTGATACAAAAATCGATTAGTTCAAGACAACCGTCGATGGACCATTGATCAATGAGTCCAAACACAGCTCTTAGCTGACGGATAAAGTTATTTATTTTGAATAAATAATTATACGATTTATCGAAATGTCTTGCTTCTTGGTTGGCAAATGATAAGCACGCGTGATCAAACAAATTGTAAATGTCCTTCTGGATAAATTTCGAGTTTATTGTCAGCGAATTGATTTCAGTGATGAATTGGACAGAAATTTCCAGATTGTTGACTTGAGTCAAATCGCGGAAGTCATAGAATTCCTCGTTGTCTTGAGTACAATCTTCGAGTAAGTCGATCACTTTCTTCCATTCGTGCCTCATGCTATAATAGTTGGCCAAGTCTATTATATTCTCGACTTTGACTTCTTCTGTTTTGCTATTGAGCAGAAATTGTGTTACCATGTCAAGTTTCAGGTCCATGTGCAAATGATTCATATAATCAAGTGGCACGTACAACTGAATGAACCGGTTCAAAAAATTGCTCTTACAATTGTTGCTATTTTGTTCGTATTCGAGTAAATTTTTGACATTTATCTCACTCATTGCAGTGAAAAAATCTTCGCGTATTTTAATGTCAAACAAGAAGCCCAAATTTCTCAAAATCAACGGAGAACTTTTACTGATATACTCTAAACACTCGAAATTGAGCAATTTTTTCGAGCACTCAGTCTCTTTTTCGATTTCGATGTTTTCTAGGCCTTTATCCTTTTCCTGTTCCTTTTTCCGCAATTGCTCTATCTGTGCCTTGTACCATCCGACTTTATCATTGAACAAATTGCTATCTAGAACAAGACAAAACTTGGCCGAACTCTTCAATTCAATTATCGGAAATGGTAGCTCTTTTCGGCCGAACTGGTCAATGTTTTCTCCATAACAATGAATCGAATCCAAATTGAGCAATCTTTTAATGTTCTCTTTTAGCTCAGCATTCACTTGATCGACCAGAAATTTCACAAGATTCTCAAGGCCGTCGTTTTTGTGCTCCAAATGCAGCGCAAGAAAATTCGAAAGCTGATCACTATTTGCGTGATCTGAAAAACAAAACAAATTCTCAACAAGCAAACTAGGTACATACAAAATTTCGTTGTCATTGTCAGCATAAACTGTTTGATTTAGAAAGTTCTTCATTTGCATTTGAAGTTGGTCATCCAGTCTTTCGTCTGAATCAAAGACGCAGATTGGCGGGTCGCTTTGCACACAATTGATCAAAGCAAACATGACTCTGTGGTCCAGGGTGTCCGGAATATATCTAGACCACAAAGGCTCCATTTTCAGATCGAGTTCAAATAGAGAATAGCGATATGGTTTTTGTTTCTGTTGTTCTGCGACCGGATTGTTGAACGAGTGGTCCGTGTCGGTCGAAACAAGTTTGGGACTAGAGCTTAGCTTAAGTGGTGTGATGCGATTGAAAATGGACTTCTTCTTGGAACTTTTGGCATCAATTAAGGGTGATGGATAAGTTTGGCTTTCGGACGAAAATAGATGGTCTGATTGATAGAAATTTTCGTTCTTTTTTTTCATCAAAATAAAATGTTTTAGATCGAAGAGACTAACACAGCCCATTTGGCCGACTTTGTAGCACATTTTTTGCTCACACAACATTTTAAAAGTTTTATTCTTATGCAAATAAATATGACTAGTGTGACCAAGAGCCAAAGTGTCGTTCAAAACAAGCGGCTTGCGTTCACTTGCGTTTTTGCTGCCAATTTTGGTCTTGTTCGATTTTAATGAGAGCAAAAAAATGTTTGCGTGAATACTCAGCAAATTGTGTAGATTGATGAAAAAGCTCAATTTTTCGTTTAGTGTGTTCAAATAGTCTAAATTTAAGTGCTGCAATTGTTGGGTCATTTTTAGAATTCTTTTAAAATCGGTAGAATTGTATATTTGCAGCAAGGATTTTGCACTCAAATTTTTCCTCGATTGACAACACCTCAACACGTCTAAAAGCAAATGCTTGACAAAATCATGCGGCTTCTTTATCGAACAACTAAACACACTGTTCTCGTTTAGTATGGAATAGAAAAATTCATTTCTATACACAGACACGTTAGACATCAACTTGAGCTTATCAATCCTTGCAAGGTTGGCTGATTTATTTTCACAACTTATTAGCTTTAGCCTTGGACATGAGTTGTGCAAGATGATGGCCGCCAAGTTCAAATTAAGGTTTTCGGTGAGCGGTTCGATCGATTCTGGTTTCAATAGGTCATCAAATAAAAGCTTGCATATTAATGATGCTGGCGAGAAATCCAATATGGAAAAGTTGGAATCCAGGCTTGTTTGAATGCTATTTTCTTTAAGATATTCGTACAGTGTCTTTGTGTAGTCATTAAATGACATCAAGTAATTGTAATTGCTGTTCGAATCGGCGCAAATCGATTCTGATCTAGTCCATTTGTCTTTTTTAAATTGAGAAAATTCACTAGTATCGCCCAATGCCTCTGCACAATCAGGAGCATTTGATTTTGAGCCTTCCGTTTTCTTTGACTTTTGGACGAAGCAATTCAAAATGTCAAAACTATGGTCCGATCTACTCTTTAGTTGGCTTGAAATTTTCTCATACACATGATCCAAATTTCCCTCTTCGCTCAAGCACAATTCTTCCAAACACAAATCTATTTGACTTGTCAATTGCAAATGCCTATTTACTTTTTCCAACGTGCATTGAACAGTTCGGTCAGAATTTTTAGGCAAAATGGACACTCCGTCATGAGCGGTAATGTAGTCGAGAAGAAACTCCTTTTTGAGCTCATTGTCTTTTTCTAGGCTCAGTTCTAAAGCACTGATCGAATCAATGTAGAGGCTGAGTTTATTTCGAATCTGCTTGTCCAAGCATTCCAAGTCTGGATTTTGGTTTTTCTCTGACACTTTCTGATTGAGATTAAACGAAGCGAAGTCAATCAGACTCTTCACTAAATTGATGTCAATTTTTAATATGGCCAACAAGTCGCATATTAAAATTGACCGAGTCAAAGGTTTACCCTTTTCACCGTCAGTTAAATTGTCGATTATCTTGCTGATGCTTAGGCTGAGTAAACTTTGCTCGTGAATTGTTTCATTCGATTTGAGGCAATCGAGCTGCAGAATTTGTTCTATTGAATTTTTGAGGGTGTTGCTAAAATTGATCTGCTCAAACTCGAATAAGTTGGCCACGTCTTGTCGCCATGAATACATTTTGACTAATTGATTGGCTTCGTTCGATTTAAACTCTTTCAAACACATCACTGACAATGTTTTTACGTCACACAGTAACTTCATTACCACCGAGTTGCTCTTCTTGTTTTTGCTCTGAGGATAAATCAAGCTTAAGCTTCGGTGCGATTCCAGTGACCGTCTTTTGTCTCTAGTGTGATGACTATGGCTAATTTTGAGATCGGAGTTTTTAAACGAACGGTTTAGTGACAACGTCAAGTTTTCGTTTTTAATCGAGTTTGTAATGCTCGATATGTTGGAGTCTCGGCGTTGTCTCTTTTTCATAAATTGGTAAACTAAATGCTGCTCACAATCACTGGCCTCACATTTTGCATTACACTTTAGCAGACTTATTTGTCCGAAATCGATGCTCACACTGCTTGGCTTTATCAATTGAAAACGCCACAAAGTTTCGTTCACTAATTGGAGCAGTTTTTTCGAGCGTGAGTAAACGTTTGACAAGTCATCGTCAATTTTACAGTCAAGAGAAGAATAAGAATTGAGACACTCTTTTAGAACGAGCAAAATGTCCCTGCACAAAAAGTCATTAGCTAGGAAAAAGTCACCACCTCCTGCGTTCTTAGAATAGATTTTGCAAGTGTAATGAGCACAATCGTCAATGTCCTTGTTGGTTTCGTGTCGCGATCTTCGAGCGCGTTTGCATTTTGCGTCAAAATTAAGGTCCGAAGAGTTTTTTGAAATCAAGGCTTCACTTGGCATCAATTGGTTTAGGCTAGCTGCTGAATTTTCGTAAATTGACATCTCAGTTTCTTTGTCCAGAATTTCGACTATTTCGAAGTCATCAAGACTGCTGGGCTTGGCGCTAGACTCGATCAAAATCATGGGATTGTACACGTTTTCCGGGTCGTCTGTCAGCTGGTCACTTTCATCCTCGGAATTTGTGAACAAATCGTTGCTTCTTACAAAAATGAGTGCGTAAATGTTTTCCAAAATTTCCAAACGATAATCGGCTGAGTCGATTTTGGCAATAATTGATTTGACATTCTCTAAAATTCGAGTAACATTGTGATGATAGACACGCTTTATTGATTCCAATTGTAGCTCAACATTCTCACTTTCAACAATTCGTTCTCCGGAGGCCTTGAGCACTTTAGCTTTATTAAATCTAGTTTTCACTTTGGATTCCAAATTTTGGTATAGTTGTTCGTTTAAATGTTCACAACAAAATAGAATGCATCTCAAAATTTGATTAATACAGTAAAAACCATTGAAAATATTCAAACTTTTTTCTTGAATTGGTGAAATTTTTTCATTAACTTCATCAATAAATCTCACACATTTTGTCTCAACAAAATCATCTAGATTTGATAATAATTACAAAAAAAACGGTCCATGTCAATTTTAAATTGGTTTACCTCTTTCAATTAAAGTATTGCAAAGTATTTTATTAATTTCAGAATAATCAATTTTATTCAGATTTAGGTAGTCGTTGATGATATTTAGTGGAAGATGCTTATGCAAAATTTTCATCAGTTGCTTGAAGCATACTTCATTAGTTTGACTTCTTTTTTTTAAAGAGATAATTAATGAGGCTTGACTCTTATTTTAAATATTATTTTCTCTTGTTTGTAAACACGATATCAAAACTTGAAAATTGTGAAGCTTGCTCAATGTTTGAAGTTTTGAAATTTAATCTAACTCCTTTAAATCATATTATTTGAGAAAGAAGCGGATATAAATCCAAAAAAAATTGTTTTTTTTATTTTATTTTTCTGTAAATGCAAAATCTTTTATTCTATTTTACATTTCTAAAAACATATTTCAAATTTTAACATGCTTAAGTATTGAGTTTTAATGAAACAACGTAATTTCAAAATTTCAAAAAAGTTAAATAGAAAAAAAAACTTGCCAAATAATATTTATATTTTCTTTCACCACCCAAGTGGTGTTTTTTGAAATAAATATTAATAATAAGAGCGAGACTCGGGGCACCTGGTCATAGGCGCACCTAGCCATCAATTTTAAACCTATAACTAGGGATACCTAGACAACAAATTTTATAAAACCTTTAAATAGGTTTGGCTAGGTGCACCTATATTCAATTTTATTAATGTACCTATTTTTCTTAATTGATCATTTGTTCTATGAATTTATATTATTTATGAGTACTTTTTTTGAAATAAAATGTCTTAACAAACTATTATATGCTTTACTAATTTAATTCTTATATCAAAAAATTTATTTCTACTTATAATCAATCTTAAAATGTCTAATGATAAAAACGAATTTATTGAATCAAGCAGTAGTGAGTCTGACTCATCTTTGGATATGTCTGATAATGAAAGTGTGCCATCTAAAACTGTAGTAAAATGTAAAACTAAATAACTAATATTGGGTAAGAGTTTTGCAAAGTATGATAGAAGACACTTATCAACTTTTTAATGCAAGAAATAGCAATTATTTTAAAGATAGTCAAGATAAGGCAACTAACAAACTAAAATATATAGAATTCCGATGTAAGAGACATAAGGAATTAGAATCTGTTAAGAGCCGTGGAAATTGTAAAAGAACAGTTCAACGGTATAACGCAAATGGGTGTGAAGCAATCATAAGAATTAATCATGCTGAAAAACAAGATAAGTATAATTTAACAAAATTAAATTTAACTCATAATCATGAAGTTTCTAAAGAATTGTTTGATCATGACGCTAAGAATCGTAAGTTGGATGAAAATGAACAACATGAAGTTATCAATATGTTAAAAACTGGCTCAAAAGTAGCCAAAGTAGCGAAGCAGATGGAAAATAAAAAAACTAGGTTTACCTAGACATTATTGGCTACCTGCACCTATAAGTAGGGCTCCCTAACTTTGTCTAACTACAACTATAAGTAGGGCTACTTTTTTTGGCTACGTGCACCTATAACTAAGCTTCCGCAGTCATATCCTAATAATAATAATCGGTAATTAAATTGAAATTAAAAAATCTTTTAATCATTTTTGGAAAATTTTGATTTTAATCGCCTATTTTTGAAAAATTTAAATTATCCCGTACAACAAAAAAAATCATAATGGCGCCAGCTTTTTTTATATTTAAATTAATCTACGTTTTTTCTTACCATTACTTAAGATTCTTAGAGACAAATTACTGGCAAATTGAAGTTCATGATCAAATGTAAATTTAAAACCAAATTTTTTAATTTTTGATTTAAAAAAAAGGTATTTTTTATCAGTTTTTTAAATAATAAATGGCTAAACTTTATTAAACATTATTTGTTTAATCCTTAATTAGGAAGAAAATTATATGTGTTTTTGTCTTAAGTAAAAAAAAACTTAATCAATATTTTAAACTTTTGCTATACAAAATTAAAACTCGGTTCCGCTGTATAAATTTTAGTTAATATTAAAATATCATTTAAAGCCATAATTTGGATACCATAATGTTGATTTTAAATTTGTCTTTAAAATTTTCAAATAAAGATTTTAGAAAAATCAATTATAGATCAATTAGAAAGAAAATATTTGTTTTTTTTTATTTAAAATAATTAAAATTTTGTGTTTAATTAAAAAAAAATTTAAAAAGTTTATTTTATTATTTTTTATAAAGATTCTTGTCTATTAAATTTTAATCATGTGATTATGATCATTAACTTTTTTAAATTTAAAAAAAAATTTATGTAATAAAAACAAAAATAAACGATTAAATAAAATTACGATAATCTTATTTTTTATTAAATTTTTGAAGTTTACTACCGCTTCCAACATCAGGAAGTTTTAAATTTTAAAAATTAGAACTTAAAAAATTTTACTAATAAAATTTGTTTAAAAATTTTGATTAAACATCATTGATTAAATATTTTTATAAGTTCTAAATTTCACCTAGTTTTTGAAAATTATTGAAATTGTAAAAATAGATAAAAATTAACTTTTTGAATTTTAGATTTCAATTTTAAGGTATCTAAACATTTGTGCAAGAGACTCCAAGAATCACAAAAGTAGTAAAGGCCGCTTTGATGCCCGCTTGGACAAATTAGTTGTCGTACATATTAAGACGTTTTTATGTTAGAAAATCTTTTAACGTTTTTAAATAAATATGCCTGTTAAAAATTTAATTTCACTCTGCCCACGGTCAAGACGTTTCAAGACGTTGTTTTTTTTTTTAAATTAATTTAATTGTAAATTTTTTTAATTAATTATTTTCATCTGAATTTTTCTTTATTTTTTTAGGGGTGTATCATTAAATTTCACTATTGACAATGAGTATAATTTTACAATTAAATATTCTTTTGTCTCCTTTTCTTGGTAAGTAGAATTTTTTGGTTTTTGTGTCCATTTTCTAACTAATACATTCTAAAATTCATTATTTTAATAATATAATTAAAAGAAAAAAATCTAATTTTAGTTGAATAAATAAAATTAAAAACACTTCGCTATCATTTAATTTAACCCAAAAAGGAAAAATTTTACTATTAAAAGGACACAAAAGAATTTTAAATTATAAAAACACACTCTTGGTCAATTCATGTGACATGAGGGCTAAATGAAGATTAAATCCTTTAGAACAAACTCGAAGGAAACCCAAAACCCATTTAATAATAAAAAAAAAATTCAAAGGTAACAAAACTAACCTTTGACCGTCTGTAAATTTCTCAAAAGAAAAATAATAAAATAGACAAAAAAGTGACTTATTTTTTTTGCATAATAGAAAAAAAATATTAAGAAAGTATTAAATTATATTGGTTTTGGAAAAAATTTTTTTTGAATTTTGAGTTAAGACTTGTGAATTTACATCTAAATCTTTTAGGACATAGCGTCCTGTAAACTCAGAAAAAATGTGATTTCTAATAGAGTTCCTACTAAAAGTTGAAAAAGTTTCACTCTGTAATCGATCTAGCTGCAGTTGAGTATGATTATGCTCTAATGGATTGCTATGTATTTGACCAAACTGAATAAGACCTGGTCCGAATTGATTATAATAAAACTGACCTCGATTTACTGGACCACATAGAGCGGAAGAAAAAAGCTTCCACGAAAATGAAAAAATTATCAGTCCTAATAAAATTTAACATTTCATCTCTTGATCACTCATTTAACTAAAACTCATATCAAATTATCGTATCGAATAGAATAATTTTTTTTAAAACCTTTTAATTTTACCTTTAATTTCTTACATAAATTCTCTTAGAGTTTAGTCCAAAAAAAGCAATAAGCCTAAATTTGACTCCATTTTTATTTCTAAATTAACTCTACAATTTTTTCATTTATTAATTTTTTTTTAGAGTAAAAGTTAAATTAGGGTTTTATTTTTGGAAATATCCCATTTCAGAGCATTTTCTAGCTAATTAAATTTTAATTGTTATAGCATAGAAACTATGTAATTAACTCTAAAAGAAAAAAGGCTGGATTTGGGCTTAACTCTTAGAAGTGGTAGCACGAGATTACGGTAGTTAAATTAAATCTAAAAAATTCATACATTGAGCAATAGTTACAAGCAATAAAATTAATAAAACATTAGTTAAAATATATAATTTAAGGCACTTGAATTGAATCTTCAGATTTTGAAGATGCGTTTAAAAAAAGGGAAAATTGTATTTCTTTAAAAAAAAATACTTGTTTTGTTGAAAAAACCAATTGATGAAATCCAAATGAGTTTTCAAGAAATTTCCAATTAGGTCCACCAACGTTTCTTTACTGCTATTTGAGCTCAGTGTGTTGATTAATTTTTTTGCTGAATTTACGTCCTTTGCTTTAGATATTCCGATCAATAAAATAATTGGCTTTAGGAAATAAAAATCTCTTATTGAAAAAACAGAGTTTAGAAAATCTAGTTGATTTTTTGAGATTAGCTTCAGGCTTTCCTCTATAAGTGATTTTACCAAGCACCGCTTCTCAACTAGCGTAAACATAAACAGTTTTTTCCATAAAATCTTTTCAGTTTTAACATTGTTCAATGAATGTTTAATTATAGAGAGGACAACGAGGTTTTCATCATTAAAACTACTTGAAATAATTGCTTGACGATCGATTTCATAATTGATTTTGGTGAACAATTCTAAAAGTGGTGAATTTTTGTCACTATCCAGCAGTGCTAGTTGAAGTTTTGTAATATTAAGTTCCAAGCGTTCTAAATTATCACCAAATGTCTCTCTTAGCTTGAAGCATGTATTTTTGAAAAACCGTTGCGTCATAGCTATTAACTCAAATTTTCTGTTACTATTGAATGTTATTGAATTTAACTTTTTGTAAATTAATAGTAAATTTATCAATGAAAATATGTCTGATGTGGATTCATTTAAAGTGTCTTTTGCTTTAGTAAAGTTTGGCTCAAAAGTATTCAAACTTTCACTAAGCAATTGAAGGTGAAATTCTATAAGACAATATTCAATATTTGGATTTTTCAAGAGAATTAAGTTTAAAAGGTTTTTGGCTTTGAGAATATCGTTAAATATTATGTTCTTAATAAATTCTAGTGTTGGTGATTTCAATTGAATTTCAGAGTCGTAATTTTTCGCACCGTTAACTATTTCTTCTAATTCATCTTTGATAACTTGAAATTGATGCATCATAGAACTTTGCACTTGACAATTACTAATAGCAATTCTATCGAAATGAGAGTAGAAAATAATTCTCAATTCGATTAGATCTTGTAAATTGTTTTCAATCAAAAAGTCTGGATATATTTCGAGAATAGTTTGACATAAAAGACGTGCAAAATAAAAAGGTGATTTAATGCTGAGTGATGCTCGGCTTGTTACAATTAAAATTTAGTTATATGATCTCAAAATAAAAATTTAAATCAATTACCAATACACTTCCGGGTGCTTAATGATTGAGCTAAAAACTGAATCGAAGTTAACAAATAAAAGCTTTTTATCATGAATCAATTGTTTTAGACATGTTTTTGCAATTTGCCATTGACCAAGAATTACATTGTTACAAAAAAAACTGAATAACTGATTTGCTGAAGTTTCTATTTCCTTGCCAAAATTATGGTCTAATGACAATATGTCCATTTTTGATTTATATTTAGTTTTAAAAAAAATATTTATATCTTAGTCTTATGATTAAATTTAAAAAAAAAACAAGAATTTTTAATTTCTTATGAAAGTTTTGATAGCAAAAATAAATTAACATATTTTTTGTTTTGTATTTTTTAAAATAAAAATGGGAAAATGAACCAAAAAATATTCCACAGTGTTCTGTATTTTAGTACTCACCTTAATAACTTCAATGTCGCATTGCCTATCCATCTCTAAAATACAACTACGGAATGCAAAATTAAAAAATATTAAATATACATATGAAAAAAATTTGTCTAAAAGATGAACTGAGATAAAAAAAATAATTCAATAATTAATATTATTTATTTGTTTAATTGTACTTTGCTAAAGTCCTTCAGAACAAAAACATAATCTAAAACTAAGAGTTAAATAAATTAAAATGAAATGTAAGCAACGAAAGGTGTACATATTTAATTACTGAACGATTCTGGAAAGAAAGAAGAAATAGTAAGGTTGCAATTATTATCTTTTATTATTGGGAATCAGGTTGCACAAGCTTCTCTTGACGCCGAGAAAGCCTTTGATAAGGTTTGGCGAGATGATCTCTTTTATAAACTCATTCCTAAATTACAATTTCATTCTGGGTACTTCTTAAAATTTACTATGATTCATCCTTAGCTGTTTTGTACCTTTCTGATCAACTTAATTCGGCACCCTTCAAAATTTAAGCTGGTGTAAAACAGGGTGGGGTACTCTCTTCTTTCCTCTTCAACATATTCATTTACGATCTAATTGAAGACTGTTCAAAACAGGAAATTGGTGCTCAATTTAAAAATATTAATGTTTCAATAATAGTATATGCTGATGACATTATCCTCATTAGCCCAAATGACTCTCATCTTCAAAGACTTTTGAACATTTGTAGCCAATTTAGTACAAAATGGAGAATTAAATTTAATCCCCTAAAGTCTCATATTATAAATTTTGGTCCTCTACTATTTAAGTCAGAATTTTATTTCAATAAAACTAAACTTCCAAAAACTAACTCGATTAAATATCTGGGTGTAACTATCAAATCGAATCTAGACTATAACTCATGTGCAATTGAAAAGTTCAAAGAGGTTAGGGAGAGCTTCTTTGGACTTTCATACTTTATGCGCAATATCAGCACCTATTCTCCTGACTTTAAGTCGCTTCTTTACAAAACATTTTGTCTCTCGCAATTCCCATATGCTCTTGAAACTCTTAGTCCGAATATTGCGACTAAAAACAGTCTTAATATTCTGCAGAATAACCTTATAAGGCAAATTTTTTGGAACTTTTGTTCCCAAAATTATCTTTTATTGATACAATAAAATTCAACTTTCTCTCATTTCAATTAATGAACATAATATCTATTGAATCACCTAAAAATATTCTTTTTCAGCAGATATTGTGATCCTAACAAAATATTTTAAAGCAAATTTTCAACAATCTCTAAAAAAGCTATAGAATTCAAAAACAGTTTAAAAAGGAAACTAACCACAAAAGATGGGATTTCTGACTCCATAAGGCTAAGCATGGACAATCTCAAACTTAATCACTTCAAAACTATCCTAAATAAGCTCTTAAAAAAATTAATGAGACTCATTTTCTAGGTTTTTCTTATTTTTCTAAATTTTTAATTAATCGACTAAAATGTGTTTTATTCAATTATTTAAAAATGCGTTTTTAAATTTTTGTATTTCTTTTTTTTTTTTCTCACTTAATAATTCAATTTTTATCTTTATTCTCTTTTTTTTGGAGATTTTAAATTTACTTCTCCTTAAAAGGAGACTCATTCAATTAATAAATAAATAAATTATCTAGTATTATTAAAATGAATAAAGGTACATCATATTTTAGTTTTAGAATAAACCGAACAACTGATTTTTTAAAAAGTCTGACGAGGTCTGATTCAAATAATGAAAAATATCCAAGACTTGCAAAAACTAATTATATTCAAAATTTTAATAAACCAAGCAAATCTGATTTTAAATAAAATAAAATCCAATGTATTAAATTGAAAACATTTTAATATTTTTTTAATCAAATTTATCATTATGGGTTAATTATTACAAAATCACTATCGGTATTGGGATGTTTGGAGTGTTGGACTGCATTTGAATTGGTTTTAAAATTGGCTGTTGATGCTGAAAAAGAATTAAGATTAGATTGACTATAAACAAGCTGATGAGTTGTCCTTCGAATCCAATCGTCTTTGAATACATGTATCGTTAAGTGGTGAATAACACCTGCTAGCTTGTGCCAAACATGAGCCAAAACCAGTTGTTCATCTGCATCACGTCTGATTCTTACATGGAGACTTCCGGCAAGAACACCAAATGATATGGTCCAAAAATGTTCATTCCGAAATTCCAAAACTCCATCTAAAGTACTGGCCTCTCTCAATATTTTGTCCAGTTGCGTTATTAAATGACTTGGAGTAGTTTGAAGTAAAATTTTTCCGGTAAAAATTGCGAACGGAGTCATAGTTCCAATGGTTGTGGCCGCAATTAAGAAAGCAGCATAAACATCGATCATATGACTTGCGCCCAATTGTATCAATAGAGAGGATCCAGCAATAAGCAAAAAATTTATAAATCCTAATAACAATATTGGATTCATGCGTGGTAGCAGTAGTTTACTGAAAACTGGAATAATTCGACATGTGCTTAAAAAATAACAAATTTTGAATTATTATTATTATAAACAAATAATTACAAACGTTTCACTAATATCGAAAAAATGTTCTTGCAGCCAACTTGAAGACGAAGAGTTAATTACATAATCTAGTGAATCATTTTTGACACCAAGAATTAAAAAAGTATGAAATACAAATGCAAAAATGGAAGCCGGTATTAATCTTGAACTTATTTTTCATTAGAATAGTTATTAATTTAAAATAAAAATAATTTACGTATGAACTTGTATTTCGCCAAAAAGATATTCAAAGCTATAACAAATTTTGATTAAAATTTAAATTTAAGGCAAAAATTTAAATAACCCTTCTTTGATTACAAAAAATGATGCTAAAATTGTCAAAATAGCGCTTGAAAATAGTGAAAGCACTTCAAACCGTTTAAATCTTTAAATTAAAAAAATTATCACTAATTTAATAAAAATTCAATTACCCAAATGTAAAAGATGATTTTGCCAACTGAGCTTTGGCCCAAGTGTTCAAGATACCATTTAATAAGCTTAATTGAATTAATCATGAGCACAAATTTTTATTTAATAAAATTTTTATACCAAAAAAAATCAAATATTATTAAATATGTGAACGATGCTAATGCTTAAACATAAATCTTGATAAAAAAATATAAAATCTATATTAAATTACCTAAACTATTGGACGAATGCGACACATAAAATAGAGATAAAACGATCACGCTGCTAATAATAGCCCAATAGAAGAATTGTTTAGCCTTTTGAAAAAAAGAAATAAATAGAGAAAAATTTTAAGTTAGCTGTCATAAAATTTTTGATGATATAAAAAAAAATATGTTTTTAGAATGATCTTTATTGTGGTAATTTAAAATTGATAAAAATTCAAGTCTTTTAGGATCATTTAAAAAATAAGATAGAATAAAAAATTACTTGTTTATTTTTTAGGAGAAAAGTAAGGTTTGTCATTAGAAATCAAAAATTATAAAATTTTTTATTTAAATTAATTTTTATTAGTATTTTTAGATTCGTTTTTTCTCTTTATTATGTTTAATAAAAAATAAAAAAAAATATCATAATTTTCTTTAAAAAAGTGTAACTATTAAACATGTCGAAAAGTAAAATTTATTTAGCACGGATGAAAATAATATAGATTAAGATATTTTTGGTATTTTCAATAATATGATAATTAATTCAAACTTAGATTGCGGATTTTTTAAAAATAAAATTAATAACGGGTATCGGTTTCAAAAAACAAAACTATTTTTTTTTCATAATTTTAGGTATAAAATTTAAATTTTAAAAATCAAGTTATCTCAAGCGTCGTAGCTAATGATTAAAAATATGATACTTAAAAAATTAAAATTGCGCATTTTTTTGCTATTTTTAAACAATTACATTCAAAAATTTATTTTATTATCAAAGTTCACATAATACTCAGATATAATTTACAAATCGATCTAGAAAATTCAGTCCAAAACATACATTGCATATCTTAGATCAAAAAGTATGAGAAATTTTTGATGACATTAAAAGACATTAAGAGTAAGAGGTTAATGTATATATTTAAACTTTTGTATTCACTAGACATATTAATTAACTTAACCACCTTAAAATTATTTCTAAACGAAAATGTATTTCGTTGCTAAGATATAAGTTTACCATTTATAAAAAGAGAAATACAATTATAGAAAATAATGCTAAGTCCGGCAAGAATAGTTCCTGACACAGAAATTCTAGAAATTTCTCGAAAATTTTATCAAGAAATATAAGATTATTATGAAAATATATTTTTTCCAAGCAAAATTATATTTTTCAATTATTAACAAAATCTATTTTTAAATAGAAAAACGCAAAATGTCTTCAAATCTTAAAAATAAGTTCGATGAACTCAATATGACTCAAGACGAAATAAAGCGGTTTACAGAGGCAATGAAGAAAGAAGAATTCCGCAAACTACTAATCGAATATGCTGAAGAGATATCAGATCCTAAGAACCGCCAGCTATACGAACAAGAGATAACCAAGCTTGAAGAGGAACGAGGAATGGATGTAGTATTTATTCATCCAGAACCGGGCTACTGCATCAAAACTTCGCAGGATGGAGGGAAGAAATGCTTCATTAATATATGCCAAAATTCAAACATCCAAAAGCCAACAGCTAAGCGCGATTGCAATAATAACAAAGGTGGCCTCTATTGGCAAATACCTCATTCGTGTTCGCCTGCCAGAGAAGATACAGACAAATCAAACAAAGAAGTATGCACAGTCTATGACGTTGTTTTTCATCCAGATGCTTACAGAATGGGTGAGACCAGTCAGCGCTTCAATGATTTACTCAAAGACTCTGCTATTGATACAATTGAAAAAAATTTCAGTGTCAGACTTGATAAAGTAAATGCAAAAATTTTAAAAAATATAAACTTTAAAGGTAAACCTACTGCTAGTGTTATTAGAAGGCCTAAAAGTGGCTTTGACTTAAATTCCGATGCAAAGACTACAAATTCAACTCAAGACCCTGTTGAAAAAATAGTAGATGAGCTTAAGACCGAGTATTTGAAGAGTCAGACAGATAAAGCTACTAAAAAAGTGGATGGTAAACCAATTAACCAAAATGAGCCCGATGGGGACAAATTTACCAAGCCAATTTACAAAATTATATATACAGGCCAAGCAGATATTCAAGATTATGCGAATACAATTTCAAAAAATTATATAGAAAGTACTCGTCCCAAAGAAATTAAAATTTCGATTGAACTTCCTTTATGCAAGTCAAGTGCCGATGTAATCTTGGACATATTTGAGAAACGACTCTATTTAGAATCCAGCAATCCATTTTATAAACTTGACTTGAATTTGAGCTATCCAATAAATGAAAAAGAAGCTAAAGCAAAATTCGACAAGTCTAAGAAAACTCTGAATGTGATTTTACCAGTGATTCCGTTTACTTCAAAAATTGAAAATCAATTTGATAAACTTGATGAATCAATGGCTGAAACAAATGAAGAGGTCACTTTAGTACCAGAAACTTCGCCATCATTGCCAGAAAATTCACCATCTTTGTCTCCAGTAGAGGAAAATTCCACGGATATCATTCAAGAAGTCAAATATTTACTGCCTTCAGAGTTCGAAATAACACAATTTATTGACTCATTAAAAATCTGTATCTTAGGAGAAAATTATGATAAAGATTCGATAAAAATCCAAAAAATAGGCCAAAACTCTTTGATTCTGTATTTTGAATGCATCAGTCAATCAGGAAGCTATTTAACTTATTATAGAGCTTATTTTAATTTTTTCAAGAACGATCAAGTATATTCATTCAAAAATTCTGATCAAGAGTTTCCAAATAATATTAGAATCATATCATTGAAAAATAAATTTGAAATCGATATTCCAACTAGTGATGATAATGATGATGATGATGGTTGTTTTACTTGTCTGGTTTGTTCCACTCAAATAGAAGAATTACAAAAAAATTTCAATACGGATTCAAAATCCATTCAAATTTACAATGTGAAAAAAGAGCTTAGAAAAAGTGAAACTACAGATTCGAACAGTGATCAATCAAATTTTGATTGTAAAAAAAAATTTATCACAAATTTTCAGAACATAACACCACAAGAAGACTCTGACGATGAAAATAATGTTAATTTTCACATTGCTGGTGATGACGAAGACGAACAAACCAGCAGTTCCACAGATTTCAAAGACATAACAAATCGACTAGATGAAAACTCATGTTCAAATTCTTCAATAAATGGCAGTTCTTTAAAAAGTATTCTTAAGAAATCGCGGTCGATTTCAGAAGGAGAATGTAGCATAAGGAGTAGCATTGAATCAAACAGCAATGAAGGTAGTCAAGAGTTATGTTCGATGAAAAAAACTGTTTCGTTTAGCAAGCAAGTAGTGCGAAATATTTTCAAACCAGGCTCCACAATTACTGGAATGAAAAAACCCAATAGTTCGAAGAACAAAAAGAAAAATCAAAAAAGAAATCGAACACTCTCAGATCCTTGTCATTCAAATGACCAAATTTCAAATGATTTAATCCAGCAGCAAATTCGATTCAGGCAAAGAGGTTTCTCGGAGTCAAGTGACGATGTTACTAATTCAGCTGAAAGCATATCAGAAAGCGATAATCTGGCAAACAACCAAGCTAAAAGAAAAAACAAAAAAGGCAAGAAAAAAAATCAAACAAAAGAAGAAAAAAATGATTTTGATATGGAAAAAATGATTCAACTTAAGAGCCAAGGAATATTGCCTATTGATAATCAATCTGATCATAAAACCGGTTGTGCTTTCAAATTCAAAAATAACATTGCTCAAGATTTAGATTGAGTGCTAAAAAGTGGAATTTTTTTAGTTATGTAGGATAAAAAACTTTAAACTTAATTTATTGTATATTAAAAAAAAATACAATTTTCAAATACAATTTTTGTCTTTAAAATTGGTCTCAAAATTTTATTATTTAAAAACTAGTTTTTAATTATTTTATTTGGTAAAACTGCATGTTCACTAATTTGTAAACTGTTTTTATTAAAATTTTAATTGAAAAACCAAACTAGACGAAATTAAATCTCCACCAATTTTCAATTTACATTTCTTCACAATACTAGTTAATAAATAATTTAGGAAAAGTTTTTCCAGTGCAGTTCATAATAATGGCGACACCTTCTTTTCAGCCCTCATGGTTGCAATATCATTAAAATATGTATTAAATATATGTGTACAATTCGAGTAGAAAATTATATTTATATTGTATTTAAATTGTTAAATTAAAATTCTGCAAAGAATTTGGTTTGTTTGATTGAATCAAAGGGGATTTTGTATTTAAATTTGTATTCAAATTGTTTCTCGAGGCGCTTTGAAGCAGAAAGTTATGGATCTCGTGAGCTATTGATTCATGGTTTTGCTTGGTGGTGATAAATTTTGAAAAAATCTAGTTTGCTCTGTCATCATTGATCAAGTCGATTCTTAGCTCTTTATGCATTGTTTTGATACTTGCCCCTAGTGGAAAATATTTGATGATTCCCAAGACCCGATTTTGCATTTTTTTTATTTCTGCTTTTATCTTCTGAATATTTGATTTAAATAATATAAAAAAGAAGTCGAATAATAATGATCTCATGAGTGGCATATTTAAAATTCTGTTGATTTGAAAACTTTTAATTTATTTGATTAAGTTAATTTTGGAGGCTTGTTTAGATTGATAGTTTCCAAATATTCTTTGTAATTAATTTTGGGATCTAATTTAATACCAAAGATTCTCGACTGTGAGTTCTCGATTTTTAATTTCGTTCTCATAATTTTTTCAAAGACTAGCTTTGGTAAATGTTGTTTAGCAAGTTTTCTTTTCGTTAATTTTAAATCCTCATTTTTTGCAGTATTTTAGATTCTTTTCACTGCCTTTTGAAGAATTATTTGAACATTGTATTTTAATTTTCCTGAAGTAGCATTTTTAATCTAAAAATTAGTAACCATACAGTTGATTCGAATTCCATACGATTTTAGTAAATTAGTTCTTCGAGATCGAAAACTAGTGGGTTTTTAATGAACCAGAAGAAAAAAAGAAGGTGCTTTTGATTTGAAAAATTTTCAAGTCTTACAGATTGATCGAATTTTTTTAAGGTTAGTAGGCGTATTCCCGGGAAGAGGTACGGTGAAATAAAAGTGTTCGTTAAATAGAGGATTTTATAGAGGTTTCCATTATGAATGAATGTGAAAAAAATATTTATCAAAAGGAAAACAAAAAATTAATTGGATCTTAAAATAGTGGAGATTTTTGACTGCTCAAGTTGTACTCTATTGCCAATATCCTTTTCAAAATCGACGAGCTTTTTCAATAAAAAACGATTATCATTGTCATCTGCTAGCAAAAAATCTTTTTTTTCGTTACATTTCCAAAATCTGCTTTTGAAATAATTTGCTTAGGTTCGTCTTCTTGATAATCTTCATCTTCAATTGATCGTGAATATGGTATTTGATTGATTTTTTGTGACACTTGGTTTATTAATTCTTGGTCGCTCAATTGCTCGTTGATAGGTGTATTTTTGTCTAGTATTACGTACGCAAATTGATTTAAATCCAACTTTTTGTGTTCTATATAAAAAGCCCGTATAGCCGAATGGTTTGCGTGTTAGTCATGCAAGCAGAGGATCGAGGGCTCAAAACCCGCTGAGAATGAAAAAATCTTCAAAATATCTCTGCAATACGGGTCGAATGTTTAAACATCTTTCCTCATAAAAAATAGAGGGACCAGTTTCGACTGGGTAATAATTGCGGTGTAGATGATCAACTCGATGCAGTAGTCTCTGTGTCAGATCGGAGCCGTTGCTCAAAAAGGTACTTGAAAAGGAGATGAGCGCATCCCCATTATCCACTAGGATAGAATAGGGTCAATTATATAACTTCTTAAATAAACGCAATCGTCATCATCTTCAACTGATTCACTTGACTTGCACCACCAAACCCCGCTTCTTGATAACAATTCGATATCGTATTGATGCTAACTGAAAGAATGAATGAAATAATGCTGATTTTGAAAATGAAATAATACAAATAGTTCCACATATAAATACAATGGAAGTTACAATAAATCTATCTATAGATGATCATGTTCATAGTAATCAATCAATCGGGATTGCTTAGGTGATTAAACAAGAGATTGAAACATTACTAGAAAAAAATGTCCAAGGTGCACAAAATATTCAGCATTTTTTATCGAAAATTAAGAGGAGTAGGACGTCCAAAAAAGCGGTCAAAAGCTTTAGTTATGAAATTGAAAATTGAAAATATTTTCTTAATTTTTTTTTGATTTAAATGTTTTTTTTATTGACATTAAATTTTTTTATGTGATACCTAATTACTTAAAATGACAACTAATACTTTTAATTTACGATTCATACATTTAATTGACTAATTTTTTTGTTGACATAATAATATAAATAAATGACAATTTTATTTTTTTAAAATTGACGTTTAATCAAAATAAATGACACTTTAATATTCTTTCTTAATAAAATTAACTTAATTTTCACAGGTCTTGTAAAAAATTTTAGTTTAAACATTAATATATTGAATTTTTTTAGCTAAATTTTATTTCTATTTTTTTTATACACAATTAAACTAAATTTAAGTTTTATTCTTTTTATTAAAAATGTTTTAAATTTAATTTTTATTTTTGAATAAATGAAGTGTTAATCGATCTTTTATGGACAGAGACACTATCCTGTTGATTAGCCTTGAAAATAAAAAAAAAAAACTTTTTTTTTGACAAAATAGAAATTAAAAGTGTAAAAAATATTTTAAGCAAATTAAAAAAAAACCTTTTACAAAATAAAGCAGCAAATTTTTGAAAATATCGCATTAATTATTAATTTAAAAAAGTGATAATGTTGATAATCTTTAATTTTGTTCAACTTCTTTCGAGTAATTGGAGCATAGTGTTAATTCATCTGAAAATAAAATTCTCTCACCGTGAAGTACGAGGTATAGACAATGAAAATATTTAAAGTAAAAATCCTTTCTGTACTTTTTGTACTTTTTCTAATTATTTTATTTGGCCCTCTTCCTTTTTGTACTTTCTTTACTTTTTGTTCTTAATGCTAATAAATAAACCTTTTATTAATCAATATTTAAAATATAAATTTTATATTTAACTAATATTTTTCTTGCCTTCAGCATACCCGAATCCCTAAACCAGGGATCAGCCTCGGATCCTGTTTAAGTTTTTATAAAATGATTAAAATTACCATTAATCACAAAAAGTACAAAAATTACAAAAAGGAACAGGGCCAAATAAAATAATATTTTGAAAAGGTACAAAAAGTACAGAAAGGAAAATAATTTTTTAAAAATTTGATTTCATTGTCTATCCATATTAAGTACAGGGTAAGCTAAGAAATACGATTTTAGATTATACATATTATAGAATTTTTTTGAAGATTTTTGATCAACTAAATCTTAGGAAAGCATTTAAGTACCCGTGCAGCGAGACTATCACACTATTGTATTGTTCTATTGTTAGACCGCACCTGGAGTATGCTATCAGTGCATGGTGTCCATATTTGGAAGCGGATATAAATGAGCTTGAGAAAGTTCAAGTGATTTAATCCAAATGTACAAAGTGGTAAATAATTACGAACAAATTGAATTTAATTAAGGAATCAACCACAGATTTAATCCTAGATTTAATTTTTTTACAAATAGAGTCGTGAATGGATGGAACAAACTCCCGTAAGATGTGGTAAATGCAAAGAACCTGAATAGTTTTAAAGCGAAGCTTGATGTTTGGATGTCAAAACAAAAAGAAGCGACTGCTACAGCTCTTTAGAGCTATGCTTAGATAACCTCTAAGCTGCTAATACTTAGCAGCTAATTAGTACTAATAATACTACTACTACTAACTAAATATTAAGAACATGCCTCTATTTATTTTTAATTGATGCTTAATCTTTCGAATTATTTTTTGAATATTTTACGTAAAATTTTTCACAATTTTTTCTATCTAATTGATCGTTTAAAATTATAAAACAATTTAATTCAATCGAGCAGAATAAAATAGCATTATTTAATTTGAATGAAAAAATAAAATAAAACCAACAAATAAGTAAAAATCAATTTCTTTATTGAAAAATTCTTTTTAAAGTCTATCTCATTGCTTGTTCGACAAAAAAATTTTTAAGTGGTATCACTCGATTTGAGAGAGTTAGTCCAATTGTTCTTGCCGTTACCAGTGGTGTTTTAATTAAAGAATTGCTGTATTCATAATCAGTATACAATTTATTCAATGCATCTATGCCGAGCATTTTAGGAAAAGCTTGTCTTTGGCGACGAGATTCGTAGTCTTTTAGAAAACTCCAAGAACCGATTTCATTGCCACTAAGCAAATTATCTTTCAAGCATTCTTTTAAGCAAATAACATCACCAAATCCTAAATTTACTCCCTGGCCTGCCAACGGGTGAATTTTATGAATCGAATCTCTAACAATTTTGTTGAAAATCATTTAAATAAATTTTATTTTTTATTTTAGTATTTAAACTACCCAATTAGTGCTAATCTTTTGGATACATAATTGTTAGAATGCAAAAACGACAAAGGGTAAGAAGCCCTTAATTCAGATGATACAATCTTTGGAGGTAAGATTCTAACTTCTGTTTCACGGTCTGTTAAATAATCACTCCCGTTCGGAATTGCTAATTAAATGCAGTATTTAATACATTTTAAAATTTTATTCTATAACTATTTACCATTTCTCAACCAGTCGATTCCGTTTTGCACTAGATTTTCGATCCCTGATCCAAATTCATTTTTAAAATCTTCAATTACCTTTGATGATTTTAAAATTATTTAACTTAAATTATTTGAAAAATCTAAATTTTTTAATCACAAATGCTTGATTGACTTTGTGAACAAATTCTTCATCGCTAAGTTCCAACAAATTTTTCATCATATTTTTTTTCACTGACCAAACTAGGGATGAGTATTCATCATTTAACTAGAAAATTATAATAATAACTGTTTGTGTCTAAAATATATGTTATACTTGCCGGAAGCAAAGCTATAGGTCCAGTTGATAAAAATCTTTGCCAAGCAGTAAAATTTTGAGTTTTCTATTTTTTACAAATGAATTGTACTCTTTTTTTTAGGTGTTTAAAAATTTACATTAGCTAACTTCATTGTTGCGACGATTGCTACTTGATCATAATTCCATTGTAAAACATCAATATTGGCTTTCTTCCTAATGAATGAATTGCCACCATCAGAGCCTGAATTATTTTCTATTTTAAAAACTAAAATTTAAAAATTTTAAATTTAAGATACCAATCAATAGCTTAGTTGTAATATTTGAGTGATCTTTTAATTTTATATCTATTGCTTGGTCATTTTGATTAAAGTCTTCGATTTTGTTTGAATAAAAAACCTTGACATTTTTAAAATTTGACAAATTTTTGGTTAAACTAGCTAAGATTAAATCGTTTTCAACAATCCATGCTAAATTTGATCCATCTTCTTTTTTAAACGAAATAAAAGCATCTGAACTCCCATCCCATACCTTAGCCATTTTTTAATTTTAAAAATAAAAAGTTTTGTGAATTTCAGTACAAAATGGTTTAAAGAACGGAAAAAATGTAAAAAAAATTGAATTATTTTTTTTTATTTAAAATTAGTTCTGAGAATGCAGCATGGTGCAACGTTTAAAGTTGCATCAACTGTAAAAGTCTGCTAATGGGGTGCAAAATCTCGATAAAATGCACTATGCTCGATTTTATTGAAATTTCTGCTTATCTACCTTGAAATTTGCACTTTGTTGCATTTACAGAACAAATTTTAAACTTTTAGAAAAAAGTTATTAAATTTTTTTTACATTTTTTCTGTTCTTTAAGTCATTATGTACTGAAATTCACAAAAAGAAAATAAAAAATAAAATAGAAAATTTACATGCATGTTGTGAACTTCACCAAATCTATGTTGTTGAATAAAATCCCATGAATCTATGCCTTAAATATTTTTTAAATTTTAATATTCGAAAATAAAGTACAATTTTTAAAAACTTTTGAGTAGATCAATAGTAGTCGGACTTAGAGCACAAACACGATTGTGATGAATTTGCGGACTTGTATAGTTTTCTTTATTTGATTCTGTATCAACCAAAGCAATTTTAAGATTTTTAAATATATTATCTTGACCAAGAACAGCTGCCATTGCATTACCAACCATTCCACCTCCGCAAACAACAATATCGAAATATTCGTTATTTTTAGAATCATGGCTTTGAGTGTCATTTTTCAAATTTTTGGATGAGCTAAATGAGGCCCTCGAGCTTGAAGCTACATTAGGAAATTTTTGGAAAAGAAATCTTGCTCGCAATATTAGCATTATTTTTTAAAAACAATTTTCTCAAAAATTATTAGAAATTTTTATTTTAGCAAATTTTGATTTATATAATACATTATAAAATGTATGCATTAAGTAAGTTAATTTTGCTTAAAATTCTAAAAATAATTTATTTAAACTTTTCTAGACAGATCAATTGTTTTTTAACTTGTCCACCAGCTTAGTAGACCAAGGCCTGGCTCATTTATTGATCCGATGATTGTGAATGGACATTTGATTTCATCTTTATTATGAACAACACTAGTTGTGGTCATAATTTCATTTTTTTTAGGTGGACCTGTTGGAGTGGTATCCAAGAATACTTCATTGACAACTCTAAATCTTATTTCTTCTCCTATGTCGATAAAAAGGTCATGAACTGAATCCCCGGTATCATACTGCCAAATAAATAGTTGCTCTTTCTCGTCAAATCTGCACGGTTTTTGCAAGTTACTAGACGGCACAAATATGTCATCAAAAAAAGAAAGACTAATATAAATTCCTTCTTTGCTTGAGCTTTTAACTTTACCTTAATGATTTAATCTTGATATTTAGAGATTTTTTATTCAAATAAAAACTAACCTACTAATATTTCATCTATAAAAGGCCTAAATATCACATATCTAAATGAAACTTTGGTATGAGATGAGCCGTCTCCTGGCAAAACTGAACTATCTCCGATTTTCTTGATATCGAACAAAGCGACACAAAGTCCTAATTGATAAATAATTTTGTTTGCAAATTTTTTGTTTAGTTCATCTTCGATTACATTCAACAAGTCTTGGTCAAAATACCATGGTTTAACATGAACCACATCTTTCATTTCAGCCAAGATATACATTTTTTTTCTAAAATTTTATCAATTAAAAAAATAATTTTTGATTGATATTTGCAGCATCATTTAAATGCTGATAAAAATTCAAAATTTTTTTTTATAGTTTTATCATTTTCTTTTATTATAATAAAAATATTAATTTAAATATAAAAATAATTTAATTTAATTTAGTAGACAAAACAGAATTGTTATTCAAATATCTATTTCAAAGCTCTCTTGACCAAATAAACTTGTTTATTTGCAATTGTCATCATAAATACATATTGATTAGGTACAACAACTTTAGATTAATAAAAAAAAGTATGAGATGCATTAAAATTAAAAAATTTTTACTCGAAATTCTTTTAAAAAAATCATTGGTGTCAGGATTTACTGGAACTTTAACAGCTGTATAGGCAATTCTTAAAGCCAAGTTTGCTATCTGTTCATTATTTTCCAAGTCACCCCAGCTCTTAAAACTTAAAGGATAAAATTTCGAGCATTATTTTATTTTAAAATTACGGAAGTTATTTGATTATCTGTAAGAACTAAATAACCAAGAGCATTTGGTATTTGCTCTAAATTAGGAGTTTTGTCGCTCATCTTTAATTAGAATATTTTTTAGATTTTTTTTTTGGATTTTTTTTTACTGAGGTTGCTTATTTATGAGCAACATTAATTTTAACAGGACCATCAGCTGAAAAAATTTGATCATAAAAGAAATAAATTAATTCTTAATAATTAAAACAAAGTAAATAAGCTATTGAATTTTTATTCATTAAAATTGTTTTATTTCCATTTCAGTGTTTTTTTATTTTTTTTTTCTCAATTCTTCACTGGCCTGGTCATACTTCGGATCTGTTAGATTAAGCATCAATGACTGTGTGTTCAAGAATGCCCGATTATTGCTTGAGGCAACCTTAAAAAAATTTAAAAATTATTTATACTTTGAGTTTGGAAAATTATACAGTTTCAGCAATTCGCTGCGATGCTTTGAGTTTTCTTAACTTAAGGTAGCCTGGATTGCTAGCAATAGATGAACCGATCAACTTGGCAGCTTCAGCTTCTCCTTCAGCTTGAAGAATTTTTTGCTGTCGCTCTTGCTTTGCTCGTTCAACTAAAAATACCGCTCTTTGTGCTTCTTGGTGAGCTACTTGTTTAGATTCTACCGCAGCCGAGTATTGAGGGCTAAAACTCAATTCCGTAATGGAAACGTCATCAAGAATTATATCGAAATCTTTGGCTCTTTGAATCAGCTCATTGCGAATTAAAAGCGAAACTTGTTGACGTTGAGTAATCAGTTGACTTGCATTAAATTTTGCTACAACGCTCTTCAATACTTCATTGCAAATTGAAGGTAAGACTCTTTCATCAAAATCTAAGCCTAATTGTTGATACAATTGCGGCAATCTAGCCTGTTCGGGTCTAGACAAAACTCGAAGTGCTATGTTTACCATTTGTAAATCCTTGCTACCTGTTGGTGATCTGATGAGTCTCGGTTTTGCTCTAATGTCATAAATAATTGGATATTGGAACCATGGTATTCGAAAATGTAATCCTTCTGAATAAATTGTATTCGGTTCAACTCCGCCAATTCTATTAAAAATAATAGCTCTGTGACCACCCTCAACTTAAAATTTTTTTTAATAAATTAAGAAATCTTTCCACAATTAATGTATACTAACCAGTGAAAATAGATTGAGCGCCAGTATAAACAAGGGCGCCGGCAGCAACAAGAAGACTGGTTCCAGCACCTAGACCTTTCGAGCCTTTTGACAATCGAGAAATGAATTCGTTTAGCTTTTGAGCCATTATTTAATTAATTGATCTGTAATAAATATAAAATTGTTTTATATATGAAAACCATTTTTTTTCAAAAAAAGTTAGCTAAAGCATGTAATATTTCATAAATTTTTATTTTCAGAATTTTAAGTCTATATGTTAAGCATTTTTTTTAAATCTCAAAATATGAAGTTGCAAAATTTGATTTTCAGTATAGCTGTGTATTTTTAAAGCTTTTCTAAAATTTGAAATTTTTCAATTTATCTAGAACAAGTTACAAAATTTTTGTCTTATTTAAAATAATCAAAAAACTCATAAAAATATTCGAAAGAATTTATATTGTAAATTTTTAATTAATCCTCCTAACGAAATTATCTTATTAATGTAATTCTTTTCTAAAACTACGTTAAACCCGAAAAATATTATGCAATAGTAATGTTAAAGTAATTTTAACTTGTAAGGCCTGTTCAAAACATGAACTTCTGGGATTTAATGCTGCGAAAAAAGAATTTTTTTATTAAAATTTATTTTTTAAAATTTTCTCGAAACTAAAATTGACTAAAAAATATTGTTTAACTATAAAAACAATTTTTTATTCTTTAACTTATACATTTTGTAAATTCTTTACAAAACCAATTTTATTAAATTATGTTTCTTATTTTTTGAGCCTAAAGGTATTCCTGTCTTTTTTTTGATGTTAGTAGAAGTTTGCGATTCATCAACTAAATCAACAGAATTGAAACCTTGGTCATTATGATTTAATGTTGCATTTTGAGGAATTTTTTAATTGCTTGTTGGAACATTATTAGTTTGACTAGAGTTTAATATTGAGATACTTTGAGACAATTTTTTTTTTGGAAAGCTGCTGATATATTTGAATAATTCATTTTTTTTAATATCAATCTAAGTGCCGGGACAATTTTTAAAAAATAAAATTTAATAAAAAATAATTTCCTATTTTTTTCTGATTTGGACCCACTTCTTTTTCTTATGCACAGCATTTTTATTATGCACAGCATTAAATCATTTTCCCTAGATTATTCCTAGAATTCATACATGGAGAAGAACTTGAAAAAGAGTTGTTCCAAAATAAAGTTCAAGTCCGAACTTTTTTTTTTGATAGGTTCAACATTTGCTTGGTTCAGCAAAAATATCATTTTTCCGCAACAATAACTACCTAGAACGGAAGAAATTTCATTTTTGTAAATTTTTTGTGTAAATTTTAATATCAAAAAATCTAGATTTAGATAATTTATAATTTTTTTATAAACGATGCCCATTGAAAATAATTGGAGAAAGGACAATTAATAGGCGAAACATAACTTTTCTTGCAATTTTAGCAAAAAAGTTTTTTTATTCATTGAATGCAAAAAAAATCTCATGTTAAGCATAAAAAATGAGTGGAAAAAATTCTTAGACAGTTTTAAAAAATAGTCGGAAATTTTCGTGATCTTCCGTTAAATAAATTTCCTAGATAAATTACTCTACATAAACGGAAAAACAGGAAAATTTATTTGGTTAATTTGTAAAACTGGAGAAAAAATTGACCAAGGTATCTCGGAACTTCGAGTCATCAAGATTAAGACAATTTAATAAATTAAGAATTTTTAGTCTTGATATTCATTGTGAAAAAAAATTGAAAAGTTTTTGGACTTATAAAAAAAAGTCCGGATTTGTACTTGACTTGAGACTAGTGACTTTTAAATAACTCTGCTAAAAATACTAAAAATAACATGGATTATATGGTACTAGGCCGTGGCGCTAGAGTGAATTTTCGGATTTTGAAGCAGCGTTTAAAACCATGGGAATACGGTAATTATTAAATAAAAAAAACAAAGAAAGTTTTATCTTTTTCCAAATTATGTAAGGAGCTATCAAAAAACTTTGTAAATGTACCTTTAGTTAGGGGTTTTATAGCTGGATTTTATTATTTTTTTCATTCTAAGCTTAATTTCCCTTAATATTGAAAGTGTAGTTAAAAAAGATTATTTTGTCCTGGTCCTTAATTTGGTAAATGAATATACATTGGTGTTCCGGATTCAGTAATTTACGATAATTTACGTAAAAAATAGTAAATTTCGAACATTTTACGTAAATTTATGTAAAATAAAAATGTCCAAAAATTGAAATAATTTGGCAATTTAAAAAAAAAATTAATTCTTTTTATCCTTCAATATTTATTTCCAAAATTATGTAAAATATGGTAAAAATGGCAAAATGTCAGAATTACATTAAACATTTAAAAAAGGTAAAAATTTAAAATATAAAATAAAATTTTAATTAATTCAAATTAAAATCTAGATAGGAGTAGTAGTAGTAGTTCTTGCTGCGACACCTAACATGGAGATTGTCTAAGCCCATCACCGCGAATTGGCCGTGTAAAAGTGTAGCAGCCGATTCTATTGAACTTATCTAAAGCCATTTTAAAATTAGCTGTTGAATTGAACGCTCCGGCTGGTCCCTTGTTTTCTGATTTTTTCACTAGATTCTTGATCAAGCTTACCTTTTCTATTCCATTCACTAGTTTGTACATTTCAATCAAGTCCCCTCTCACTTTTCTTTCACTCAGCTTTGCCAGTCCTAATTTTGTCAGCCTCTTTTCATACGGCATGTTTCTTACAGACAAAGGTATTTTTGTTGCCCTCTCTTGCATCTTTTCCAACGCATTCACGTCCATTTTCATACTTGGATTCCAAACCTGCGCTGGGTAATCTAGGTGGGGTCTCACCATGGATATATACAATCTGACCCACAGTCTTTCCTCTCTACTTGTAAACGTTCGCTTTAGCATTCCAAGTACCCTAATCGCTTTCGCACAAGCACTTTTCACTTGGCTGATCCACTTTAAATCTGATTCATCTGATGATTAATTCTTGACCAAGCTTACCTTTTCTATTCCATTCACTAGTTTGTACATTTCAATCAAGTCCCCTCTCACTATTCTTTCACTCAGCTTTGTCAGTCCTAATTTTGTCAGCCTTATTTGGCTGGTCCATTTTAAATCTGGTGAAACTATCACTCCAAGATCCCTTTCACATTCTGTGGTCGCTAGTATAACATTTCTGTTGCTTTTTTGTCTATATTTATACCTTTCATTTAGTCTGCTGAAATGTATTACTTTACATTTGTTAGCACACACTCCCATACGCCAAACCTCTATCCATCCAAATCTTTCTGTAACATCGCTCTCTCATAACATTATTAACTATACCGAGTATTTTTGAGTCATCTGCATACAATTCCATTCTATTTGGAAAGCAGTCAGGTAGGTTATTTATGTAAAGAATAATTAGCAGGGGCCCAAGTACAGACCCTTGCGGAACTCCACTCAGTACCTCTGACCATCAAGAAACTCCAACACCAAGTACAACTCGCTGAGTTCTCATACTCAAAAAGTCTTCGAGCCACCTTAATATTTTCTTACTTAGCCCATAACCACGTAGTTTATGAAGAATTCGTTGATGCGATACCGAATAAAAAGCCTTTGAGAAGTCTAATAGTATTTCATCCACGCTGTTACCTTTGGTCAACTCAATCGTGATCATATCAAGCGTTTCAAGTAGGTTCGTAACACATCCTTTCTTTGGAACAAATCCATGTTTTTCAGTATCAGTGGATGTACTTGGTCTGTTCCCATCGATTTGTTGCCATTTAATTTCTCTAGTCTTCGTTCAATCAGATCTTCGTTTAGCTCCTGCATGACATTCTCAATATCCCAAGTTTTTTGTCACTCGTTACTTTACCCTCTTTTGTTCTTAACATTCTTATTTCTTCCTTTACTCCCATTTTGGTTTTTACATAGGCAAAAAGTAGTTTCGGATCACTTTTTGCTTTTTTAGACAGTCTGTTCTCATAATCCGATTTTACTTCTCTTAATTTCTGTTACAACTCTCTACATGTTCTTCTATAATCATATTTACTTTTTTCAAATGAACTTTTATTACATGCTTTCATCTTATACCAAGCTCGATGCTTAAGTTTTACCACTCTATTTACCTCGTAGTTCATCCATTTTTCGCTCTATCATAAATTTTCTCTTTTATCCGGTACGTGTTTTTCATAAAGTCGCAGATACTTATTCAGAAAACTTTCATAACATTGATCAACATTCAGTCCAACAAATTCAGTCCACTGACCCCATACCAGTGTTGATTTGGTCAAAATCAGCTTTTCTTAGGTTTTTCCTCTTTATTTTCGTAATTTTTGGATAGTCGCTTCCATCAAACATAGATCATCTCTCACATATATACAAACTCCACCGCCACGTCCCGTTGTGTCTCTTCGGTATAAAGTATATCCCGTTATACACGGTATTGAGTTCTCGGAAAACCAAGTCTCAGATACACATACAATATGTTGCCTATCCAACTTATCCAGCCGGACAACAAGCTCCGTAAGTTTGTTGTTGAGTGAAGTGGCATTTGTATAAATACAAGTGAGAAAAGGTTCACGAAAGCTTATCCTTTTCTTATCTAAACTTTGATTCAATTTAGGCGACCCAAGAATTTCATTGTGCTGGCTAGAAAAAGATTCACCACTCCCCCTAATTATTCGGTTATCATTAATTACATAATTATTTTTAACTTTAAAATTCTTCTCAGTTTTCCTAATATTCTTTTTTTACAATTAAATTGCTACTTGTCATTGTATTTGTTGACGTTTGCTTAATTCTTCGGAGCTCATTTCCTCGGATGACCCATCGGTAATGCCTCCCTTCATTCTTACTCTCTTTCTCCTTGTTGAGTACTTCCCTTCTTTCTCTCAGCTGCTTCTCTAACCTTCTTCGCACTCAGTTCGGTCAAGACAAATATACACTTCAGCATGACCTTCAGTTTTTCTCAACTTTTTGGCTTCCGCCAAGACACCATTTCTATCAACGCCCTTTTTTAGACGGATAAAAATCGGAGGAACACTTTTCGAATTCGTTTGTCTGAATCTCCGCACATGCTCGATGTTATTTGTGTTCACACCTATATCTTGGAAAAGATTTCTCACTTGTTCAACAACATCTATGTTTGACTCTTGCTTTAAACCAAACACGATTAGACATTCCTTTTTACTTTCCTTGCTTGATTCTCTGCAAAGACAGAATTCTTCATATCTATTTGCTAGGACTATAGAGGCTGAGACGGTCTTAATTTTTCTCTTCCTTCGCCTCCGCCAGGAAGCTGAGCAACAATAAATGACCAACGCAAGACCGAATCAGTGTTGGGACTTCGCTGTAACGAAGACATTTCAACATTGCTTTCGTCATTTTCTTGTAGTCTCGATGTTTGAACATCTATTTTGGATTCTTTTACAGCAATTCGCTCATTAAATTTTTGTTCTATCTGTGCGGTTCTATCATTGAATTTTTCGTTATCTGCACTCTCTTTGTCAGTTTTTCAATTATCTGACCTTGGTTTTCAATTTTTTTTGAGAGTTCTTCAATAATTTTATCTTTTGATTTGACAATCCATTCGAAATCCTCTAAAACTTTTACTCGATTCTTCAAAATTGTGTTAAAAAATGGTAAAATGTAATCAATTAATGGTAAAAAATGGTAAAATGTCAGAATTACATTAAACATTTAAAAAAGGTAAAAATTTAAAATATAAAATAAATTATAATTAATTTAAATTAAAATCTAGATAATAATTAAATTAATAGAAAATCAAGGAGGTTTGTCAAACAATCATAAAGCATTAAAACTATTTAAGATAATTTTTTTAACGTAAATAAAATTTAAAAAATGTAAATAAAATTTTTTTTTCAATTTAATTAAAAATTTCAATTAAATTTTTATCGTAAATTACTAAATCCGCAACACTACTGTAATGTTAAAAGAAAGTCAACACAAAAAAGTTACTCAATGAGTTGGATATAATTATTATTTCAATTTAATAATTGTGATGTAAAAGTATGAGTTAGTTGATCATCATAGATTACATTTCTTCTATTATTACTTAGACTACTAAAGTTTCAAAAAAGTTGGTTTGCTAATTATTTAAGAAAATAAAAAAGATAAATGAAATTCTTCAATAAAAAAAAATCTCCCGAAATTGTTTTTCAACGAAAATAAAAAAATTCCGATAATGAATTTAGTTTTTTCTAAAGATTAATATCAAGAATGAATATTAAAAAAATAAATTTATGAATACTAATTTGGCGTAATTTTTTAATAACAAAAAAGCCGTACAAATTTTAATTAATTTGCAGATTTAAAGACAGAGGCATGCTCTCTTCTTGTCTATTTATTAGCTCCATGGCTATCCAAAAATTTATTTTTAAGTTAATTTTCAAATAAATACAATACGAATTTTTAGAAAATTTTCTTATTAGTTTAGTTAAGTAGATTAGTCACAAAGGAACAATCTTGCAAGCTTGACATTATTTTTCATCCAAATGTTTTCGGCATAGGCTGCGGGAATGGTTCATGAGCGATCATAGCATCATAGATTTCAGTTTTGTTTAACAGCAGTGATTGCCAGTCTGTTCCAAGAGCCAATAACTGCTGCACTTCAGTTGTTCTTGAAAACCAGACATCATGCTGCCATTTTGCAACAGAATAGTTAAAATCAGCCACAAGCAAAAGGCCAGCATAGTCTCTATCCTATTTCCCCCCTTTTTTATTAACCTACGATTGTTCTTAGCATGTATGGTCAATGTATGCAGCCATCAGTCAGACTTCAACTCAAGCCACACTACCTCTATTGCCATCTCAAAGTGTAGTTGTTTATAATGAATCATAAAACCATTTTACAGTAAAGGATTTTAGTTCCGCCAACTTGTCTGAATTAAAGTGACATTGGTGCATCCAAATTTAATAAATTATATTTTTTATAAATGGATCTGATACATAAGTGATTACTGGACTGGTCAATGGAACTGGACTATAAGGCGTTGTGAGTACTAGTCTAGCTTTATCGATTACGTTTGGGTGCCTCTCCAAGCTTGCTTGATTGTTAAATTATCCATAAAGAATTTTCTGTCGATTCCTCCAAATTAATTATCGTCTTTTGAAATAGTGACCCTTTTTAAATATTAGAACCGTCTAAATATTCTAGTAAACAGTCATTTTAATTAAATCCATATTTTTATTTGAAAAAAATTTGCACCGTCTCTGATTTTTAAAATGTTTACTCCAAAAATTTTTTTTTCAGATTTTATCTCAGACTTTATCTTATCTCAAAATTATTATTCCAATCTAGTCAATTGATTTTAGTTCTTTTTAGATTTAATTTCATCAACGCATTTCATGGGTTTTATTTTTTTTATTAAATTTTTTTAAACAAACAAATTTTCTAAAATAAACAAACTTAAAATTTCTATTGAAGATTAACTGTTTCCATTTCGCGGTAATTTATTTATTTTAGAAAACTTTTAAGTTACAAAAAAAAAAGCTAATCACTTAAATGTCTGTGCATATATGTGCACAAATAATGCTATAAACAATTTAATAAAACTACGTAATACTTACGTAATTTCTAAACTTTTTGAACAGCTTCACTTTTTTTGAGCGTTCAAACAAGCTTTAATTTAATTTAAAAAAACACAATAATGACAGATGTTTTAGAAGCAGCCGTACATTGAAAGGAAAAGGATTATGTGACATTCTAAATGGAACTTAGATCTATTTCCAAAAATTTTAATTAATTACAATAATAAACTATTTCATACAATAACCCCTCATCATATTGTTAACAAATATTAATGGATTAATAAACATTAAAGTACTTTAATTACTAAAAAATAAATAAATCATAACAAGAATAATAATTAGAGCTACATCAGAATAACTGCGGATCAAGGTTACAAGTGGCCTTGCTATGGTAGCTGCCTCATTTTAATATATTATTTGGGTACAATTTAGATATAAATTTACAAAAAATAACATTTAGAAGAAATGCATATTTTGGAATTCGATTAAAGTAATTTTGCGAATTGAGTGATATGTTACTAAATGTATTAGTGATATTTCGCGATAGAATCTTTTACATGTTATAACAGACTGTCACTAAAACTGAATTAATTATATTCATAATAATCGAATATATTCATAATAAACTTATTCAAAAATTAATATAAGATTTAGAGAGATTTAGCTCGGTAAATGTCAAGAATAAATTTATAGAAAAGTGTAACCAAAGTGGAATCTAATCGACATGTTTACTTAATTTTTTTAATTAATTAGACTGAAAAGAAGGGTGATACTCATTCTGTACAACCTATATTCTGTTCGAATTATTTTATTTTATTAGATTATATTAAAAATTATTTAGGTATATTTTCTTTAAGTCCACTGGTCCATATCGATTATGCTTATCATTCCTCCCGATATTAATTTACAAGCTATTTTGTAAGGAATAAACAATTTTCTAATTAAAATTATAACCCTTTGCATCAACCAAATCAAAAATAAACACCACTGAAATTGTGTTTATATTGAATCTCTGATAATTTAAAACTTAATAAAAAAAGAATAGATAGATTTAAACAAAATTATCTTTCAAAAATCTCTGATGATTATTTGAAGAAAGCTTGTCCAAATCCTATAAAAAACATTCAAAAAATAGTTAAAAATCTTTAAAAATTATTCAAAATATTGTTGACTGGGAAAAACAAAACTTTAAACAAATTTTAATTAAAGTCTAGAAAATAAAAAAGCTTCACTCTTTTCAAATAAAAATAAAAACTTGTATAAGTTATATTAAAAGCATTTATATTCATATGTTGATTTAAAAAGAAATAATTATCAAATCAAGTAGCTAATTTCAGAAATCAACTGAATAGAACTATAAAATAAAGTACATTTGTAAAAAAAATCTAACCTAAAATTTAAGTATAATTTTAAATAAAATCTTTTTAAATTTTGTTTCCTTTTTGAGTTTTTGATTTTAGAATTTCTATTTGATTTAACCATTGTATGGTGAAAAGCGAAAATTGTAGATTTTTATTTATTATAAAGCAGTAAATATAATTTCTTTAGCTTTTTTGACATTAAGGTAGTTTTTAATCTTTGAATGATTAGCTAAAAGAAAAACTTATTCAATAAATAGCTCAAGTTTTTTTATTCGAGTAAAAAGTGTAAAATTTTTGATTGATAATTAATTAGCAGCCAACATTCTTGGTACTTGTGATTGATATTTATTGGAAATACTTTACAATAAAATCGTTTTAAAGAATTCTTAAAGAAATTTACTTGAACTATATTTTTGTAATTTATCGGCTTTTTCAAATATTTAGTCTCTTGAAAACCTTAACGACCTAATTGATTCTAATATAAAAGGATTTGAGTGCATCTTAATTTTTTTTATTATTTTAAATTTTTGAATAAACCATATTTATTTTTTTATAAAATGAACAAAATTCGTAGTGAAAGAGCTTCTAAAATCGTGGAACATTCCGAATGTTCGAATGATACTGGAATCGGAAGTTTGTCATTTATTGAATCTTTTGTTTTGAATGAGTCAGACCTAAACAAAACTGATCGACAAAAATCACCTCAAGAACATAAAGAAACGAATAACATAAGTATTTTTTAATTATTTATTATTAAATAAAATAAAATAATAAAATTTTGTTACCAAGATTTTGAAAGGAATGATGATTATTACTTTATTCAAGAACAGTATAGAACAAATAACCACACAGATTTTAATTTTAAATTAAATCAGATCACTAATAAAGTACACAATTTTGGACCAAGATTAAGGTTAGTTTTTTTTAATCTTAATTTTTGTATTAGATAATAATAAAATAAAAATTTACAGTATCGCTCGAATTAATCCAAAAATAATTTAGTACCTATAGCTACTGCATATTTTAAAATTGAAAATTTATAATTGACATCTATAAACATTGAGCCAAAAATAAATGCACGGAATTTATTGTAAAATTGTTTAACACTTTCTTGAAACTAAAACAATCATTATGACACTTAAAAAAACTCTTTATTGAAAGTAATAAGTTAGAGATTTTAGATTATAAAAGACGTGTATGAAATATGAATATTAGCTTTAAAAAAATTGTTTGTAAAAATGAGGAAATATTTTTTTAGATACGAATTTAAATAGATTATTAAATTTTCTTGTGATAACTGATTGTGAACAAGTCAAACAATAAAAAATTATAGTGGAACTCCACAATACAGTAGCTCTTTTTTAATTTCCAACTTAATTATAATCAAAATTTTTATATAAAATGTAAACAGTTTTGATCGTAAATCAACTCAGACGATTATGTTACGCTAACATCAAGGTAATAAAAACCCGCAAATTATTCTTTACCTTTATTAGCAAGTAAAATATCTTAAAAATTAAACGCTTTAGAAATTAAGGTTTTAAAATATAAAATAAATTCAATTTAAATTTTAGAATATTTGGTTTCATTTTGTAAAGTTTAATCTATTCTGATTTAGGAAAAAATTCTTTTATATCTTGGTTGTGACTGGGTTTTTTTTTTTATATCTAAATGAATTGAAGAGGACACAAATTTTGAATTTCAATCAAGAAATTTTCGCCAGTTTTTCGATTATTTTTTTTTTTAATATATAAAGATACTTGTTTTAGAAGAACCCGAAGTATAAGTTAATATGAATATTTTGTTAAAAAAATAAAGAAGAATAAAAAATTTTTTTAAATTTTATTTATTTTCATAAATAAGATATTCTATTATATAGACAACATCTTCTTATATTTTGAAATTAAATAGGCTTTTAAATTTTCCGAATAGTGTCGAAATGACCCGATCATTCCTTCTAATGTATAATGGAAAACTTATAATTATTAGTAATTTAAAAATACACATTGGAATCGTTTATATCAGTTATTTTTGAAAATACTTAAAATTCATTTGATATTTATGTTTATTCTAAAATCTAAAATTTACACCTATTTTGACTCTTTTGTAAACAAACTAATTAGATATAAAAAAATTTAACATTGAGAATAAGAATTATTTATTATTACAATTTTGATGATTAGGTGAATACATAATAATGTCAACATTTTAATAAAATCGAATCTTACAGAGGATATGTCTGATCGCACCAAAAAAGATTTAACAGACGAAAATTTTTTTCAGGAATTTCAAGAATTTATCGATTCAACAATAAGAGAAAGCAATTTTAAAGAGCCCATTATTTCAAGCTTAGATATTAACTATTTTAATTCCAATGGTGACAGAAGAACTGAAAAAAGTATTTGTTCAAACGACTCTCATTTACAAATCAAACGTGGCTTTAGACTCAAGAATGTGAATATAGATCGAAGAAAACTATCTAAAAAATCTACTTCCACCAAGAGAATTATTGATCCGAAAATTTTTGAAATTTTAGTAGAACTTTTAAGTGAATTAGTAGTAAACGTAATTAGAAAACAAAATGGGATGAAAATTATTTTTACGATTTTAAAATCAAAAATTTTACTTTCCAATAAAATTATTAAGCATGGTCTGATACAAGTTGCTAAGAAAAAAATTAAAAAAAACATAGTGTCAATTTGCAAGAAACTTGCCGCTAGAAAAAAATTCTGCAGAAACAAAAAATTCATTAATGACAATTCAAAGAGAATGTCTCAAAAATCTATCAATTCAAAAAAATTCGATTCAAATAAGAATGTTTTTGTTCAAAGTCAGTCAAATAAAATCAAAATTCCGAGCATTGAGGATCCAATTTTATTCATTGATAATATCTATAATCAACTATTAATCAACAATTTTGAAATATTTGAAGATTCTGAAGCCGAAATTTCGAGTAGTAATGATACTATCCGAATGGACCTTGATGAATCATCATCAAATGATCTAATTTTAGAGAGGCGAAATTCAGTTTTATGTGAAACAATAGATGAATCAAAGCTTAACAATTGTGATCATGCAAATAATGATTTTGGTTTTTATCCCTTTAAAATAGAACCTGATGATCTAGACAGAAAAAAGCCAATCTTAACAAAAACCGATGATTTATCTAATGTAAATACATGCTTTTCAGTTCTTGGCTCAATTAAATCATTTATTGTGACAAAAAATTTAATAATCGTTCCATTAATTCTTATTTTTATCAATGCAAGATATAAATTTTTTTCCCTAAACTTATCTGTTTCCTCATCATCAATAACGCTATTCTCAGCTGCTTTATCATCGTGGCAATTGGCAACTCCTTCAACTCTTAAGACATCACTCGCTTTCAGTAAAACACTTAAAGGACTAGTAAATAATTTTAGTAAATGAAAATATATATAAAATAATAAAATTTTTGTTTTGGCAAATTTTTTTTATAATCGATTTAATTAACCTTTTTGAGTTTTTTACAACTCAGTAAATTTTTGAACTCTTAAGAAATTAAAATGAAATTGTTCAGAAAAATAACTTTTCAGAAATTGTTAAATTATCTAATTAATATAGAAAGTTGTTTTTTTATTTTTCAATTTAGCTTATAGCGAAAGCTATTTAGTAGTAGTAAAATTAACTGCAACTTGGAGATTCTCCAAGCGAAGCTTTAATAAGCTATGTACGGCAATTTGTTCCACTCATTCACAACGCTATTAGTAAAAAAGTTATATCTTGGAAGACAGTTTTTACACATTCCCGGATTAGATTCTTGCTTTTCCTTCTCAAGTCGTATCTTCTGGTATCAGGTATTTTGTTTTGGCTAAAATTGATCCCGTTTTCAAAATTAACTCTTTCCATATTGTTTTCAATCTTAAAAATTTGAATAAGATCACCTCGAAGTCGTCTTATTCTAAGATCAGTTAAACAGAGTTTCAATAAACGCTTTGAATATTCAAGGTCTTGCAAACTAGGGGTTATCTTATTTTCAAACTTAACAGTATCAAACGATTTTTTTTAATTTTGCTTTTGATATTCAGTAAAAATTAGATTAAAAATCTTCAGAGCGCTTACGTTTAGTAAATTTTCTGTTGACATTAATTAAAAAATTAATTTTTAAGTAAAATTATTTTTTAAACTGCAAGAATAAATAAAATAAATAAAATTCTCATTTATCAATTATGAATAAATAAACTCTAGGCAATTCTTCTGCTTAAAGTATTTTAAATATTTTAAAATTCATTCCAGCAAAATATGTAGCTAGTTTAAAAGAATTACCGCTTCAAGTGTGCAATTTCTTTCAAATTATGGTGAGCATGTTTTTGTTTTTAGTCGTGATGATGGTAATCTCAGCTGATTTTCAAGCTTTTTAAAGACAACAGTTATTAGTAAAGAAAGACGGATAACTACTAAAACTACTTATTATAGAAAGATAAATAAATAAAATATAATATGTCCTTTTCTTTCCTATCGGATAAAAGGGGATGTACTCATCTCCTTTTTTAGGACCGTTTTGAGCAACATCTCCGATCTGACACAATGTAACTGCATCGAGTCGATCATCTAAAATTTTAGGATTGATCTATTTTTTTATTTTAAAAACAAATAAATATTAACAAATTTAAAAAACTTTACGTTTTAAAAAATTATGTAAATTTACTTAATTTGTATTTTAAAGTAAACAATACCGATGAGGTGAATATAAACAGGAAAAAATTATTTAGAAATGAAAAGTAGTGCTTTAATATAAAAAATTTAAAAAAAAATTGGAAATGTTCCTTATGTGCATGGATAGAGAATTCCAAAGATGAGAACTAAATTCGTTTGGTTTTAAGGTACTTATTTTCGGGGCACAATTATTATGGCGCGAAAAGACTTATAACTTAAATAAAAATATTTTCTTGTAGAGGAAATTCAGCGTTATCGATTTTTATCTAGTTTATATTTGAAAATTTCATAAAAAAATAAAAAATAAAATCTAAATCATTTAATAGAATTTGTTGGTTATTGTAAATTTTCGTTAAAAAAATAAAATAACTTAAGGATCTAAAATGAAAAATTGAACTTTTAATTTAAACTTGTTAAACTATTTTTGAAATTTTTTCATTTTTATTTTAATTAATTTTGGAATTAAAATTCTAAAATTTAAAAAAAGCAATACTTATATTTGTTTTCAAAATTAAAATTAAGAAGACCCATGATTACAAATCATAGGTTTTTTTAAAAAAACTTTTAGTAAAATTTTTTTGTCCTTAAAATCTGAATGCACAGAATTTTTCTGTCAGAAAGTTAAGATTTCAAGCGGATATTTTTAAAAATTAGAGTTTAGGTTCAACAATTAAATAAACAAATATTCATTTTCTTGACTGACTACCAAAGGAACAGAACTTCTCAGTCCTCTCACAGCATACATTTCACTCAACTTAATAATTAGATTCCAGATTTTTAGTTGCTTTACTCTATTAATAGCCTCATTTAGATCAGAGAAACAAGATGTTTATTTTAAGAAAATAAGCAGGATACAGTAAAAATAATAATCATATTAAAGTAATAATCGAACTGCTAAGTTTTGAATAACTTTTTTATTTTTAGTAAAGTTGACCCTATAAGTCTTTTCAAAGATCTTTTTACTATGACATTAAGACTCTTTTTCCTTTTATAAAGAATTTCATTAAGAAATTATCCATCGACCATTTAAACACAGGTTAATTTTGAGTTAAACTTAATTCCTCTCATTATCATAACAAAACAAGAACAAGAATTTTTAACTTGTTTTAAAAACATTTTGCCAATGTTTCGAAAGGATCGGGGTGTCAAAATTGCTTCTCATGATACTGAAAAAGCCTTTGACAAAGTTTGAAGAGATGGTCTTTTCTTTTAGCTGCTTCCAACGATGAATTTTTGTTTTTGGATGCTTTTAAAAAAGTACGATGATTCAACCAAATCTGTAGTTTGTCTAAATTATGATCTAGTCCAAGTTGAATGTGGCGTGAAACAGGGCGGAATCTTATCATTCCTTTTCAATATCTTTATAAATGATCAAATCGAAGAATGCTTAGAAAAGAAATCGGGTGGGATTTTTAATAATCATTATATTTCAATAATTGTATATGCAGATGACATAATCCTTATTAGCTCAATAGATTGTAATCTTCATATCTTACTTGATATTTGTATTACTTGATAACTGTGGTTCTAAAATGTAGACTAAAATTAAACCCAAAAAAATCTAAAATAATTATTCTTGGTCCTATCCTCTTTACCTGTGAGTTATTTTTGAGTGGTAAAATACTGGAAATAGTTCCTAGTATAGAATTTTCAGAATTCGTTAATAACTCGAATCTTAACTTTAATCCATTTGCAACGGACAAGTTTAAGCAAGTCCAGAAGTCATTGTTCTCTGCGACGTTTTTGTTAAATAAGATGAGCTATGTTTCCTTTCTCTAAAAATTTTCATTTACCAAACATTTTGCCTATCTGAATTCACATATAGTAAAATCTAACACCGGACAGCAAAGTCCTCAAAAATCTTTAAATTGATCAAAAATAATCTTATTTTACAAATGTTTAAAATCAAATATTTAATTGTCAAATGTCTTGTGTCAGTTTCCAAGAACAACTTAATCTTTTTTTCAAGATGTCTTTCATCAGTTCTATTGGGTTCAATTATTTTTTTTTCCTTATTCGCTCCTTGTGGAGCATAGAGTAATTACTTTTGATTTCCACTCAAGTAGATCTTTTGCCTTTACCCTTGCTTCTCCCCATGTCGTTCCCATTTCGATGAGCTCTTTCGTGACTGTTGACCTCCATGTTACTGTTGGTCTTTATACCTTACGTCGCCCTTGAGGTGTCCATTGAAGGGCTCTTTTAGGTATTCGTGTTTCTTTCATTCAAAGTTCAGTTTAGTTTAAGTTTTGTATCTTTGCTGTAGCTGGTTAACTTCCATGCTGGTTTGAATCTAGCAAAGGCACCCTTTGCTTTAGCAAGTCTATTCTTAGTGTCTCTATGTGTTCCCATCGTTGTACTGATGGTGCTTCCTAAGTGTGTGAATTCGCTTACACACTCGATTTCTGTACCATCGATGGTGATCGGGGTATCCAATTTTGTGTTGATGCACATAACTTTCGTTTTGGTCCCATTTATTTCGTGTCCGGTTGGCTTAGCGTTGTTCGCCAACTCCTGCGTCTTTATATGCATATGTGCCTCTGTATTAGATATTAGCACCAGATGGTCCGCAAAGTCTAAGTCTTCAAGCTTTGCTGTTAATCCCCATTGTATACCCCTCGGGCTGGCAGTTGTTTTCTTCATGACATTGTCAATCAGTATTAGGAATAGTGTCAGAGAGAGAACGGAGTCACCCTTGTCTGACTCCTGTACACACTTTGGAGCTCTCAGATTGTCCTTTTTCCAGAATCATGCTACATCCGAATTTCTTATAGTAGAGTTTTATCAAGTTAACTATCTTCTGTGTTCAACTATAAATCATCACAAATATTTAAGTTTAATGCTTTAAAATCTTTAAAAATTTTCATTGTTCTACCCTTTCCTTTGGAAATGATCTCAAGGAACTGTCGCTTTTATCAATTTTTTATTTGTATTTAATTTTACTTTCTTTTTTTTTTTACTTCTCCTTATCGAGGCTAATTTTTATTAAATAAAAAAAACATTTGCAAAACTATTTTTTAAATCAAATTATTTCCATAAAATACTGTGCCGCGAATAATTTTCTATTTTTTCTTTGTTTTTAATTTGCTTATGAGGCTTAGGTCTAAAAAATAATAATAATAAACAGGTTTTGTTTATTATTAAATTTTTTATTCAAAAATTGTTTCTAATGGAAACTTTTAATTTAAAGATTAATTTAGAATCCATTTTTATTTTTGTTTGTGTATATTGGTGGACATATAAGCAAATATTCGAGGACCAAAAATTGTGAAATAAATAAATTCCAATAGCCTGTCTTTCATCGATTATGATAAATTAAATTATTACTAAAATATGAAATGTCTAAATTATTTAAAATTCTCGTAACTCCCTTTTTTGTATTTAATATTAAAATTTAAGAAAAGGTTCTTCAATTATAGCAGTTTTTCAAATTTGGTTTAATATCGAATAACGCCACATTTCTTCCTTTCCTAAATTTTTGTCATGTTTTTAGAATACAAATTATAGCTCATTTTGAAGCTCTTGATACAAAGATAAAGCTCTTAATAAGTGATGTTGTTATTCAATGCGTGAGCTCAAATTGACCTAAAAAATGGCAAAAATTTGTTTTAAGTTAGTTTTAAATGCATTTAAAAGAAAAGGTTTTTCTAAAATTAATTTTTTTTATATAACACAGGGCTTCCACATAGAAGATTACTCTTCTTAATTTTTTTTTACTACATAATTGTAAATTAATTATTTAAATGATATACTTATTACTCAGAATCGCCAGCCAAGGTGATTTAAAAATGAAAGCTATTTAAACTTTAAAATTTTAAAATGAAAATTATTTATTTGGTGTTAAATTTAGAAAAAAAAAGTTCGCATCATGCGATGCTTAGGTTTATGAGTTTCTTACAAAAGATTCAAAATAAAACAATATTTTGAAAAATTAAAATACTATTGTTTAATCTAAATTACTCTATTCATTTTTAAAAAAAGAATCGACAAGCTACTTAGATGAAAAATTTATATAATAATACTTTGATAAATTTAGATATTTTTCTTGCATTTAAAAACAGTTTATTTAGAACAGTGTAAAATGAGAGTTATTTAAAAATATTTATAAGAAAGTTATTTAAAAATATGTAAAATAAGTTATCTAAAAATAGCTTATTTAAAAAAAAATGGCAATTGGCTGTTAAAGTGGGGCGTCTACGTGCGCCACTACTTGGAGACTCAAGTCTCTCACAGCATTATATACTACTACTACTACTATTACGTCTAATCTAAATTACTCTATCCTGAATAAAAATATTTTCTATTCTGTATAGAATTTTATTGATTTCAAATATTTTCTTCAAAATTCAAAATTCAATTGAAATGTTATTGATTCAATTCCGTGAACCATATATTAAAAAAATTAAAGAGCTTGAAAACCCGTTTAAACAAGATAATGACAGAAATTTACTTTGAAGACTGGGGGACTTGTGAAATTTATTACAGAAAATAATGTTGACAGCCTTCTAAATTTTTTTCTAATGCTAAATTTGGCTTGAGTAAATTTTGTTCATCATTAGCAGACTTTAACTTTTGATACAGCCATGTATGCTGCACTATCTTGAATTTACAAGGATACAAATTCTGTTCTATTTGAGCATAATTTCACAAAACCAGGCTTAAAAAAAATCATCTTTTTAAAATAATTATTTTTGATTTTATAAGATAATTGTTAAAATTTATTTAGTATAATGATAATTAGGACTTGTACTTAATCTTTGGTAACTTTAAAGTTAACTTTTCTTTCCTATAAAAAGTAATTTGCCTATAAATTTGATTGCAAATTTTCTAAATGACGCAAAAAAATTATTGTTTTTTAGTCAACTATTTTTAGATTTTTTTAAAGAAGGAAAATGAGTGCTCAGATTTTATGAGCTAACGAATTCCGTCAGATCCAAATCCAACTCTTTTGATTTGAATTGAAAAAAAAGTGTCTGAGGAATGAATTAAAGAATTTTTTAAAGACTCTTTACCATTTTTTTCACAACAAAATTTGAATTTAGTATTTTCTTTACAATTTTACATTTAATTCTGCAAAGACTCTGCACAATAAGTTTATGCAAAAAAAAACTGAATCGAGCATGACCATTTGAAATTAGACTTAAATTTTCCATAAAATCAACTGATACCAATTCATTTTAAAATGCAAGTTGGTTTTTAAAAATGTAAATAAGCAATTAGATCTAAAATAATATAAGTTACCATGGATTTTGAACAAAGAGATTCAAAAAAAAATAAATCTAGCTTTATCATGGATAAAAATTTGACACATAAACAACATGATGAATTATTTTTAAACAACCAGCCATAGTTAATTGCTAGCCAGACCTATTTTTAACGAGTATTAATCAAATAGCATTTAAATAAAAACAAAATCAAAATACTTTTTATAGAAATCAGCTATAATAGTTTTGAACATCATAAAATCTAAAATTCTTAAATCAAGGGATCAATTCGAAATAAATGAATCATCAATAAAACAGAAGCGCAGATTACAAATAAAAAATATAATATTTAATGATAAGAGTGATCAACAAAACAAAATTCTGTTGGATTTAATTTCTAATCTATCTAGATTGGGAGTACAAAAGAGGTCGAAATTAAACAGTATTAATTCACTAAACCAACAAGTATTTTATTCAAATCTTTAGAAAAATTTATTTTTTATTTAACGAAGGAAAGCAAATATTCTAATATCAATAAATATCCAATGGTATGTAATTTAAAAAAATCCTTTTCTTCTTGATCTTTTTTGAACAAATTTTTAAATTTTAGATTTGTTGTCATGAAAATTTCACCGAAAAAAGTTCAACTGATGAGCAATTTTATTCAGATTTAATGAGTGGATATAAACGTGATATTTCAGTTCCAAAGTTTGTATTACCATACTGTAGTTGTTTTGTTGATAGGATTTTCAAAACTGGATTGTTCCATTTGACTGCTTTTCTGAAAAGTTCTAATTATTTTAAAAAAGCCATTTGGATTTACTGGTGCAATGAGGCAAAAATTAAAATTAGAGTAAAATACCTTTCGTTAAGTCCAATTTTTAATAAAAATTAATTTTTATTTTCAAAAGACCTTAGAGTCATAAAAAGAATTAATCAAAATACAATAAATATTTCCACATAAAAAATTTTCCATTATTTTGTCCTTCTTGTGAATCGGTGAGTGAGCTAGCCAGAAGCTAAATAATGACAATGCTTTTTTAATAATAGTTAACCAAACAACATCAAGTGGCTATTAAATGAATAATTTTATTCAATATTTTATTTTTCTTGTCCAAAAACCTTAAAAGAAACCACTTCTTTTCATTTAATTGAAATGATTTCTTTTTTAATTAAGCTTATAGGCATTTATTGGTATATAGAATAATTTGATTTTTTTTTTCAAAGAAACAAAATAAAAGCCCTACTAAATCGCATCTTTTACATAACCATTAGCTTTATTTCTTTTATTTTGTTCTCTGTTAAAACAAATTTGGTGTAATATTTTTAATGGCTTTCTATAATATAAATCTAGTGGACAACTTTAAAAATTTAACCAAAAGTAATTTTATCAAATTTTTTACGAGTCAACTAAATTTAAAGATTTTGTTTAAAATAACATTAATATTGGAATTTATAGTTCTTGTTTACAAGAAACAAAAGCGCTTGAATTTCTCTTTTGAATTGAATTAATTAAAGCTAGACGTACGATAAGCCAAGCTTTTCACTTTTTGTATAAAAAAAAGAAAACAATGTCTGGTTCTTTTCTGAGAAATTTGAATAGTCAATACTCACCTGAGAGTCAATCAAGCTTTTCCAGCAAAGAGGACATTGATTCGAAAAGTTTAAGCAATGAGATAGAAGAATGCAAGAACTACATTTTGAATCAAAAAGAGCTTCTCAAAAAAATTCATCATCAGCAAAAAAAGCTTAAGTCATATCGAAGAAATAATAGTTTGAGTAGCTTACAAATAAAGCAAACAAGTTTATCTTTTTCGCCTGTAAATCAGAACGGTTTGAAAAGATCTCAGTACTAAAAATCCTATTGACTTCTAAATATTTTTATTATTTATTTTCACTTTTTTGTAGGTTTGAATTGCAAAAAGCAAGGCTTAAAAAAGAGTCATTAGAGAATGAAATTGATCGTTTAGAGAATCAGTTGAGATTGAAAAGATCCACAGACTTGCACTCTCCAACCATGGACACTAATCTAGATATCTCATTTGAAAGTAATAGAAAAAATGGCCATGATGATTTAACAAAGCTGACAAATGAGCGAGACTTTTACAAGCAGAAGTTCGATTTTGAAGTAAGACAGCGAGATGTCGAAAATAAAGAGCTACATAATCAGTTATGTCACATTCGAGAAGAGTTGGCGATGGAACAAAAAACTTCAAGGGACAAAATGACTAGACTCGAAGAGGTTAGTTAATTAAATTTATTTTGACTCAAATTTCGTTTCAATAAAGTCTCTGGTTACATTTTGAAGTTTAATTAGCTTAACAAATTGCAATAGAGATTTTGTTTCAATTTGAGTTAGGTCAACTTAAAAGAAAAAAGAAGATTGATTGAATTTTATTTGAAAGGATTTAAAACAAGCAAATAATCGATTTGAAAATACTTTGATGGAAAAAGAAGAATTTTCATCGAAAGTCAGACATCTGGAGAATAGAATTGCTTCTTTGCAATACGAAGTTTCGCGAAGAGTAGTAGAATTAATGCAAATAAACTTTAATAAAACAAAATTTTGAAGGAGAAAGAAAGTTATGGAAAGGAATTTTTGGAGAATACAGAAAAACATTTGACAAATCTTTGCCAAACTTTGACGATTCAACTTGAGGACGTAAAATTTCAGCTGAAAGTTGCCGAGGAAAAAATCAAGCGATCTGAAGCAGAATTAAACTCTAAAGAGGAGAAAATCAATTGCTATTCGTATGGCTCGATGTGTATTTTTCTATTTAGTTTAAATTAATTATTTAGTATTTTTGAAGGAATCAAATTGAAAATCTGAAAAAAGAAATGGAACAATCGTCAGATTCGTATCAAAAGATGAAGCGAGCATACGAGGAGCAATTAAGTGGTTATTTGATAAAAGAAAAGGTAAAATTAGTAGCCATAAGTACTAGTTTATCTATTAGTTGAACTATTAGTAATAAACCTTTTAGGAACTTTGTGAAATAAAGGATCAAATGATAAAAGAAAAAGATGACGAAATATCGGACCTTAAAGCTCAATTAACTGATGCTAAGAACTTTAAAATGAATAGTCAGCAAATTCAAGACGCACTAATCGAAGACTACAAACGAACTATATCTGTATGCTTTGTTTAGTTAATGTCTCAGTCGATTTTATTTTAAAATACTCTTTAGTTTAACAATTAAATATTTTAATAATAACATAATAATAATAGTAATAATAATGATAATTGCTACGCTTATGCGTGAAGTCTGGATTAACCAGACTATGAGCAATATTTTAGTCTCTCAAAATCTTATCTAATTTGTTTTTAAATAAGTCAATTGTTTTTGATTCTATTACTTCATTTCTCAATTTGTTCCAATCATTAACAACTCTGTTAGTAAAAAAATATACCTCGGTAAACAGTTTTTATCAGTTCTTTTCTAAGTCTGCATCGATTACCTCTTGCATTATATGCACTTTTACTTTCCAATGGTTCGCTGTACCAACTTATATCATCAAATTTATTTATGAACTTGTACATTGGGATTAGATGACCGCGTCTTCTTCTTGTTGAAAGTGTTGTAAGATTCAGTCTTTTAAGCCTTTCCATATAGTTCAGCTCCCTAAATCCCTTAATGCTTTGTGTAGCTCTTCTCTGTACTCTCTCAAGTGCATCAATATCTTTGTTCAATTATGGATACCATACCGAGACAGCATATTCAAGATGCGGTCGAACGATATCATGGTAACTGAAACCATTTAAAATTTGCGCAAGAACTCTGTTTTCTCTTGCCGATTACGCACTTATTTGCTTACACCATTTCATGTCGGTCTTTACTATGACTCCCAGATCTTTCTGTTCAGAAGTATCCGTCAACTTGTGGACTTCACCCTCTTTTGATATAAAATAATCCGTTCTTGGGTTAGTTCTACCAATATGTATTACTTCACATTTCTCAATGTTGAGATTCATCGACCATTCTCTGCACCATTCGACAAGACTATTAATATCGTTTTGTAAATGCTCTTTCATTATCCTTTCATTTACTTCATAAAAAATACACTATATTTTGCAGCCATCCGCATATTGAGAACATTTTCCTCTGAATATTTCTGGAAGGTCATTAATATAAATAACAAAGAGATGTGGACCAAGTACAGCACCACTCGTTGTTCCCTTTTACTCTTTATTAATTTTTTTTTTTTTAAATGATTGAACTCTAAAATCATTTAAATGAATCTTTTTTTATTTGTAAATGTGCATCCAGCTTTATCTGCATCAGAAAAAAAAATTTGAAAAAATTCAAAATAAATTATTTCGGGGTTCTTTTATATTAATGAAATTATTAACCCATTAGTTCATGAAATATTAAAATAAAATCAGCAAATTGAATTATTAGCTATCATTGAGCTTTTTGTTTGAATAAAACAATTTTTAGAGACAAGATGATGAAATACGAGCTTTACAAGAATCACTTAAACAAAAGCATGCAAAATTTGATTCATACCAACGTGAATTAGAACTTTCGATCGGCTCAAAGTTAGACGATAGAATGAAAAAAGAAAAGGCTCAATGGGAACAAGAGCAAAATTTCATAATAAAAAGAGAATTGATGAAAGTTAATGAGGAAAAAATGAGAGAAATGGCCAAAATTCAAGACGAACTTGTAATCGAAAAAGAAAAATATATTTTTGAAAAAGATCGTGCAAACAAATATGAAAAAGTAATTTTTTTTCTAATTAAAATTTTTTTTATTGACAACAGCAAAAAATAAATTATTTAGCAAATTGATGAGTTGAATCAAGAGCTAAAGTTCAGCAACAAGGAAAAAAATTTGGCAATTTCAAAAGCCAAAGAATCGCTGAAAGCTGAATCGGAAAAATTAAAGGCCGAATTACTTAACAATAAACAAGAAGAAATAAACAAATACAGAAAAATGATCAATGAACTTGAAGAAGAATTACAAAAACTAAAGATAGAGCAGTATCAGAATGTCGAAAAAAATAAAGAGAATGTTGTTAATGTCGAAAAGCTAGAAAAGGCATTAGTCAAAGATATAAATGAGGAATTGAGAAAATTGTCCTCATTAATACCAGGACAAATGCCAAAAATTGTTAGCTTTTCCAAGTAAGGATTTAAATAGTCGCCAGTAATTATCAACATGGTATTCTATTCTAATTATTTAAGTTTGAGATCTTCATTTCCAACCAAATTTGCTGAAAATTCTCTCACATTGAGCACATTTCAAATGGCATTTGTAAGAAATTAAAAACTAATGTTTAAGATTAATTTCTAAAATTTATCTATAGAATAATTTGAGAAATCTGCTTGATGAAGTATCACAAAGCTTTCAGAGTTTAAAAACCGAGAATGAGCAAGTTAAACGAGTCAACGCGAGGCTGATTCAGGAAAAGGATGAAGAATTGGAGGTGATAAGAAAAAAATGCGAAAAACAAAAACAAAAAGAATTGGAATCTATCAGAGAATTTATAAATAAAGATCATGATATCTCATTCAACTATAATACCGAAATAAACAGTCTTGTGAACGCACTCAAAAATAAAGACAAGGAAATCAAAGAAATTCAAGATAACATGGCCGAATGGAAGAAAGAAACTTTGACCAAATTGGCTGATAAATTTGAAATTGAACTTAACAGAGAGCTGGACAAGTAACTTTTTTTTTAATTAAAAAATTTAATTTTAAAAGACGTCTTTTTAGTTAGTATTTAGTATATAAATTTTTATTTTAGATCTTTTTTTAAAAATAATCACTAAAGATATTTTATTTATAGGTTTGAAGATTGCTTAGTTACTTGTGAAAAAATTATTTTTTATTTGAAAAAATTTGTCTTTATTTTGGATCAGGATAATTTATTAAAAAAATTAAAATTTAGAATTAAAAATTATTAGAGCTTTAGATTAGTTAAAAAATTAAATTAAAATTAAAAAACTTTTTTTTTTTACTTTTTATATATCTTGAAATTCTCAACCTCATGGTCATATTAGCCAAAGATTTTTAAAATTTAATTCCAATATTAAAAAAGCTGAAAATTTTTTTTTTTTTTTTAATTGAATTTGAATTTTAGACTTTTTTTTATTTATTTGTTAATTTGAGCTTATGCTTCTTCAGATTAAAAAAGATCAAAATGTAAAAATAAAATAAAACAATGAAAAAAATGAAAGTAATGAAAGGTGTTTAAGTACAGTTTATGAAAAAAATAAACATAATAAAGCAATTACGAAAATGAATTAAATTTTGTTAATTGAATTTATGTCTTAGTCATTTTTTTTGGTAATTAAGTAATTTTTTCAGGGTCAGTTTTGAGAGCTGAATATTTCCTTTTATAGTGATCTTAAAAAAAGGATTATGATCTTTGAAAGAATTCTTAAAAGTTAACTTTTTTACTTTCAAAAACCTTTAAGCTAACTTCTTTCAATCTGCGATTTATTTTAATTTTAAGATTAAGATTTTGAAATATTTTAATTTAAAGGAGAATGAAAGAATATAAAGATGAAGCCTCGAATCATCAAAATCAACTGGAAAAACTCCGAAAAGAGATCGACAATTTAATGAAAGAATGTCGTCAAAACAATGCTAATCAAATAAGTCAAGAACAGCATGAACGTATGATAAGATATCTACAGTCTCGTTTAAATGATTTAAGAGATGAAAACCTTGTTTTAAGAGATAGATACAAGTCGACAAATTTAATCCAGCCAAATGTTGGGCCAAATAATTACGCAGCATCATTTAGTGAAAATGAATTTCAAAGTAAAACAAACATAATTTACAATCAAAGTATCTCCAAAAACCCTTTCCTTCAAGACGATGATAACTTAGTTTCTTCCATGTATTCGTCAAGTATAGACGGTGATGAAAATCTAGAATCACGTAATGAAATTCTACAGCAAAAGCTAAAAGAGCTACAAAAGTTACAAGTTCAATTAAACAATGTCCAAGCATAGATGCTTTTTTTTTATTCAATAAATATTAGCTTCAAAAGCTTTGAATGGAATTTTTAGAATAATTGTTTTTACCTTTTTTATGATAAAGTATTTTAGAATCAAGACTAATTTAGAAAAAAAATTAATAAAAAATTTTTTTATTGATTTTTTTTAGAATATAAATGTAAATTCTGAAAGCTAAATAAAATATGAATTATATGCATTTTTCTCAGTTTTTGATGGTTATCTAAATATGTTAAGAGAATTCTTTAAGTCATCAAATTTAAAGTTATTTTAAAGTAAACTGAATATTTCAATATCTATTTGAATATATTAGATTAAAATAGTTATCTTTAAACTTTTTTGACATTGGTTCTTTTGATATTTTCAAATTTAAAGTAATTTTAGCCTTTGTCAGATTACAAAGATTAAACTTTTAAATTCTATTTGGTTTAAGAATAATCTAATGATTAATGGATTTTATTGACACAATTTCATATTAATTGAATTATTTATTTATTTGTATATCTGTATCGAGCTAAGGCTACTTCAGATTAAAAAAAAAAAAGAAAAATAAAATAAAGTTTAAATATGATAAAATATACAGTAGCGCTACGCCACATGGATTTTACGTAAATTTACGTCAAATTACGTTAATTTACGTAATTTTACGTAAAAAAAAGTAAATTTACGTAAATTAACGTAAAGATAGAAAAGTAAAATTACGTTTATTAACGTAAAATAACGTAAATTTACGTAATTTTACCAAATTTTACCTGGTAAAAAAATGAAATTTTACGAAAATTTACGTAAATTTACTTTTTTGAAAATTTTAGTTAAAAAACTCAGAAAATTCAAATTTTCAAAAAAATCGTCTAAAATATTGAATTTTCGACTGTTTTTTGGCCGTTTTACATTTTACGTAAAAAAAGTAATTTTACGTAAAATTAAGTAAATTTACGTTATTTTACGTTAATAAACGTAATTTTACTTTTCTATCTTTACGTTAATTTACGTAAATTTACTTTTTTACGTAAAATTACGTAAATTAACGTAATTTGACGTAAATTTACGTAAAATCCATGTGGCGTAGCGCTACTGTATAAAAAAAGAAACAAAAAAGAAAAATAAAATAAATATGTTAAAATAGAAGAAAATTAAAATTAGATATATTGGTATAGAGAATTTTTTTTGTTTATTTAAATTTGAAATGGCTCTGAGTAATAAAACTCCTTCTGCCATTAGATAAGTAAAAAAAAAATAGAATTTTAAAATGAATAAAGTAAACTTAAAATTTTTTTTTTGAAAAATAAAATACAAAAAAGAATGAAATAGTAAATTACTGTAAAAACGATAGCAAGTTTTTTTTATTTTTTACACTTTTTAATGAAAGATTGAAAAACAGAGAGATAAACCCTTATCATTTAGCCATTCACTGAATTCATTCCATATATTACATAATGGTGTTTTTTTCTTACAGGGTCTTGAGCTGTTAACAAAAGCACTGACATATTCTTTGATTAAGTCAATAGTTAGTGTATTTTTGACGATAACACTATTTTTGAGATATTTTATAAAAAGTTTATTTAAACGAACTTCTATGTTATCAAGCTTTATTTCATCTAGGAAATTTATCAAAAGATCCGATGGAGTATCATGAGGAAAATTATAACTGTACTTAATTGAAATATTTTGGAGAACTTGTAGCCTAGAGTGGTTGGTCTTTGAGACTAGAATAGGAATAAAGAAACTATAATCAATAATAGAGCCAATTAATGATTTATATATATTTACCAAAGTATTGTGGTTAAGTTTCCAAGACTTTTGTGCCAGAATTTTTAAGACGTTAATACGATCAATGCATCTTGATCTAATAAAGCCTACATGCGAGTCGAAGCTAAGGTTTTCATCGAAAGTGATGCCTAGAATAAAGGCTTTTTTTCATACGGTTTTTTTTTTGCAAAAATTTTTAAAGAAAGAGATTTGTTTTTACCTGGATTTCCGGAGAAAATGGTATGACTACATTTTTCGGGGGCCATTTTCATCTTCCATTTTACAAGCCAAGCTTCAATTTTTTTCAAATAGCAATTTATTGCTGTGACAATTTTACCATACTTTTTAAAAATAAAGTAGGAAACCAGATCATCGGCAAAAATGAGAGAGTAGCTTTTATTTTTTGAGTTCAATTTTGGAATGTCATTTATAAAAATTGTAAATAGGAAAGAACTAATTACAGCTCCTTGAGGTACCCCTGACTGAATGGCCCCCTGAGTTGAAGAATAGTCATTAACTTTTACAAAAAACTTCCTATTATTGAGAAAATCTCTTACCCACTCCAATATATAGAGTGGTACTTTTAATTGGGACATTTTGTAAAGTATTCCATTGTGCCAAGTTTTATCAAAGGCTTGAGAAATATCAAAAAAGAAATAGCATTATTTTTCCAATTGAAAGTTTCAGATATTTTTTGAGTCATGAAAACAAGATTATCAGCTGTTCGCCTATGTGTTCGAAAGCCTGATTGTTGCAAGCAAATCAAGCTATTTTCTTCAAGATACTTATATAACCTATTTCTTACTATGCGTTCTAATATCTTGCCTAGACAACTAGTAACGCTTATTGGGCGGTACTTAGATGGGTCATTAGATGTTCTTGTTTTTGGTAACATGGAAATCCTTGAGATTTTCCATTGTTTAGGGATTATGGATTTTGCTAGACAAAGATTGAAGAAATTTAAAATTTTTTCAAAAAACTTACAGAGAGGTTTTTAATAAGGCGATAGCTTATTAAGTCTGGACCGGCTGACGAGTCTTTTTTTATTTTTTTAATTGTTTTCTTTAGTTCGTCAAAGGTTATGACTGGAAAAAAGGACTCATTTTTTGAGTACTGTTCAAAAATTTTTTATTATGGATGTAAGAGCTAATACTTTTAATATCCTCATTTAAGTCAATAGAATTTTCTATTGAAAAAGTCTTACAAAGAATAGAAAGATCCCCTTTTTCCTTATCAGTTTTAAACTCTTTTTCATCGATAATCAGAGTGGGTATTTTTGAGTTTACATTATTTGTTCTAAGTCTGTTTATTTTTTCCAGAACGGTTTCGAGCTACATTAATAGGGTCCAAGTTTTTCCATAAACTTATTAAATCTATCGTTTTCAAACTTCATTACTTCAAAACGAAATTTTTTTGTTAAAGAATTGCATTTATTTTGTAAAGATTCAATATTTAACCTTAGATTTTTTCTTTAATAGCCTTTTAAGATTTTACCTCTCAATGATTATAATAAGAATATACTTTGGAAAAGATTTTATGAATTTTTTCTTGGAAATCTTGGAATGGAAATGTAGGCTGCTTTTAGAATTAGAGAGGTAATATTTGTGTTCAATCAATGTTTTCAGAGTTTAAGCATAAGTCTGGGCATAATTGTCAACAGGATACATATTTTTAAATGTCTGATTTTTCAGGGAAAAAAGAATAAATAGTAAGGTAGAAATTACACAATGGAGTTGAGTATTCAATATATCTTGCTTCGAAATTGAATTAAAATGAACATTTTTATAAGATTAATTTTAAAATCGAAATTTAAATCTTGATTATCAATTTAATTGTTTCATAATTATTAGTTTAATAATAGTTATGCTGCTTATTACTAATTAAATGGTTGAATAGGTATCGAATGAATTAAAGTTTAATTGAACTATCGATGAAATCATGAATGCATCAAGAAGCCCATGTTTTTCAAAAAAAAACAAGTTATATTAGGCTAGCTCACGGGACGAGAACGAGGCTTAAGTATTAAATGTTGTTAATTTTTAAAAACAATTAACGATTCTAAAGAAAAATTGATGGAAATGTTTAAACAACTCTCCAAAAATGCGACGGAGTAGGGCTTGATTTATCGAAAAGGACAACCAAACTTTACTATTCATACATAATATTCATAATTAGATCCTAATTAATATTGGTACACCTAAAATAAAATATTGCTCCATTTGGTTCATGGGCGAAGCTTTTCGAGACTTTTGTAAAGGATATATTTTGTGTCAATAGATAAATATTTCTTTTAGTAGATAATTTTATTTAAAAAATTTGATAAAAAATTTTAATAGGTGGTATTTATTTTAAAAAAATAATAAAAAAATTAACAAACCAATTAACACTTATTTCCTTACTCTTTTTAGCGGCTGCTCACGCTCATTGTTAGATTTTTTTGGCCTTCCACGTTTACGTTTCTCAACAAATTTAATATTGTTTTCGAAAAGATCAAATCAAATTGTTTTTGATTAGTCACATTAACAATTGAATTAATTAAACTTAGAATCGTACTTGAAACCTCTTTTTGAACTTGTTGTGGGTTTTGATGGTCTACTGCATATTAATCAGAGCTATAAAATCTCTCTCTAAAGCAAATATTGCTTTTTCTTTCGACCTCGTTTTGCATTCCTTTGATCTTTAAGGATCAAAAAGTGCGAGATTCCGATTGTGTGCTTGCATTTAAAGTTTTTGCCAATTAAAACAGGAGCAAGTGCTCGATTACCAATTTTCCGAAACTATTTTAACTGCAATGAAATGTAATATCGAACATCGATTCGGAAGCTGTACACATTTTTTTTAAAACTAAGTGGCGTGTGATATTTTTGGTCTATGGATGTTGATTTATGTGTATAGTTTAGATGGAGAGGCGAAGAGTGCTTGAGGCCTAGGTTTTCTGGTAATGGGCACTGTTATCTAATATATTCAAATAGTTTTTTTTACGTAAAATGTAAAACGGCCAAAAAACAGTCGAAAATTCAATATTTTAGACGATTTTTTTGAAAATTTGAATTTTCTGAGTTTTTTAACTAAAATTTTCAAAAAAGTAAATTTACGTAAATTTTCGTAAAATTTCATTTTTTTACCAGGTAAAATTTGGTAAAATTACGTAAATTTACGTTATTTTACGTTAATAAACGTAATTTTACTTTTCTATCTTTACGTTAATTTACGTAAATTTACTTTTTTTTACGTAAAATTACGTAAATTAACGTAATTTGACGTAAATTTACGTAAAATCCATGTGGCGTAGCGCTACTGTATAAAAAAAAAGAAACAAAAAAAGAAAAATAAAATAAATATGTTAAAATAGAAGAAAATTAAAATTAGATATATTGGTATAGAGAATTTTTTTTTTGTTTATTTAAATTTGAAATGGCTCTGAGTAATAAAACTCCTTCTGCCATTAGATAAGTAAAAAAAAAATAGAATTTTAAAATGAATAAAGTAAACTTAAAATTTTTTTTTTGAAAAATAAAATACAAAAAAGAATGAAATAGTAAATTACTGTAAAAACGATAGCAAGTTTTTTTTTATTTTTTACACTTTTTAATGAAAGATTGAAAAACAGAGAGATAAACCCTTATCATTTAGCCATTCACTGAATTCATTCCATATATTACATAATGGTGTTTTTTTCTTACAGGGTCTTGAGCTGTTAACAAAAGCACTGACATATTCTTTGATTAAGTCAATAGTTAGTGTATTTTTGACGATAACACTATTTTTGAGATATTTTATAAAAAGTTTATTTAAACGAACTTCTATGTTATCAAGCTTTATTTCATCTAGGAAATTTATCAAAAGATCCGATGGAGTATCATGAGGAAAATTATAACTGTACTTAATTGAAATATTTTGGAGAACTTGTAGCCTAGAGTGGTTGGTCTTTGAGACTAGAATAGGAATAAAGAAACTATAATCAATAATAGAGCCAATTAATGATTTATATATATTTACCAAAGTATTGTGGTTAAGTTTCCAAGACTTTTGTGCCAGAATTTTTAAGACGTTAATACGATCAATGCATCTTGATCTAATAAAGCCTACATGCGAGTCGAAGCTAAGGTTTTCATCGAAAGTGATGCCTAGAATAAAGGCTTTTTTTCATACGGTTTTTTTTTTGCAAAAATTTTTAAAGAAAGAGATTTGTTTTTACCTGGATTTCCGGAGAAAATGGTATGACTACATTTTTCGGGGGCCATTTTCATCTTCCATTTTACAAGCCAAGCTTCAATTTTTTTCAAATAGCAATTTATTGCTGTGACAATTTTACCATACTTTTTAAAAATAAAGTAGGAAACCAGATCATCGGCAAAAATGAGAGAGTAGCTTTTATTTTTTGAGTTCAATTTTGGAATGTCATTTATAAAAATTGTAAATAGGAAAGAACTAATTACAGCTCCTTGAGGTACCCCTGACTGAATGGCCCCCTGAGTTGAAGAATAGTCATTAACTTTTACAAAAAACTTCCTATTATTGAGAAAATCTCTTACCCACTCCAATATATAGAGTGGTACTTTTAATTGGGACATTTTGTAAAGTATTCCATTGTGCCAAGTTTTATCAAAGGCTTGAGAAATATCAAAAAAGAAATAGCATTATTTTTCCAATTGAAAGTTTCAGATATTTTTGAGTCATGAAAACAAGATTATCAGCTGTTCGCCTATGTGTTCGAAAGCCTGATTGTTGCAAGCAAATCAAGCTATTTTCTTCAAGATACTTATATAACCTATTTCTTACTATGCGTTCTAATATCTTGCCTAGACAACTAGTAACGCTTATTGGGCGGTACTTAGATGGGTCATTAGATGTTCTTGTTTTTGGTAACATGGAAATCCTTGAGATTTTCCATTGTTTAGGGATTATGGATTTTGCTAGACAAAGATTGAAGAAATTTAAAATTTTTTTCAAAAAACTTACAGAGAGGTTTTTAATAAGGCGATAGCTTATTAAGTCTGGACCGGCTGACGAGTCTTTTTTTATTTTTTTAATTGTTTTCTTTAGTTCGTCAAAGGTTATGACTGGAAAAAAGGACTCATTTTTTGAGTACTGTTCAAAAATTTTTTATTATGGATGTAAGAGCTAATACTTTTAATATCCTCATTTAAGTCAATAGAATTTTCTATTGAAAAAGTCTTACAAAGAATAGAAAGATCCCCTTTTTCCTTATCAGTTTTAAACTCTTTTTCATCGATAATCAGAGTGGGTATTTTTGAGTTTACATTATTTGTTCTAAGTCTGTTTATTTTTTTCCAGAACGGTTTCGAGCTACATTAATAGGGTCCAAGTTTTTCCATAAACTTATTAAATCTATCGTTTTCAAACTTCATTACTTCAAAACGAAATTTTTTTGTTAAAGAATTGCATTTATTTTGTAAAGATTCAATATTTAACCTTAGATTTTTTTTCTTTAATAGCCTTTTAAGTTTTTTCCTCTCAATGATTATAATAAGAATATACTTTGGAAACGATTTTATGAATTTTTTTCTTGGAAATCTTGGAATGGAAATGTAGGCTGCTTTTAGAATTAGAGAGGTAATATTTGTGTTCAATCAATGTTTTCAGAGTTTAAGCATAAGTCTGGGCATAATTGTCAACAGGATACATATTTTTAAATGTCTGATTTTTCAGGGAAAAAAGAATAAATAGTAAGGTAGAAATTACACAATGGAGTTGAGTATTCAATATATCTTGCTTCGAAATTGAATTAAAATGAACATTTTTATAAGATTAATTTTAAAATCGAAATTTAAATCTTGATTATCAATTTAATTGTTTCATAATTATTAGTTTAATAATAGTTATGCTGCTTATTACTAATTAAATGGTTGAATAGGTATCGAATGAATTAAAGTTTAATTGAACTATCGATGAAATCATGAATGCATCAAGAAGCCCATGTTTTTTCAAAAAAAAACAAGTTATATTAGGCTAGCTCACGGGACGAGAACGAGGCTTAAGTATTAAATGTTGTTAATTTTTAAAAACAATTAACGATTCTAAAGAAAAATTGATGGAAATGTTTAAACAACTCTCCAAAAATGCGACGGAGTAGGGCTTGATTTATCGAAAAGGACAATCAAACTTTACTATTCATACATAATATTCATAATTAGATCCTAATTAATATTGGTACACCTAAAATAAAATATTGCTCCATTTGGTTCATGGGCGAAGCTTTTCGAGACTTTTGTAAAGGATATATTTTGTGTCAATAGATAAATATTTCTTTTAGTAGATAATTTTATTTAAAAAAATTTGATAAAAAATTTTAATAGGTGGTATTTATTTTAAAAAAATAATAAAAAAATTAACAAACCAATTAACACTTATTTCCTTACTCTTTTTAGCGGCTGCTCACGCTCATTGTTAGATTTTTTTGGCCTTCCACGTTTACGTTTCTCAACAAATTTAATATTGTTTTCGAAAAGATCAAATCAAATTGTTTTTGATTAGTCACATTAACAATTGAATTAATTAAACTTAGAATCGTACTTGAAACCTCTTTTTGAACTTGTTGTGGGTTTTGATGGTCTACTGCATATTAATCAGAGCTATAAAATCTCTCTCTAAAGCAAATATTGCTTTTTCTTTCGACCTCGTTTTGCATTCCTTTGATCTTTAAGGATCAAAAAGTGCGAGATTCCGATTGTGTGCTTGCATTTAAAGTTTTTGCCAATTAAAACAGGAGCAAGTGCTCGATTACCAATTTTCCGAAACTATTTTAACTGCAATGAAATGTAATATCGAACATCGATTCGGAAGCTGTACACATTTTTTTTAAAACTAAGTGGCGTGTGATATTTTTGGTCTATGGATGTTGATTTATGTGTATAGTTTAGATGGAGAGGCGAAGAGTGCTTGAGGCCTAGGTTTTCTGGTAATGGGCACTGTTATCTAATATATTCAAATAGATGCGATGTTAAGTCCGACCGGCTGGCCCCGGAGTAATGCTGAAATGCTTTTTCGCTCATCGAAATTTCATTAAAGCGTTCGCAGGAATTGCTGGTCAACTTCACAAAACCACAGAAAGAGGTAAAAAGTTTGAGTGGAGCTAGGAATACCAATCAAGTTTTGAAGAGTTATTAACCATTTTAGATTGAAGTCCATTCCAGTAATCAAAGCGCTGGTGGAGTTTAGTAATTTAGTAAACGTTTAACTAAGGCGCAAAGAGGAAACTCAACCTGGAATACAACGGCTGGGTTATCAATTTTATAAACCACCCAGTAATTAACAAGAAGACGTAACGAGCGTATGAAGAAGAACATATTGTAGTTTGTGCTCCAATTAGTGGTGCCTCAGTCGATCCAGCTTTAACCCCAGTCATTCCAGCTGCTATCCCTGTTCCATCTTAAGTCCTAGTCCCAGTAATCAATGTGTACCCGCAGGTAGTGGTTCAGCTCGACGTTGACAGCCTATTAAGACGCCTTACTTTCGGACATGGTTGCGCTCTGCACCCCTCGGCAATCGACCTCAGACCCCCTGTTCTAGCCCCAGTACAAACGCCATCTCCTGCCTCAGATGCAGAAGTAGAGAACCAAGATTACGTGGATGCTGCTGACGAATTGAAAAAAAAAAAAAAAATATTGTTATATGTTTTTCTAAGACCTATACTCGTTGAATTGTGGCAAAGTAGCATCCTCTCTACCCCAGCCCCTGATTCCGGTCCCTGCTCCTACTGTTTCTCCATATAAATTTGGATTTTTATTTTGTTTGGGAATTTTTTGGTTTCAATAAAACTATCTGAAAGAATCTAAATTCTTTTATTTTATATATTAAAATGCTATTAAAATGGGAATAAATTGAAAAAAGCTGGAATTAGATAAAAATTTATTGTAGATGGCGAGACCTGTTTCAAGTTTTTAAGTTCGTAGTTTCAAGTTCGTAATTTTAGATGATGTTTACGTAGTAAAAGCTTTGGATAAATAAGTGGTCTAAAAAGACATAAAAAGAAAATGAATCAGAGATGGAAAAAAAATGATTTAAGCTTAGTTGCAATCGAGCTTAAAGTCAATTTTGTAAAAGATTTTTTAAAACAAGCGGGATGTTATACCAATAATTTAAAGCGATTGTTAATAGAAATATTTTTATGGAAAAAGCATGCTCACAAAAGCATTTATAGTTATAGAAGGGTCTTGTGAAAAGCATACTTAATAAGAATTATGTTAAATATGCGATTTTTAAATTACTCTGAAGAAGGTATTGATGTTTTACTCAATTATTAATTTTGTAAACTTGGTTAAAAAATATTGGTGCAATATAATATGTGCCATCGCAAAAGATGTGTGCAATTTCCTTCAGCTATATTTTATTAATATTACCAAAAATAAAAAAGCGTTCAGTGTCATTTGACCCCCGAATCAAATTCAAGAATAAATCTTTTCTCTTCTTCGGTTTTACAATGAGTTAACATTTGGAAATTGAGTATAGAAATATCAGATAGACATAATCATTTTTTTGTATATTAAGATTTTGCAGCTTTCATGTTTTCTTAGAATCAATTGACTTACAGTTTCATACATAAGAAAGACTCTGCTTTTGCATTTGGGACAATTTTTATGGACGCTTCTTCTGATGAGATAGCAAAATCAGTCATTTTACGACGAAATAAAAGTTTTGCAAGCTTTTAAGTATGTTGCTGTTCTACGTGATGACCTTCAAAGTTTAATGTGCAATAATTTCCACTAAAAGTGCAACCACTTTTTGACATTTAACTAATCAAGAACTGTTCATGTATCTCCATTTAATGGTTTTGCCATTTAAATTGATAGTATGAACATTAGAACTATTATATATTATATATTTTTTAATCTGAAGGAGCCTTAGCTCGATACAGATATACAAATAAATAAATAAATAATTAGAACTATATAATATATTTGCTGTTATTAAAATTATAATAGGAATGTAAAATTTTCTTGTGATTCTGTAGACATGCTAATGTGGACGAGCTATTGTCGTTGTAGAAGAACCAAACTATCATTGATTGCTTATGAAATCATGCTGAAAATAATCCATATGAGTTGATGTTTGGACGCATCATGCATGGTTTTGATCGTTGGCTTGATGAAGATAAAAACCAAAAGTCAATTATAATATTAAGGAGAACAACCCAAATCAATAAACAATATGAAGTTGACTTTCTAGATGCAAAAGAAAACATCTCAAAATCAAAACGAGTTTCTATGAAGCAGGGTAAACTAGAACTTAGGTACAAGGGAATACCGTAATTACACGTACAAAAAAAAGGAAGCTACGTAATAGCGAATATCCAAGGTATCCAAATGAAACAGTCTTATCTTTCATTAATAACAAACTAAAGATTGCTAAGAGCTCGTTGACTGATCATCACGAATATCCGGAGAGGAACAAAATAGAAAGATAAAACAAGACAGAGAATGAAGACTTTGCAAAACAGGAAGGATAGAAAAAGAATTGAATCTAAATGGAATGTTTAGACGAGGAGCATAGAAAAAATCCAACATAAATTTATTAATGAATCAAATAGTAATTTTAAAATCGAGCTCAAAGGAAAAAAAATCAAAGTTTAATAATTAATTGAGTATCGATCTTATGTCTTATTCTTTTAATAAGATTAGCGGTAGCTAAACAAATATCAGAAAACTTGGGTTTTTTTCTGCAACAGATACAAGCCCATTGTTCTGAATTTCAAAAAGGTGAACATTGGACAAAATAAAGATTTTTCTTAAAGAATAGTCAATTTAATGTTGATGAATTGGAATTAAAATATCGATGAAATCAAATATGTAAATTCGAATAAGTAGACCTTTGAAGCATTTTATGATCAGACGCTATAAATCTTGAATCAATAACACTATGGTATCAGATGGTATAGTAACAGTTAACTTTTACCATTAATTTTTAGTTTTAGATTTTTTTTTACTTCTTATCTAAAATCCCTAAGTAGTTAGACAAATAAAACTTAAGCTTTCACCTTATTCATTCCCTACTCCTTACGATAATATAAATCGGCCCAGCGGCACCACATATCAGCTAATAGCTAATATCATTTGTTGTCAGATAATATGAGATTTTGAGATGTGACAAGTTAATTTCCGGTACTGTAAATCTAATGCTTTAAATAATCAGTTTTTGATTCTAATATTTTCATTTTCAAATTTAAATTCGAATGTTTTAAAGATTCAACTTGTTAATTAAAATAAAACAATATTTGAGCATATTTTTCAAAATTTTTTTTATTCGAATATTCTGATTTTGTCAATCAAAAAGGTTGTAGTTAAATTATTTAGAACAATTTTTGTTTTAAAATATTTATTTTCATGGATGTGATGTTAAACTAAATTGAATGATAAAGGACTGAAAAAAAATGACTTGTATAATAACACTAAATTGAAATGAAATGGAGACACAATTTTACTTTAAAATTTATTTGTTTTCGCATGATGATTGTGATTTTTAAATAAAAAAAAATAACATTAGAAATTATTTTAAAATTAGAAAAACTTTAAAATTAATAAAAATCTAAAAATTGAGAAAAAGAATAACGTAATCCTAGAAGAAAGTGAAACCATGCATGAAATGATCAAGTTTTTTAGGGTTTTGTTTTTGTGTGTTTGAAGTCTAAGACGTTAAATGTGATGAAGATGATGAGAACGAGAAAAAAAATACACAATCAATTTTTGTTGCTGATAAATAGATAAGTACTAAAATGTTGACTATTGAAGCGAGTGTCGTCGTCAGTGGTTTGGTCAATGATTTGGTGAGTTTGTGTGTGTGTGTGTTCTTGTGTCGTATTTACACAGCAACAACAAAAATGTGGATGATGATGATGATGATGATGATTCTAAACAAAAAATGTTAAGACCAAAAAGAAAAAGAAGATGAAAAAAAACAAATTTATTGTTCTTCTAAAAATGTTCAAAAAGAGTAGAGTCCAGTAGAGTAGAGTAATTAGTAAAATCTGACAAAGAAAAAAACAGTTTTTTTCCACTTTGATCCGAAAGATAGAGAGAGGAGTAGGAGTCGAATTATCGGATCAAGTTGGCCAGAACGTCTTCGATTTGATAGAACGGTTGCTGTTGACCAAGAGCGTTGTTGAGCGATTGATGAGTGCTCATCGATTTGTCGTCGTTTTGATTGTAGGCCAATTTTTCATTTGTCAAGTCAAACGAATCCGATGGAAATAGAACGTAGCTGTTGAAAATGGACGAGACGAGAGCATTGGACTCGTCGGTCGGCTTGCTGGGAGAGAGCTGTTTGTTGTGTTGGCTGTGTTGGTTGTGTTGGCTGTGTGGGTTGTGTTGGCTGTGTGGGTTGTGTGGATTGGCAGTGGGTGTCGACGATGACGAACCACCACTATTCGATGCAGTGCTGCTGGCAGTGTTTGTGTTCGTGGCATTGATGAAATTCAAGTTGGACGAGGAGGAGGAGGACGAGCTTGACGACGATCTGGACGAGCCGGACGCGGCCACCGAGGACGATATGGTCAAGTTGGCCAGTGCGTTGCTCAACAGACCTTGAGAGTTTGTGCACGTCAACTGCTGCTGTTGCTGCTGTTTCATGAGCAAGCCGTTCGGATAGTCGCCGAAGGCCAATGCCGAAGGCTGCATCACGCACTCTTTGTTCTCGGCGTACTGTTGACTGGCCAGCTGGTTGAGCGAGTAGTGAACATGGTGTCGATCGTTTAGGGCGAACGCGTCCAGGCTCACTGATGGCTGAGCTGGATTGGACGCCTCGGTCCATGGCAGTGTCGGCGCGGCGGCAAACAGCGGCTGATGGTACTGATGCGGATAGAAGGCCGCTAGATTGTGCGCTTGGTTGTGCGATTGTGGTGCTTGAGGTGGCAGCGGTGGTGGTGGTGGCGGTGCTGGCGCATACGACGCATACGACATTTGATTGAATTGAGATTGTGGCTGAGGTTGCGGCACGTGATAGCCACCGTTGCAGTACTGGTACATGTCAATGGGAGCTTGTGGTTGTTGTTGCTGCTGCTGTTGTTGTTGTTGTTGTTGAGTGTAGAAATTGTGCTGATAGTCGTAGTGTTGTTGATGATGAGCGGCTACTTGGGCTAGTTGAGCTGGAGCGGCTGGGTGTTGAGTCGACGGTGCTGCTATTCCTGCTGCTGCCGCCGAAATAGAAGGATGATGATGGTGATGATGATGCTGCTGCTGCTGCTGCATTTGACTAGACATTTGGCTTTGGTGGTGGTGAGTAGTCGGATTGTGTAGAGAATGATTTAGATGAGAAGACGGTGTGTCGAACGATTGACAATATTGAACATTGCTTGAATGAAAATGCTGAGTTGACTGCAGCTGAGGAATTTGAATTAGAGGCGTCGGTTGGCTTTGAGTTGACAGTGACATGGAGTTCAATTGAGCCGGAGTGAGCATTGGTCGCTGCTGCTGCTTTGCAATGCTAAATGCGCTTGACGACGACGACGACGCTTGACGCTGTGCCTGCATCATTGTCGTCGCTAAAGTCATCGCTTTTTGCTGCTGCTGTTGATGCTGTAAATGCTGCTGCTGTTGCTGCTGCTGTTGATGTTGATGTTGTAGCTGCTGTTGTTGTGTTCCAATAGGAGCTATTCCCTTGTCATTTGTCACAACATTGACAACACTATGTTCAATAGTGTGTTTGCTATCGGCTTCGTGCAAACTAAACGGCTCTTCGACTCCTTTGACTGCACTCTGCAAAACGGGCACCACATTCGCCACTCCTTGTGCACTCGGCTCCACTTCGCTCGCCACCGACTCCATTACACACTCGCCGCCATTTTTCTGACTCTTCGACTGACCGTTTAGCTGAGCTTGATGTTGTTGGCCATTGTGGTGAACATTGTGATGAGAAGACGAACTGGAGCGAACTATTTCGCTGAACGATATCTTGAACGTTTGTGTTGTGTTCGAGGAGCTATTTACATTTGTTTGTTTGTTCGAGGACGACGACGGACTTGTTGCTGTTGTTGCTGTTGTTGTTGCTGCGGCTGTTGAAGGTGTTGGTGTCGGTGTCGGTGTTGTTGGTGTTTTGTTGACCAAGCTGGCCCATGTGTTCGAAGGCGGTTGAGTGGTGGTGGTGGTAGTGGTGGTGGCGGCGTTGGTGTGTATGCTCGTGTTTGTGTTGATGGTGGCGTTGTCGGCTTTGCAAGGTCGTTCGAGAATTTTGATGGTGTTCTCTTGTTTTGTCTGATGCTGCTTGGGCTGCTGATACTTGGAGCTAGTCGACCATTGAACAGATATCTTGTAGCCTTTGTACTGAGTGCCTTTGAGCGCATTTAGTGCCTTTTCGGCCTCGCCATACGAGCCAAAGTGCACAAACGCGTACTGATTCCACATGATGGTGCATTCGAGCACTTGGCCGTACTGATTGAACAATTGCTTCATTTCTTCTTGGTCCATGTCGTCGGGAAAATTGGTCACGTAGAGTTTGGTGCGGCAACTGATGGTGGTGGCAGCGGCGGAGAGGTTTGAGGCGGCGGCGGCGGCACTCGTCGTCGCCATTTCGTCGTGTCGGCTCATCTCGTCGTCGTTCAAGTCGTCGCTGTACTCGTAGTTGTAGTCGCAGCAGTTGTCGTCCAGCGTGTCTTCGCTGCTGCGGCAATTGCTGGCCGTGGCACTGGTCGAGGTCGAGTGCGACTTGAATTTGCTTCGCGAGTACTGCACAAGCAGATTGGTGTTCGAGTTCAACAAGGGCTGGTTGTTGGTGGACTGGAGAGCGAGACGGGCGTCCAGCGGCGATTTGAAGTGAACAAACGCGTACGAGTCGTGCAGTATGAGACATTCGACAATGTCGCCGTACTGAACGAATATGTCGCGAATTTGTTGGACTGTGCACGTCTCGGGAAAATTGCGTACGTGAACTATTTTGGGTATGTCGAAGGGCAGGTCGAACGGTGACGGCTCGTCGTGCTCGCCAATCTCGCTTAGTACCAGATTGAGGCTGTTGAGCAGTTGGTGCGTGTTTTGCAGGTGGCTTTGGCTCTTTTTGCTCGTGGCCAAGTGAACGGTCAACTTGCGGCCGAATACCTTGAGGCCGTTGGCGTTTTTGAACGCGGCCAGCGACGATTTCACGCTAGTGAACAAAATGTACGCGTAGTAGTCTTTTTTGAGCGTGCACTCGACCACTTGGCCGTACTGGGCGAACAGCTCCTGGATTTGCCGCTGGCTGCACGAGAACGCAAAGTTGGTCACGTACAATTTGGTCGGTATGTAGGACTGGTTGGGCGCTTGGCTCACGGCCGTCTCCGCTGTCAGAGTGTGCGAGCAGGCGGACGACGACGACGATGACGACGACGAAGAAGACGAAGAAGAGTTTGACGAAGACGACGACGGTGTTGGTTGCGGTGGTGGTGGTGGTGGTATTGCTGTTTGCATTTGTTGTGATCGTGGCGGCGATTTATGATTATGACTAGTCTTCATAATCATGCTGTGTGCGGGTTCCTCTGATGCTCAATCGGCTAACCTTTTGTTTTAATCTGCTCGGTCTCTTTTTTTCGATTCTTTCTAGTGACGTTTTTATTTGTTTTTTGTCGCACTTTTCGGCTTATTTCACTCTCTCTCAGTATATGCTTGCTTTTTTGTTTTGGTTTTTTTTTTAGACAACAAAAAAATTTTTCATTTCACTTTGTTTGACCTAAAAATAAAAAAGAATAGAAGAAATACATCAAAATTGTTGAATTAAGTAATGTAGAAATTTTTGTTGTGAAAAAAAATGAACGATGAAGTGGAGAACATGGAGATGGTGGTGGTGGTGGTGGTGATGACGATGATGATGATGATTATATTAGTTGAAAATGGTGGTGACGGTGGGCATGGTGGTGGTCTAGCAAGGGTATGAATGCAAAAGCGTGGATTGCGAGCATAAATTAAATAGGCCTCACGCGTCCTCTTCTAACAGCACACTCTCTATTCAAATTGATTTTTATGATTGATCGAAAAAAGAACAAAAAAAAACGGAGAGAGAGAAAAATTATTTCTTTTTTTATTTTTGCAAATACGTAAAATAAAAATTATAGAAAAAATGAAATAAAGTATGTGAGATTTTAGAGCAAGGCGGAGATGTGGCGTGAGTCTGGTCGCCATTAGCATAATTTATTTAGAATAAATAATATGCGAATCCATTTTGGCTTAATAATTAATTTAGAATTTTGCTTGTTGTCTTTCTTGCTTTCTTCTTTTTGTTGTTGTTGTTGTTGCATATCGATCCGGAATTTATTATTCTAATTTATTTCTATCTACACATGCTTAATGTAACTCTTCTTTTTAATTTTTTTTCTCTAATTCACTTCTAAAATCAGTCACGTGATCACACTTTCATGAATCACATTCTGCTTTTTAACCTCTCAAATTGAATCATTTAGTGTATCTTCAATTATTGTCCTAAAAAACAATTACCTGATAAACAAGTCGTGTGTTCCAAGCACTTTTTAAAATAAATCAAATTATTTTAAAATTAAAAAAAAGTACTTAAAGCAAAATAGGAGGAAAAAATGGCAAATATAAAAGAATAACTCAGCAAAATATTATTAAATTTTTAATTTCTATTCAAAATTTAATCGAATTAAAAATCATACTAAAGCTTTGTATCGTTTATTTTTGACCACAACAACAATGTTAAAATTTAATTTATCTTTTAAAGAATTTTTTTTTATTATTCATAAGAAATTATTTTTGTTCGATTTATTCAATTAAAGTAATTGTTTGAAAAAAATTAAAATTCCATTTTTATGCTCATTTGAGCATATTTTTAGCATTTTAAATTCTTATACACTCCTGGTGTTCTGTATCTCTTTGACACAAAGCTCAAACAAATTCAACCCGAATTTTTATTTGAAGATTTTTTTAAAAAAATTTGAACTTTTTTCTATTGCTGGATTATTCTCTGATTAATTTTCTCATAGATTACAAAGGCTTTCATTCAATTTTGTTCTCATAGCCTGGATTAGTGAAAACTCAACGATTAACTTAAGCAAGAAAAAGTTTTATGTTTTACTTAGGCATAAATTCTAAGGGATGTCAGGTTTTCAACTGGATAATCATTAATTTTGTGCTTAATTTTTGAATGCTAGTCAGATATTAATGTATATGCTTAAATTTGTTCCGTTTCAAAAAAAAATATGAGTCGCACAAAACACCCATTTCTCTTGTTTTAAACAGAAGACAAAAAAATACACAATATGCATTCTCGAATTCAAATCAAGTACATTGAACCAAATATTTTTCCAAAATGCTTCCTGTGCCATTTTAGTCTGCGGATTTATAATGTGCCCTGGAATACAAAATAAGTATTTTTGAAAAATAATACTTCAAAAAAATACATGAAAATAAATTAAAGAATAAAGAAAAAATGGCTAAAAAAAATCATTTTGTATTCCAGGGTACATAGAGAATATGTAAATTCATATTTAGAGAATAATCGTAAAAGATCTGAAACAGCTGAATCTCATATGACGTCAAGGTGAGTTTACGCCAACAAAAGAGCATAAAAGCGCGCGAGTGCCAGCGTCTTATGCATTCAAGCCATTTATCAATTAGATATTGAAGAGTAGCAGGAATTCAATTTTAATTTTTAATCTTTAGCTTAAGACACTTGAGTGAAAAAACTACTCTAAACTAGAACAAATTAATGAGAAATGACGATCAGGCTATGAAATTAAATGAACAACTTAAATCTAATTCTATTAAGAAGTCTGCAAATATAATTTTTTTTATAAATTTACAAAGAAGGTTTCGAATCGAGATATATTGAATATCCAATTCCATTGTGTAATTTCTACCTTACTATTTCCTCCTTTTTTCCTGAAACCTGAACTATGTAAACATTTGCCACATGTAACAATCTATGTCTTCTAAACTTCCATTTTTTTTTTTGTTGGCTTATTTACTTTATTTTGATTTTTTTTTATCTCATTTTATTAACTTTAATTTTATTTTTTATTTTGTTTTTGATTTTTTTAATTTATTCTGAAGGAGCCCTAGCTCGGTACAGAAAACAAATAAATAAAATAAATAATAAATTTGGTATCTTTAACTTTTTTAGTTATTTTTAAAAAAGTTAAATTAACTTTTTGTTTTAGCTCGTTAATAAGGCGTTGAGTATATAGTCGGAAATTGGCTTTTTTATCGAATCAAGATATATTGAATACCCAGCTTCATTGTATGATTGCTACTTTACTATTTCCTCTTTTTTCCTGAAGCCTCAATTATGTAAACATGTGTCACATGTAGCAGCCTATTTCAACATATTTTTTTAACTTTCTTTACATTTTTTTTGCTTATTAAATTTAATTTAATTTTTATTTTTTGTTTTTTATAATTTATTCTGAAGGAGCTCTAGCTCGGTACAGAAAACAAATAAATAAAAAATATAATAATTTTTCAATAAATTATACAACAAATTATAAACGAATAATCAAAAAATTAAAAAAATTATTTTGCTAGAACAATCAACAAATATTCATATGGCTAAAAACAATCAATTTTATCTTTTCTATTAATTTTTCTTGTGAAATTCAGTTTATAAAAACAAAAAAAAAAGATAGAAAATGTGAAGACTTTTTTTTAGTTCCATACTAGTTCTATGACTAATATGGTGCTACATACATAGGTGTATCGACTGTCAAAGCTTGATTATGATATGCAAAACCTGTGCAAAATGCACTGTGTTCGAATATTTTCGAATTTAATCTCAGTTTTACCATTCGAAAGATGACACTTATTTCTATAAGAATCTTTTTACCAATTCGAAAAGTTCAATAATATAAAAGCAAATTTAGTAATTTTTAAAAAAATTTATTTACAAATAACTTAAATATTAAAAATATTTGTAATTGAAAAAATTAAAATAATAGTTCATCGAAATTGTTTATAAATTGAGGTTTGTACCATAATCTCCTCATAAAGTTGTATCTTTATAAATTTTCTAAATTCCAAATTTCACCACCTTTAAAACAAGGATCTGTTTAAAATTTAATCGCTTACTTTTTAATTGTAATTCGTTCATATCCATTTTTCACCATATTTTTTTTTACAATACCTGTAAATAGAGAATAAAATAAAGTATTTTCTATTTCCTTAAAATAAAAAAATTTGTATTGCAACACTAGTAAATCCAATTAATAAATTTTTTTAATCTTGCCGTGGATATATTTAACAGAAGTGCTTAGGCGATAATACTATTAGTGTTGGGATCTGTACAAGTGGACACTTAAGCGGACACTTTACCGGCCAAAATTTTCAGAAACCGTTACCGTATCCACATTAGCAGTACCTTTAAGCGGGCGGTCACTAATTTTTTTGTAAAATTTTGAAAAATAAGAAAAAATCTTAAAAAACTTTTTAAAATAAGTAAAGAAAATTTTTTTTTATTTTTTTTATCATTCTAATTATTTTTTTTTAAATTAAAAACATTATTTCGAAAAAATTTCTATTTAAGTGGAGCTGTACAACAGGTCAAGGTCCGAGCCAATCCGAACCACCAAAAATTTGGCCGTATTTTCGACCGCTTTAATTTTTGACAACCTAGATATAAACACTCGAAAAACAGAAGTTATGTGCATAAACTAAAAACTCAATGCACCAATTTCTGTTGGAGACGAAAATCTTAAATGCATCGACAGCTTTACATACCTAGGAAGCGTGATTAACAAAAATGGTGGCTCCGAAGAAGATATTCGAAACAGATTAACGAAGGCCAGAACTGCTTTCTTCAAATTAAGACATATGTGGAAATCGTCATTTCTTCGACTGAGGACTAAAGTACATCTTTATAGTAGTCTGGTCAAATCTGTATTGTTGTATGGATCTGAATGCTGGAGAATGACTGACAGTGATCTTCAAAATATCGAAGTATTCTATAACAATTGCCTACGAAATTTTAAGAATCTTCTATCCGAAAATTATTACAAATGAGGAGCTGTACAACTGATCAAGGTCCGAGCCAATCCGAATTATTATGCGCAGAAGACGACTTAAGTGGCTTGGTCATATTCTTAGAATGTCAACAGACAGAATTTCCTAGAGTTGCACTATTTTGGACACCTCAAGGAAAGAGAAATGCTGGAAGACCAAAGTTGACCTGGAGGAGAACAGATGAAAGAGATCTGAGAGAGATGAAACTCACATGGGGACAAGCAGAAATTGTCTCTAAGGATAGGGTAGAATGGAGGGGATGTGTGGACGCCTTATGCTCCACTGAGAGTAGAAGATAGAAGAAGAAGAAGAATTTTTGACAGTCCGTATTTTATAGGCCGGTTTTTTGGCCGTCCGTATATTTTAGACCGTTTATTTAGGCGGTCCAAAAAATAGACCGCCTAGCTGACCGGCCAAATGACCGCAAAAAACTGTTCGTGTATTGGACCGGTTTGTCATGACAGTATTCAACACTAAATTCTATTTTGGCAAATGATCAAAATTCAATTATCATTTTTTTTTAATTCGACATGAAAATACTTCTTATTACAAAAGCACTTTTATAGTTGACTTTGAATGCTTAGCTCTTCAAAATATTTATTGATGTAGAATTATTCTTCATCTTTGGTTGTGGTTAACTATGATCTTTTTAGCATAAAAACATATCCTTGTATCACATTTTGATCATAAACTTCAATTTGCCGTTATTTTACGCAACTGTCAAACGCTAATCTCAAGTGTTCTCAATATTAATTAAAAACAAATTGTTTTGCAACTATTTTTGTAGCTCATCATTACTCAAACGGAATATCCTTTTAAAATTTTTGATAATTTTGTTTAATTTTTTCAAACAACATAAATTAAACAAAATAATTAGCATAGTCTTTGGTTAAATGCTATTAGTTCAAAATATTTATATTTATGTAAAACTTGGAATCAAACGTTTTTTTTTAAATCAAAAATTATATAAAAATTATTTTATATTAAATTATAATAAAAATAATTATAATAAAATTTTATTAAAAAATTATACTAATTTTTTTTGATAATATTAAATAAATTTTACTTTCGGACTGCATGAAAAGGCATATTTTTGTGTGAAATTTCAATCTGTTTCCTAACGAGTGGCAACTATATATCTCTTGTCACCTTGATTTAAATTTCTCTATCGCCATTTTTGACCATCAAACAGATTTTTTAAATTCTAGACAATCACTGCAAGACTCATAATATTTTGTGTTTTTCCTCATTTTCTTTTTAGTTACACTGTTTCCAAATCATTCCTCATTTGATTCAGCTCGGTTACAATGAAGAACAATTTCGTAGCATTCTCTTTTAATTTTAACTTAGTTAAGATTAAGCAAATGATGATGATTAAACCAACAACAGTAAGCTCTTTCATATTAATCCGATTTATTGCTCATTAATTACACCATCTATTTTAGCTATTTAGTAAACTAACAAATTAATAATAAAGATCTCTAATTATAGTTTTCAATTATTCGATAAAAATTAGAAATAATAGCTCATCAATTAAAATTAATAAAAATTAAAATTAAATTTTTTATCATTTTTATTTATGAAAACAGGGTAGGTCAATTAGAACACTGGCTTTGCAAGTGGAAAATAAAGATATCAATTGAAAATTCTTGTTTGGTGAGCTCTTCGAAATTTCAACTTGAAATTTGAAATATTTGAAATAGTAAAATGCTGAAAATCCAAACCTTAGAATATATGGAAAAGAAATAAAGAAACTAGATTTCTTGGAATTAATTTTGATTCCAAATTAAATTTTAGTTCAAAAATATATAAAATTATAGAAATTTGTAATTCAATAATTGTCACTTTTCTATCCTTATTGGAAGGCGCTCATCTCCCTTTCCAGTACCCTTTTAAACAACGGCTTGGATCTGACGCAGAGTTTACTGCATCGAGTTTATCATCTCTACCGAAATTAATTACCATGTACTTTGGTAGGCATGTTTAAACCATTTTCATTAGCAAAAAGAGGGACCGGTTTCGACTGGGTAATAGGTGTAATTCAAAGCTAAATTTAATTAAAATTTTGTCAAATAAAAAATGGGGTCTTAATCATTAAACTCTTGGAAACCTTTATAAATCTTTAATCGGGTCTATTTTGGATTATATCTTCCCTTGTCTTAACTAATTATCAGAAACTAATATTCAAGGAATAAAAGTAATTAAAAATTCAGTAATTCTGCCTTTACTAAAACCAAAATATGATTCGAACATTTTTTTTCACGTGTCAAATCAACTTTTTAAATTGAGTGAAAGGTATGATATGGTGATACTGAGTCATTCTGTTATATTGGTTGTCAAATTGGTGGAAGAATAAAAAGCCGGCTTTAAATTAAGTTATACCGAATATCAGCAATTACCTAACTCCATTGTGTAATTGTCGATTTACAATTTTTTCTTTTTTTCCTGAAACCTCAAATATTTAAACATCGATAGCATGTAATCTTTTCCAATTTATGTCTTTTCAACTTTTATTTTTTTAGCTTATTTACTCTATTTTGATTCTTTTTTTTTATCTCATTTTATTAACTTTAATTTTATTTTTATTTTTATTTTAATTTTTTTTTAATTTTATTTTTTAACTTATTCTGAAGGAAATTTAGCTCGGTACAGAAAACAAATAATAAATAAAATAATAACTATTTGAATTAATTTTTCTCTAAAAAAGATTTGAAAATTCAAGATATGAGGTAAATCAACAGACTAGTCCATTAATCAAGAGACTGGTTAACATTTCATTTATTAAATGTATTCTTAAAATAGATAATATGTAAAAATGAAAAAATTAAATATAAAAAAAATGATCAATTTTTTTCTAAAAGTTTAAAATTAGTTCTGTGAATGCAAAATAGTGCAACATTCAAATTTTCATCAAATATAAAAGTCTGCTAAATTTGCAGAGTTTAGCAGAAATCAAATTTCAATATTATCGAGCGAAGTGCATTTTGCAGAGATTTTGCACATCATTTGCAGACATTGACCGTTGATGAAACTTTGAATGTTCTATTCACAGAACTAATTTTAAGCCTTTACAAAAATTTATTAAATTTTTTAACATTTTGTTATTTTGTTTTGTACTAAACTTCACATAACATATCCTCTCACTATCTATATGAATTAATTTTTATAAAAATTTTCTTCTATCTTAAAGCTTTTATTATTTCAATTTTTTTAAATTCAATTTTAAATTTATATTTTAATCAGAAGGAGCATTATCTTGGTACAGATAAAAAATAAAAAAAATTATTAGCAGAAAAATGAAATTTAGTATCAGCATAAAATGTAAATCTTTTATCCATTAGACGCCTATTATTTATTTAATTAAAGTTTAAGTCCCATGGACAAATTGAAATAATAAAAAAAAAATGGACAGTTAAATATCCATTTTACAATTAAGTAAAAAATTCAGTTTGTTATATACAAAATAATAATTAAGATTATTCAATATACAATATTCTATTAAATAAAAATAGTATTTTATCGAGTTGCTTCATTCGAGGCACCATTCAATCAAAAGAATACTGAATTATTATTTATTTGTTTATCTGTACCGACCTAATGCTCCTTCAGAATAAAAAAAAAAATGAAATAAAATAAAGTTAAATAAGGTAAAATAGAATAAAAAAAAAAATAAATAAAAAAAAAAGGATAAATAAGTCAAAAGAAAATTAAGAACGATATGTTTAAATAACTAGAGATAGGACATGTTTAAATATCTGATAGTTCAGGAAAAAAAGAGGAAATTGCTAGATAGCAATTACACAATGGAGTTGGATATTCGATATATCTTGATTCGAAACCTTCTCTATATTCTTCCACCAGTCTGACGACCAGTGGAACAGAATGACTCAATCCTGCCCTGACATATCTCTCACTCAACTCAAAAAGTCTATTCGAAATTGTTAGGAGATTGAGTTTATTGAAGGCCTCTTGGTGTATAATATTGGAGGGGGTATCATATTTTAGCTTCAAAATAGATCGAACTGCTGAATTTTGAATAACTTGTATTTTTTTGATGTTAGTTTCTGAGAATGAATTTAAACAAGGAAAAGAATAATCCAAAATTGATCCTATTAAGGATTTGTAAAGATTACCTAGTGTTTTTGGTTTTAGACCCCATTTTTTATTTGAAAGATATTTTATTAAGTTAAGCCTTGAATTACAACGCTCTTTTAATTCATCCACCATTGGGCTAAAAGAAGTTTTGAGTCTAATGTTATTCCTAAGAATTTAACTTTTTCCTCTTTATTTAAATTACTATTATTAATTTTAAGGTCAAGATTAATTTTAACTTTAGTTTTTTTATCAAAGATCATATTACATGATTTCTCAATAGAAATTTTCATTTTCCATTTGAAAAGCCATATTTCAACTTCTTTTAGATACTTATTAATCACTTTTTCAAGATTTCCTATCTTTTTAAAAGTAAAAAAGGTAGCCAAATCATCTGCAAAAAGAAGAGAGTATTGGCAGTTTGTTTTGTTTCTTTTTGGTATATCATTTATAAAAATGCTAAAAAGAAGCGGACTAATTACTGACCCTTGTGGAACTCCTGCTTTAATAGGGTATTGATCACTTAGATGATTATTTATATTTACTTTAAAAGATCTTAATGCGTATTCAGTACAATTTATAAGAATCAGATCTTCTACTTTTGATAACTGTTTAATAAAAGAAGTTTTCTCTCTATTAAATATCTTATAAACTTTCTTTAAGTATCCAAAAACTTTTTGCATAATTGGTTATTGAAAATTTGTTTGACAAAGAATATTTTATGCTTATAATAAATTTGTCTAATTGACTCCAATTTTAGTACTTTGTTCAAGGGTTTTGTTTTTGTAAATTTAGACGCCTATTACTTTATTTTAAAGAAGTTTTCAATTTTATTAAAAAATCATAAATTTATAGTTTTTTAATATTGTACAAATTGAGATATTGATCAAAAGCCCAACGGGTCCATGTATCTTTCCGCCGAAGTTGATTTTTTCAAGCAAATATATTATTAAATTGTGCTATTTAATATTTTCTGATTTTTGACATATAAATATTCAAGAATCTGTCCAATATTTTCTTTTGTAATTGATTCCAACAGGTGTTTTGAAGTTAATGCTATAAAATAAATTTGAAATTTAAATTTTTATCCTTTTTTGATATTATCAAGTATTTTCAGGAGAAATAAAAAAAGTAGATAAAAAACTTGGATATTTTAGACAGAACAGTGGCGAACACGTAATTCATAAATCGATATTATGTGTAGATAATCGTTTCACTGCAACAAAATAAATAAATAATATGACTGTGCGCAATAATAAGTCAAAATTTTAATCATTTATATTACATTCCTAAATAATCGTAAACATTCATGAAAAAATGAAAGCAAAATAATGATTTAATTTTAGAACTTGCTTTACATGATCTTCATTCATTTTAAAATTATAATAATTTAAAATTTATTTGCTAGAATTATTTATCAAGAAAATAATCTATCTTTCATTTTGACAATCTAGTTTTAAGCTCAAGAAAAAATTTCGTCGTTTTTGTTACCAAGTTAAGCAAGACTTTGTCTTAATTGCGTTATGCTTTATAAATAGAATTTGTTTTAAATAGTTTATGTCAAAACTCGAATGGCTTGAATTAAAAATGAAATTTACGTTCAAAAAGAACAAAAAAAGTGCTAACAAAGACAATCGAATCATCGATTCGTCTTCTGTTCAAGATCAGGACGAAAAAGTCGCTATGCTGAGGGTGAATGCAAATGGGGATCATGAAAACAAAAATGATAGTGATAAAAAAATTGTTGAACAAAATCTAATTAATAAAAGATTACCAAAGGAATTAATTATTCGAATTTTTTCCTATTTAGACATTGTTTCGTTATGCAGGTGTGCCCAAGTGTCCAAAGTAAATATTAATATTAATTAAGTCTTAATTTCAGTCCTTTTGTTCAAGTACTGGAACGTTTTGGCCCTAGATGGAAGCAATTTACAGCATGTGGATTTATTCGAATTTCAAAGAGATGTATCTGAAAATGTAATTGAAAATATAGCCCTAAGATGTAATGAATTTCTTAGAAGTATTCGTCTAGAAAACTGCCGTTCGATCAATGACACATCATTTAAGTAAAAATAAATTATTAAAAACTTATTTTTATTTTCATTATTTTTACCAGAACACTCTGCATAAAATGTCCCAATGTTGAACTACTCAATCTTAAGCAATGTTTGAAACTTACTGAAAAGTATGGCCATTCTAAATGCTAATTTGAATTTTCCAAACAAAATTTTTATTGCTAAGGTCATTTGTAAATATAGGAAACAATTTGCAATATTTAACGAGTTTGAATTTGGAGTCATGCAACATTGGTGATCAAGGTATTAAGTGTGTTGCAAAAGGATGCTCTAGATTGCAAGCAATTGAAATTTCCTGGTGTATTAACATTTCATCTGATGGATTGTTTAATTTTGCTGATTCATGTTCAAATCTTAAGCACATATCCGCTAAAGGACTAGCAAACATGAAAAATAGAGTCTTGGCCAAAATTGCGGACAATTGTCCAGGATTAATTTCATTGATTCTTAATAATTGCAATGTAGGTATTTTTGATTGAAAAAAAGCAAATTTTTTTTTGGTAAAATTTTAAAATTAAAACAAGAGTCTAACAGACGATGGCATAATTTCAATTGCTAACAACTGCCAATTCTTAAAACACCTGTGCGTTTCAAACTGCAAACAATTAACTGATGCATCATTAATCGCATTAGGAAGAAATTGTCACGAATTGTGCTTATTTGAATCGTCCGCTTGTTCTAATTTAAGTGATAATGGTTTCTCAGCTTTATCCAAAGGATGTCCCAACTTAATGAGACTAGATCTTGAAGAATGCTTACAAATAACCAATGCAACTATTCAAAATCTAGCAAATAACTGTTTTAAACTAAGACATTTAGTAAACTAATTAAAATAAAATCGACCTTTTCTTATATATTTAAAAATTAGGCTTTGTCTCGATGCGAAAACATAACTGATGATGGAATAAGATTAATTACTAATCCAACTACTGGAAATCTGAACGAAACACTTCAAGTATTGGAACTAGACAATTGTCCTTTGATAACAGACGCTGCATTAGATCAACTATCTTCATGCCAAAATTTGATGCGATTAGAATTGTATGATTGTCAGTTAATTACAAAAAATGGAATAAAAAATTTTCAAGTATAAATTTTAATTTTTTTTAAATTGTTAAAATTTATATTTAAATTTGAAGAGCAAATTTCCTCAAATAAAAGTCCATGCATATTTTGCTCCAGCAGTTGCCAATAACCATAATAGACCCATCAGATCATGCTCATGTAAATGTTGTGTAATATTATAAACTCATTTTCAAGAGAAAGATTGTTTTTTTTTTACTATTTTTAAATGTTGTTTATTTTATTTATACTTATTTAAACATAAAATTATATTTAAAAGAAAATGTTAAAATAAGGCCTAAATTCAAAGAAAAATTCCTAAATCAACTAAAAATTTTACCTTATTAACTAAATCCTACGTAGGAATTAATAAATTGAATGAGTCATTTTTAAAAGTTCAAAAATTTCTGATAAAAATTTCGAATACAAAAGGTAAATTAGGTTAATACTTTTGATTGCTCTGTTCTCAAAATCATAAAAATTCTTACAAATTTGAATCTTTTAATATTTTATATTAAACAATTTTAAACAATCATTAAACCATACCATAATCTTTTTTTTTTTTTCAAACAACTATTAAAAATACAATAAGATATTAGAAAATTAAAGCATACCTTTAAATGTCATCTATTTATTAAGACTCTGATTAAAATAACAATCTTTACTTTATTTTATATTCATCCAATTTTTTTTGTATTCAAACTTATTCTCAACGTCTTGTTTTCGAAAAAAATAAATAGTCTTATAAACAATTTTTTGATTAATTGTATTTGTTTTTAAATCAACTTCTTAACTATAAACAAAAATCTGGGGTATTTTAAAAATTTTATTATTTTAAACGAAAAAACTTCAAGTCATGCAGTCAATAATAACTTCAACCTTCAATTCGGTTCAATTGAATTATATTCGTAATTCCCGGGCTATTGCTGTTTTATGGTTCGTTTTCACAGTTTGCTTCACAATCATAAATATTGTAGTTTTCTTGCAGCCATGGCTTGGAGATACAACTGTTTCAAATAAAGAAGGATATTTTGGCTTATTTGAATTCTGTAAATATATAAAAAATGAAAATTATCAAGCAATTGATGATGAGCCAAAAAAGCAGCTTTCACACAGTAAAAGTTATTTCTTATATTGCGATGGAAGTTGGACGTCTTTATCATCAGCACTCAATCCGATTGCAACTTTTTCAATCGGCTTTTCAGCTCTTATCAATCTAACATGCATTGCCACTTTCTTGGTTCTATTACTTTTTGTCAGTCCATCTATTGTATTTGCTATTTGTGGATTTTTGCAAATCATGTCAAGTATTTTAGTTAAAATTAAAATAAAAACACTATTTAAAAGTAAAAAAAAGCCATGTTTATGATCTTAGGATGCGTTATATATCCAAATAATTGGGATGATCCCCGAATAGTTGACATATGTGAAACCTCGAAGAGCTATTCAAGTGGAAAGTGCCAAATAAAATGGGCCTACATACTTTCAATTATTGGGATATTTGATATTCTTTTTCTAGCTGTTTTGTCTCTGGTTATGTCAAGAAGGCAAGTGAGTAATTATCGAATTTCGTCAATAAATAATTTAGAGTATCAGAGAAATTCGGAATTTAACCGTGATTTATCCCAGAATATTTCTAGCAAAAATGACTCACATTCTTTTCGTGATTTTCAAATTTAATTTTCTGAATTTTCTTTTAAAGTTTTTAATTAAATTAAATTAACAATAAAGTTTAAACCAATGTTTTTATTAGAATAGATTTTTCCCTTAAACAAAGCATTTTCAAGGTTAATCAACAGACTAGTGCCCATGTCATGAAAGACCGATTAACACTTCATTTATTTAATTTTTTTAAATAATTATAACAAATTAAAAATAAATATCTATATAATTGAATTAAAATAAAAAAATTATTAAAAAGAGAAAAGCATTGAAATATTTAAATTAAAATTTCTGAATTTTTATTTTCAAATTCTTAAAAATTTTCGTGCGAATTATGGAAAAATAACTTCAAATTTAAATTTCAATAATTTAAAAATTGAGAAATAATAACTTTTAGCAAAATTAATTATTGCATCTTTTGAAAAATAATACAATAATCAAAATAAGGAAAAATAAATGTCTTAAAAAGCTGAATTTTGGCAGAAGTTGTCAGATGAAAAAGTCTACTAATACAAAACAGTTTTTTGTTTACAACTAATGAAATACTACAGACAAGCTTTCAAAAATTAAGATTTTGATCAATCCTTTAATCTAAGAGACTTAGTTCATCTACGACTTGTATATAATTTCCAAAAATATTTACCTTGTCAGAAAAAAACTTTATAAAGATGGATTTTTATTTTCACATTTGGTTGTTGATTTTCAGTTTGGAGATATTTAATTGATGCCATCGCCTTAAAGGCTGATTTAATACGAGTATCAATTTGGTCTTTGTTATTGTTTTTCCTGTTTAGATACACGCCAAGGTATTTTATATTTTCAACTACATTTATCTCTTTATTATACAGAAAAAAAAAATTTTCCCTAAAAACAAAGAAAGATGATTTAAAAGATAAGATTGGAATTAATTCATAAAATAAAATTGAAAACCTCCAAATATTAGAATATTGTCTTAAAAATTTTTATAATGAAAGAATTATAGAAAATTATTCACTTAAAAGTATTTTTTGAATATACAAAATAAACTAATGATTTTAATCTCAAGATTGTTTGGATAAAACTTGTTCTGTGATCATCATAATAATTCTTTTAAGCTCTGTCCCCTCCCATTTTTTTAAATGTATTATTATTTATTAAATGTAAAAGCCATATTGACAAACATATTATCTAAAAAAAAGGAAGTCTTTTATTAATAAAATATATCAAGTTACAAAAATAAATTCGAGTTGCATAAAAATATTCACAATTTAAAAAAAAATTCACAAATTACAGATTGATCGTATTTTTTTGCAACACTTTATTTTTAATTATAACTTTTGAATTCATCGTCGGTGTATATCTTTAGTCTGCTCTGTGTGTTCGCCATTCTTCCATAATGGGCATCTCATCAGTCCTTCTAAAAAATAAATTTTACTTATCCTAATAGCAGCAACATCAGAATAACGAGTCTTGCATGTTATGTGACCAGATTTTTTTTTCGACTGGTCATAATAAAAATCATGTGACCAAGGAAGATTTTTAAATGTTGAACCGTCAGAAAAGTTAAATGGACTCAAGGTTGTACACAACTTTAATGAAAGTGACCAAGAAAGTTTTGCACAGACAGAAATGATGAGTAAACTTTTGTAGAGGTTATTGAAGTCATTAATAAACTTAAAATAAATCTAAGAATAAATAAATTAGAGAAGTATTCAAAAATTGCAACAGAAGTTCCAACTGCTTCTGAAAAAACACAATTTGCAGTCAAAAGATCCCTGAGCAAACATACAAACTCGATAGACTGTCCAGAGTACGGTAAATTAATAAAAAATAAGCGTAATGTAAAGCAACACATCTCAAAGATGCATAAATAGTATTTTTTATTTTTTTTTTTTTGAATTCAAATATTAAAAAAAATATTTCCTTAGTCACATAAATTTTATTACCGGTCACAGACATTAATGAAATTATCATCTTTTTCATTATTAGTCAATTTTTCATCATCACTGTTTCTAATTAATTTGGCTTCAAAACAACGTCTGACTCTGATAACATCAGGCCAATTATCAGGATTTAGAATTTTCTCCATGTAGCTGCTATTAATTGTAAAGTGAAAGGATCTGTAATAAGTACCTTTAGTTTTTAGTTCTTTTATATTTTCTACTGTTGTAAATTTGCTAATAAAATCACTATTACTTGACCCATCACTATTTAAGGACCAAAAACCAGCAAAGGAGTCAAAATTTTTGGAGCAGCACCCAATTTTGATGACTTTAGCGAACCACTAACAAGCTTTCTTATGACCACAGGTTCAAAATATTTACTAGTTTTTGACTCTCACTTTTGATTACACTTGTATAAAATGTTTCTTTTCGTTTTTTATCAATTTTTAATTTAACTTTTTTTGAAGCCGGTTGAACAAATTCAGAATCAAAAAAATCATCGATTTCGTCTTTTGGTTTATCAATCATTACCGTATAACATTCTTCGTTAAATTAAAATTTTTGAATTTTCTTGTAATGACAATCAACTGTTTTAGTCTAATATTATATTCTTTAAATCTTGAAACTGTTTTTAAAATCTTAAAATTTAACTTCTTCAATTCAGCCATTTCTTTTTTCATTTCATTTTCACTGAGATATCTTTTAGATTACTATTTGAATCTTCCAATATTGAGAGAATTTTTACATTGGCATAATTGATATCATTCGTAGCATTTAAATAATCTTTTCTTTATTTAGAAATTTTTTTTATTTATTTTTTTTATTTATTTTATTTTAAGAATTGGACTTCAGTTTTGTGTCCACCTGACAATGTGAAATATTTTAAATCATCAACTTTGCCAAAATTTGATTCTTACAAACTAAAATCTCTTCGTTTTAATTATTAAAAAAAAAATTTATTTCAATAAAGTTAATTTAAAAAAAATGTTGCTTTATTTAATTAATTAATAACCATTATTTTTTTTAATTTTTTGTTGAAAAAAAGTAGCGTTAGATACGGTCAAGACAAACCGGTCCGACAGACGAATACACAGACGGTTTTTTGCGGTCATTTGGCCGGTCAGCTAGGCTGTCAAATTTTTGGACCGCCAAAATAAACGGTCCAAAATATATACGGGCGGACAAAAAACCAGCCAACTTTTTGGCGGGCGGTCTTTTGGCCGGTCAGCTAGGCGGTCTATTTTTTGGACCGCCAAAATAAACCGTCTAAAATATACGGATGGCCAAAAAACCGGACAACTTTTTGGAGGGAAGTCCTTTGACCGGTCAGCTAGACGGTTTAATTTTTGGACCGCCAAAAAATACGGTCAACAAAAGACGGACGGTCAAAAAAACGGCCAATTTTTTGGCGGTTAGCCACTTAAATTGATATTTTTTTCGAATAATGTTTTTAATTTTTAAAAAAATAACTAATTGAAATGATAAAAAAAAAAAAAAAAAATTCTTTTTTTATTTTAAAAAGTTTTTTGATTTTTTTTATTTATTTTTCAAAATTTTACAAAAAATTTAGTGAATTTTGGCCTGTTAAGTGTCCGCTTGTACGGATCTCAACACTAAAAAAAAGGCTATTTTTGAAGTTATATTTGCAATGAAATAAATTAAAAGACTCTTGCGTATACGATAATTTATAGAACGGGTACAGAGTCGTTCTCAGCCGTTCAAAGCATTTTTTTAATTTATTTAATTTGAATTTACCCGTTCACTTTCGTACGGTTTTTAACTTAGTTTTATCAAATAATTGTTCAAGGTATTAGACGGATTTTTTTTAGCTTTGAATTTTTAGAAGTTTTATTAAAATTAAAATTTCAATTTCAATTGAACAATTTCAATTGGAATAAGAGATGATTTAAAAAAAATATTCTTTAAAAATTGTTTTTGAATTTTTCTAAACCCAGACAATATTTGGTCCATCCCGAAAAAAAGTATATCTAAATGAATTATGCATCGTATTGTTATATTGGATTAGAAAATATGAACAGGTTTAATTCCCATTCACGTATGGACATTGATATCTTGTAATTAGTAATATTACAATTATTGATTAAGATTTTGAAGTTCATTTCCTAGAGGAGAACTAAATTATTTATTCAATATGGCTAGTTCTAAAGCCAAAAACTGTGTCAATTTAAAAGACAAATTTATCAAACCATGTCACTCTTAAACTAAACAATTAATAATCTCTAACATACACTTAACATACACTGAGTATTATAAAAACGACACGGTCCAATAGTCGCAAGCAAACATCGGCCGTACCGTACCAGCCGAGCAAACTAAAAATCGTTCAAAGAGTGATTTTGAAATTTTTCATTCAATTTATTCTATCGATAAATGGTGAATGACTTTTTTTTGAAATAAAAAAAAAAAAATTTTTAATCTTGTATTTTTAGTTTGCTAGGCTGGTACTGTTAATGGTCAGTGCGATATGGCCGATATTTGCTTGGGACCATTACGATCGTGAATTTTTTTAAAACTCCTCTGTATTATTAAAGTAAACTTTTCTTTTCTTCTTTTTAGGTTTTGGTAAAATGTCTATTTTTTCTAAATTATTTTTTAGCTTAGCCTTTAGATTTTAAACTAATCATTAAAAAATCAAAATTCATGGCTCCAAAAAAGCAATTTAAAAAAGAATGTGTTGAAATTCAAATTTATAAAGAACAAATGGGTATAGAAAGAGTATCTAGAGCAATTGAAAAATATTTCGGAACACTGCATTATGTTCCCCTGACTGAAATCGATGATTGGGAAAATTTTGAGGAAGTAAATAATTTTTCAAAAAATTTTCGAGCTTTTTCTTAAAAAAAATTTTAAGTTTGAAATTGGACAATCAGTTAAATATAACATTTTGGTAGGTCGCAAAAAATATCAACTCTTGGCAGAACTAAAGTCCAAAGATTTGTTTAAAACAATTCCAGGGAGAATATTACGGGAACTTGACCTGATAAATGGAAATGACTCAATAAATGAAAATGATCTCAATTCAGAAGATTACCAACAAAATAATGAAGACGCAACAAAACAGTTGAATATTGAAGACCAGCTTATTGTTGCAAGCAGAACGGTAAATATCTAAACAATTTTTCAGCGACTTTTTGTTCACAGAGAAAACAGCCTAAGATAAAAAATAAAAGAAATTTTGATTTTAAATTTTTCCCAAATACTCATTCAAATTTTTTCACTGAGGACCTTTGATAAAAAAATATTATAACTTAATCAAAAAGGAAACAACTGATGTTTTGTGTAAACTGGACCAAATTATTGAAAATCAACAGGCTACAATTGACGCAATCAATAACCTTAACAAAACGCTGCAAATTTTCATGCCAAAATTAAAAGAAGTAACACAACAAAATAAAAAAAATTTTCGATCTAAATTAAATAAATTTTCAAATAAAAAAAGACAGAAAATCAGCCTACTGTAAAAAGACTTGAAAGGAGGACAAAATCTTTGGCCAAGATTTTAAACGACATCAATCCAACAGCATCGACTGAGAAAATTGAAGATCTATCAGAAGAAAACGAAACTGAAATCAAGTCAACAATATCTGAGGTAATTTAAACAATAATTTTTTAAAACTCGATTAGAAAATTTAAAAAGGAAATCGTGTCAAAAAAATATTTTAAAGACTACCTATTAACTCAAATAGACCAGGAAATTCCAAAGAAGGATAAAAATTTAGGTCTTGACATGTTAAAAAAAATGTACAGCGATTCGATTATCAAAATAAAAGGTAAAATTAAATTAAAATTGCAACCCAAAAAAAAAGAAAGTAATTTAAATTATTTTTTTAGAGAATTTCGAGAATGAATGTCTTTTAAAGAGCATAAAAGATTGGAAAGACATGTGGAATTATGCAGTGAATTCAAGAAAGAAAGATAGAAACAGGAAGAAATAAACTTTTTTATAAGCATTTATCATTCTATTTTAGATAAAAGTTAAATAAATAAAACATAAATTTTTCAAAATAATTTTATTTGGCGTTTTAAGACTAAACCCAAAATTTTACTTTTGAAATTGAATCAAAGCACCTGCTAAAAATATCGCACCTTCCCCATACAAGTTTAAAACTGTAATTCCTTAAATAAAAAATAAAAAATTTCATAATAAAATCAAATTATCATCAGAAATTTCGTGTTCAAGGTGTCTCATATTAAAATTCTTGATAAGATCTTATACAGGATCTTCGTTTTGTAAAATTCAGTACAAAATCTAAAAAAGAACAGAAAAATTGAATTATTTTTTTTCTAAAAGTTTGTAAAAATTGCATGTTGAAACTGAAAGTATCGGATCTTGCAAGTTCAAAACAAGAAAAAGGAGAATTTTCTGTGAAAGTAAAGATTTTTTAATAAGTTTCTTATAGTTTTAATACGTTCTCTATAAAAGCTAATTATAAATATACCATGATTTTGGTAAGATAATGAAATCGACAAAAGATCCAAGTTAAGTCACATTTAAAAAAAAATTATATAGATAAATTAATAAATGAAATAAGAAAACGCATTTGTTGCTTAAGATAGAAGAGTCGGTTTAATTTTATTATTATTATTATTGTTATTATTTAATCTGCAACGAGTTTTTGCCCGTGGAGCTCGGTAACTCAGTACCTCGCTATGGCAGATAAATTTTGTTGAGATTCCATCATTTTGTTTTGAACAAATTTGTCGTATTTGTTTTTGAATGAGTTGATTGATTCTTCATTTTTTATTTCATACGTTAAGTTGTTCCAGTCTTGAGCGATACGATTAGAAAGAAAGTTGTCTCTGACTGAACAGTTTTTAACAAGTTGCCTGTATAATTTGTTTTGTCCTCTTGTTGAACCTGCCGGACCAGAAGCATTCATACTCGGTGTTGTTATCAGTGGATGATACCAATATATTATATTGAGATTCTTTTCTGATTTGTAAAATTGAATTAAGTCACCTCTTTTTCTCCGTTCTTCGAGTGTAGTGAGGCCAAGTATTTTTAATCTTTCGTTGTACCTCTTATTTCTTAGTGAAGGAACCGACTAGCTCTTCTTTGGACTTTTTCAATCATTTTGATGTCTTGCCTTCGATATGGGTTCCAAGCTGATGATCCATATTCCAAAAGTGGTCTAATGAATGATGTGTAAAGTAGCTTGAATGTTTTCTGGTCCCATCTTTTAAATGCCCTTCTTATTCTGCCTAGAGTGCTGTTTGCTTTAGATGCAATAGTTTGAATATGATCTGACCATTTAAGATCGTTCTTCACAATTATGCCAAGATCTCTTTCTGAGGTTGAGTTTTCAAGAATTTAAGTTACTTTATTATCAGTGTCAATATCGAGGTCTAGTGAGTACAGTCTATCGTTATGTATTTTGGGGTTTCCTAAGTGCATTACTTTACATTTATTTTAATAATTATTTCTTGCAAAAATTTATTTAATAACAAATATTATTTATATTATATATTCAAATTAATTTTTAAAAGTCCGAAATTTCCAAAGAACATTTAAAGTTGGCTTTTCAAATGGTATAGCTAATAAAATCTAACATTTATATTTCTTGAATTTTGATTCTTTGACGCTTTCGAAAGTTTAAATTTTGTATTTGAAACAACCATCATTATATCTAAATTACTTTGCATAAATACTTATGAAAAAAAGGAATTTAATCAAAAAATGCTAATTTGCCAATAACTATCATTTTCTGAAAAAAATATAGAAAATATTATTTATAGATAAAAAAAGAGACTTCGGCTAAAAACTTTAAATAAAAAAGCTAATATTTAAATTAAGCCTAAAAATGAAAAATTTACACCAAAAAGACAAACATGAGACTAATTTGAGAATTTTACGATTAGTGACTGATTATAAAAGTGAGAATATTGAAGCATTTTTAGAAGGCTTAGGTAATAATTTTCTAATTGGTGAAGAAAAAAAACAATATAGAAAATATTATTTATAGATAAAAAATAGAGATGAAAAAAAAATAATTAGACTATTTATTTATTGTATAATTTATTTTTTTTTGAATTCGATGTTTTTCCTTTCTGTATTTTTTTTCTATATTTGTCTTTCTAAATTATGTCACACTGCCGTAAGCAGTACCTTCAACAGGCATTAAAGAACATGTGCAGATGAGATTAGTAAAAAGTGTAGACTAATCTCATCTGCACCTGTTCTTTAATTAACATTTAAAGCCGAACTTCCGTATAACGAACCCCAATTTTACGAAATCCTCTATATTACGAACAATAAACCAGTAATTGATCTTTTATAAAGAAAAATGATTGCCAATTTCCTTTGATATATTTTAATTTTATGTATTCTTTTTAAAGATCTCGACGAGTTGAATCCAAAAATGTCAAAAATTTTGAAATCAGACCATTCTTTCAAAATTTATATGAGCTTAAAGTCTAAATAAGCTTATTTCTTAAAATGACAGTATCTTGGTCATTTCTAAGGCTTTTAAAATAATTTTTTTTAAGCATGTTCAGAAATAAAAGAGGAATTAAAAAAAAAATACTAGTTAGGTTATTCTACTAAAAATTTATCTTACGGCTGTTAAAAACCAAAAAATAGGTAATGTAGCTGTTTATGACCGCCCAGTACCTGCATATTACTGAACCTCGACCTGAAAAAAAAAGTAAATATGTTTTCGTAAATTTAATTGTGTCTAAAACATAGTAAAGATGCAAATCCTGCCTAATTTCCGTTCCTTAGATTTTTGCATTTGAATCAAGAAATTAAAAAATTTAAGCGCTTTTTTTGCTTAAAAATTGGATTATTTTTAAATATTGAATTGTTTTTTGAAAAATGAAAGTTGAAGGTAATTTTTAAACGTTTTATTACATAACACTAACTCATATTATTGTTTATCTAAAAATTATAATTAATGAAAAGCAAGACTACTAAAAGAGAAAATGCATCTCATTGTCAAGATAGAAGCTATTAAAAAACAATCTTCATAGAAGTAGTTATTAGTAATAGTAGTAGTAGAAGTGTGAGCTGTAAGGTTCAGTTCACTAAGAAATGGATCTGACTTCGACAATTTTTTTTTTTTTTGTATTTTTGTATGAGGTTTTCATTTTTATTAATTATCCTTACCAAAATCAAAACATTCCGTATTTTAGATTGCATGTTCGGATTTATCACCCAAAAAAGAAAAGTTTAAATCGTTTAATTGACTTTTCCCACCGATTTCTGATATCAAATTTATTGCGTCTAGCTTTATTTTTTTTGAATTTGAGATTTTCATATTTCTCTAAATTATAAAATTAACAAAAAAAAATTATTTTTTAAAAAATCGAAAAAATTGATTAATCAATTAAAGCCTCATAATAAAATACCTTATCTGTTTTTTTTTATTATCTAATATTAATTACGAATTTTTTTTGTCTACTACTTAACTTTCAATGTTGAGTTTCTTAAATATTAATTAACACTAGAAGCACCAAAACGAGTCAAAATGACTTGTTTTAATAGTATCTAGTAGTAGTAGTAGTAGTAATTACTGCAACTTGGAGCTAGTCCAAGCAAAGCTCTAATGAGCTTTAGCAGTCGATTCATTGTGCTTCGTCATCCAAACGTCAATCTTAGATTTAAAACTGTTAAGACTAGTTGCACTTACAATTTCTTCTGGCAACTTATTCCAAACATCAACAACTCTGTTAGTAAATTAATTAAATCGATGACTACAATTCTTTACTCTTTCTCGCACCAAGTTCTTGGAGTTTCTTCTGAGATTATACCTTTTGCTGTCAGGCCTAGTGTTTAAGCTGTAGCTTAAACCATTTCTGAAATTCACAATCTCCATATTGTTCACTTGTTTGAACATTTGGATTAGATCTCCACGTATCCTTCTTGTTCTAAGACTTTGTAATTTCAGTCTAGATAGCCATTGTGGATAATCCAAATCTGCAAGTTCAGGTACTAACCTCGTCGCCCTACGCTGCACTTTTTCGATCTCATTTATATCTTTTTCTAAGTAAGGACACCATGAGCTGATGGCATATTCCAAATGAGGCCTGACAAGTGAGCAGTATAGTAGTCTTACTATTTTTGTTGTTGGGAATTTGAAAGATCTGTGAATCATCCCCAATATACGGTTTGCCTTTGCAGTCACATTTTTGATTTGAGAATCCCATTTCAAGTCACTTTGGATATAAATACCTAAGTCTCTTTCGCAAACAGACTTGTTGAGCGGTTTTGAATCGATAGTGTAATCGAATTTTGTGTTCATGTTGCCAATATGTAAAACTTTGAACTTATCAATATTCAGTGATGTTGACCAGTGCCTTGACCATCTGCATATGTTGTCTAAATCCGATTGTAGGCTAAGGATCGAGCTGAAACTCTTGATTACTGATATAATTTTTGTATCATCTGCATTAGCTTCACATTCATTTTCTATAAGTTCTAACATGTCATTAATATAAATAACAAAAAGTAATGGCCCCAGTACTGAGCCCTGAGGCACTCCACTTATCACATCTATCCAATTTGAACATGTTTCACCAAGTACCACTTTCTGAGTTCTACCTTTCAAAAAAGATGTGATCCATCTTATCATACGTTCACCTTAACCATAAAAATTAAGCTTATACAAAAGCTTATCATGCGAAACTCTATCGAATGCTTTCGCAAAATCAGTATACACCAGATCCACCGAAAAACTTTGTGCGAGAGCTTTAGTAATTATGTCCATTGTTTCTAGCAAATTTGTCAAGCATGATTTACCTGGCAAAAAACCATGTTGGCAGCCAGATATGAGGTTATTATCCAATAAATGTTCCAGCATTACATCTTTTACTAGGCTCTCTAGTAACTTGCAAATCAAACTGGTTAACGAGATAGGACGATAATTCTTTGGTGACAATTTAGAACCTCCCTTGTGAAGTGGAGTAACAAAAGCCTGCTTCCAAAGCAACGGTAGTTCACCAGTTTGAATCGATTTCCTGAAAATAAGAAAAAGAGGAAAAACAATTGTTGATGAACAGTTCTTTAACACTGATGCATGAACTTTATCTGGCCCCATAGCCTTGTTTGTGTCCAAATTTTCAAGTTTTTCTAAGATTTTACTTACTGTTATTTATCTCTCGGGATCTAGATCGCATTTAGCTGATGTCTAACGTTCAAAAATAGGAATACTTGAAGGATTTTCTGTACTGAAAGATGCTTTAAAATGCTCATTTAAGATTGTAGCAATCGACTTGGTATCTGTAATCTAATGGATAAAAATGGATAATAATTTATTATTTGGATAAATCTATTCAAAAATTAATTTTAATTGAGTAAAAATAAAAATTTGGCTAAAAAAAAGTATCTTGCAAAAATTTTATCTTCTACTGAATTCATTCCTTTTTGAACCAATTTTTCGTCTTTCATGTAAAATACGCAAGCTTTAATTTTTGCATTTTTTAAATTTGCTTATCTTCCTTCAAGTATTAGGATTTAAGTCAGTTTTTAAAGATTTTTATACTTTTTGTAAATATTTTATGACTCATCCACTGATTTTGTAGATAAATTCAAAATTTTAATTAAAAAACGAGTCAAAATGACTCCTTTTGGTGCTTCTAGTAGTATATACTTGATTTTGTACAAAGGAAATATTTTTTTTATTTGAATTTAGTTAATTTAGAAAGTTATTCGTATTTTTATGCTGAAAATTGGCATTGGGGCTCAGTAATAAATTATCCTTCATGGGTACATTTACACATTTCTGCCTTACTAACTGACTATTATGTATTCTATTTATCATTTCTGCTGCCCCTGAATTTTGTAACCCCTATTCCACCTCTTCCTGATTTTGTATATTTGCATTATATCTCCGCTTTTCCTACTAATCTTGAGACTTGTCTGTCCTAATGCTTTTAACCTGTAATTCTGATGCTTTTTAAATATAATACAATGACCATTTTTGTGGCCCTTTTCTGAATACTTTCCAATTTAAATATGTCCTTTTTGGAGATCGAGTTGCAAAAAGTTCCTAATCCTGTCAAGTGCCATTTTTGCCTTAAACACAGCTGCCTCTACTTGCTTGCTGTTCCTCCCATCACTGGATATCATAACCCCCAGGCCCAAGGACAGATCCTTGAGGCATCCCACTTAAATTATAATTAAAATTAATTTTTAAATTATTACCACTTAAATGGTGATTGCCCCCCATGTTGACTTCTCCTCCCCCATCATCACCCTCTGCATCCTGTCTCTTGATCAACTCTTGATCCACTCCAGTAACCTTCCAATTTAATAATACGTTTCCTGTGGTCAACTTTTTCAAAAGTCTTCTCAAAGTTTGTAAAGAGCACATCCATAGACTTGTTAGCTGCTAGCCCTTCTGACACCTTGTGCTTGTACATTCTAGTTTTAATTTTAATTTTACTCAGATTGGAATCAAAAATGAAACTAACAAACAAATTTTATTAAATGACTAAAATAAAAGCGGCATTATTTCCAGGATATTCATTTGTCTCGGTAAAAATTTTTAAACCAAAAAAAAGTTATAAATTAATTTTTATTTTATAATAAAGTTTAAAACCAAAATTTTTATTAGAGCTAAATTTTTCCAATTCTAAGTTTTAGTATTAAATAAAATAAATAAAAGAAGACGATTTAAAAAATAAACGATTCAGAGTATACAATATTGGAATTAATTCTTTAATTGTTTTTGCGTCAAGTTGATCTTATCGCCCATGCTCAATGCCATGCCTTGAGATTTGGCTCTGATTCTGATGTGTCCATGAACGTTGCTATCCGGATTATGAAGTGATTTTTCAATGCTAACATTGGCCAAAACGTCTTCTCCAAAAATAGATTTGGCGTACAAATTTGCTGCCATAAAACCACAGTCACCTGACAAAGCTTTTTCTGGTGTCAAACACTTCATATTGGTCGATTTTATGATATGTTCCAAATACTCGTTCAAATCTTTTATATTTGTGTTGACCACAACCTTATTCTCCCATTCAAATAGAACCCACATTTGTAAAAATTCCTGGTCAGTACATTGAGCTGGCACAATATAATCCATTATGTCAATGTGGATATCATTCAAGACAACACAATTTCGATCACTAGTAGCGCCACTAATATCATACACAATATTTCCGAAAATAATTCCATTTTCAGTCGAAGCCACTTTTATGTTAGCCTTGATATTTGTGAAGTCCCTGGGCGCCAGAGTCAACGATTGGGGTTTTTCGACCAGCTTCAAGTCGCCCAGCGTGGCCAATTCTAGAGTTAGATTTTGAAGAGTGTCTGTGGTTTGATTGACAATTAAAACATCCAAAACAATGTCATACTGATTCACATGAACATACGCTTCGGAATAAACGGGATCCGAAAATCCGGTCAACTGAGTTACCTTGTTTAGTTTGGACGAGAGGATAAAATCTTCATCTTTTTTGTTAAATAGACCTATGGCTTGTTTTAATGTCATGTCAAAAACGTCTTCTTTTTCTATGAAATCTGAATTGGAAATCAATTGTCCAAATCGTAAGGGATCGTCAGCTTGGATTTGCTGGGTCTTTATTTTCTTCTGGCCTTGTTTTAGCCAGCCACTTTCGAATTCATCAGTGACTTTAGCGTCCAGCATGTTACCAAGAGCCTCTGCAGATTGACTATTGATCAAATTCAAAACAAACGGACTTCTTTCTGATAGCACTCTCAAACAAATGTTGATCGAGTCATTGTCGTCTTCATTGATCGGCTTTTTGGCCATACCAGACTTTCCATAGTGTAAAATACTGGCCATTATTAGCATTGTTTCAGCGTTGAATCGATTCTGTTTGGTCTGGTTGCCCTCGACTAGCTTTGAATACTTGACTGCAAGTTTGGTCAAAGTTCTGGCTAGTGCCGAGGCGATGAAAAAGTCTCCTTTCATTAGAAATCCTCTCAATGGTGGCCGCTTGTCAATGTCATCTTTGTCGTTGGAGCCAGCAGAACTGGAAACAAAGGCTGACTGTGTTGCATACGTTCCGTCCGCAGTGACTAGTTGTTGCGTTCCTGTGCTGATGTTGCTTTTTAGTATTTGTTCATCTTCCTTGTTTTCGGTTCCAGCGGCTCGTTTTAGTTCATCGTCCACAATCGGTATGTCACCCAAAGATTGACGCACTTGGGTCAACAAGCTTTGGATGTCTTCAATGTTGTCGCAATACTCGCCCAAAATCCAAAGAGAGCCGCGCAGAATTTTCACCGATTTAATCAAGGAAAATATTTCAAGCAACTTTTGCAGGATCAATTCTTTGAGATTGGGAAGTTTGTGGATTATTTCTCGAACAAACACAAGCACATCAGCAGCAGCTAGTTCATTGTTGTCGCTCAAGTATTCAATCACAGAGCTAATTATAGAAGCGGCAGTGTCTGGAAATTTAATGGTCATTTGGTGCAGAGTTCGCACTAAAAGTTGTCTGTATTTGTCCATGTCTTCAAGTTCATTGGCATTATTGGTCTTGGACAGCTCTTTTTTTAAGACCAATACCATTTCACCAATAGTTCTAGATGACACCAAGTCAAGACAAAGATTTAGGGTTTTTTTTCTGACCTCGATGTCAGGCGAGGACAGCACTCTTAGGATATCCATTACCAATTCCTGTAGCACTTTTTCATGAGACGGAACTTCTTTTAGCTGAATTATTTTATCCAAAACAATCAATTTAACGTTGTTGTCACTTTCTTTGACAATTAGATCTATGTAGCATGTGGCAGCAGCTTTGACGGCCGAAGGAGCACTCGAAAGAGTGATTAGAGTCCCAGCCGCTTCATATCGAACTGCCGGACTCGACGAATTGAGCAAAGCGTAAACACACCTAATGAATCTGGCTCTCTCTGAAGGATTAGCATGGCAAACTTTGTAGATTAGCTCGACTATTACTAGTTGAAGTATGTCTCCGAACGAATTCACTTGATCAATACAACTGCTCAGGTAGTTCAAAGCTCTTTCTTGGTCTGCGTGAATAAGCATCATAAATGCGTTTCTCTTGCATGACATGTCTTGTTCTCTTTCAAGAAAATTGGCAATTATTTCCGGAGCATCAGGCATTAGGAAATTGAAATTTTTGTATATTGTAAAAATTGCCATCACTGCATTTCTTCTCACATAATTGTGTTTGTAATCTAAACAAGCTCTGATAGAAGGCATCAGTGGCTCGAGAAGCTCTGGCTCTTTCAGCTTACACAAAAATCTAAGAGTAGAACCACGAATAAATTCATTCGGATGCTGAAGATCTCTTCTATACGCATCACAAACAAGGATCATTTCTTGCATCAATTTTCCATCAGGCGTGTTTTTAGGAACTATTTCCCAGAAAATCAGTAAAAGTTTTTTGAGAGTGTGATCGGCTACGGGCATTACAAAGCGAATTATGGTCATCAGAAGCGATGGAAACTTTTCACCATTTAGCATCAATTGAATTACTTTTTTTAAAGCTTCCGCTTTGATCTAAAACCAGATTTTTTAAAAATTAAATTTTTTTCTAAGCTAATTCATCGCTCATACTTTGTTATCTCCTTTTTCCAAGTCTTCTTTAAGCTTCATTTCGGTCGGCTGTTCGACATCTTGGGGCAAGTTGATCAAAGTATAACAAGGTTGTTCAATCATGATTTGAGATGTGACGGACATTTTTTGGATAATTTTTAAATAATTTTAAATTTTGTTTTTATTTTGAAAAAAATCTGACGTAGACTGGGTTTAAAGTTACACGTTTGATATGCTTATACCGATGAATGCAAAAATAAGGAGGAAAATGAAATGCTAAATAAAATTTTAATTTAGTCATATTTTGGCATGCAAATTTTTTTGTGCAAAATTTCAATTTTGTCAATAATTGCATTTAGAACAATTGCAAAAAAATTTTGTCTTTTCGAGATATTTTTTTTTAAGAAATTTCAATTTTAATTGAATAACTTGCAACCCTGTCACACAATTGAACTTTTATTTTCTTCTTCTTCAAAATTCATATCTAATATGTTCGACAAAAAATGAAAATTATTTAAAAATTGGAAAGATCAAGCTTGATAGCATACAAAAGTATTCATCAAGGTCTCAAAGTTATTTCATTGAATTACTATTTTATTAAGTTTGGGAGATGGACTCTTCAACAAACTTTTGTCTAAGCTCCATATGTCTTACTTGGTTATTCTTAGCAAGTACTATGACTCGGAACTTGCTGTAATATCCTTATCTAATAGCCGTATCACTGAGTCAATTGAAGTGAAATGTGGTGTCAAGCAAAGTGGGATCCTGTCCTTTTTTCTGTTCAATGTCATAGAAGAATGCTTAAAAAAAGAAAATCTCAGTTTATTTGTGGTCTTGAAACACTTAGTCTAAACTTTAGGGCCAAAATTACCAAAATAACCTAATTAGGCAAATTTTTAAAATTGAACCAACTTGTCACATCTCTAGAGTCATCAAAATTTAAATTTTTTTGAATTTTAATAAACTTTATCTGTTTTAAAATTATCCTTTATCAAAACTCTAAAATTTAACTGTCTCTCATCACAAATAGTTAACATAGAATGACTAATATACAACTATAAATAAAAAGTACTTTTCAAATATCAACAAATATTCACTAATTTTTTATTTATTTTGTTTTGATTCTTTTTTAATTTTTAATAAATAAATTATTAAAATCTTGAATATTAAATAATAAAATTTTTAACTAAAAACAAAAAGAAACTTTAAATTTTAGAACTGTAAAAACTATATGAAATTTTTTCTTCCAAAATATCTTGAAAATAGTTGAAAAACATAATTCTTGTAAAAAGTAAAAAAAAGAGTACCAAAAATAAAATTAAAAAAATGATTTCTTTGAGATTTAAAAAAAGCATAAAAATATTCTTATCTGCAGAATTTGACTAATTTAAACTTCCTCCAATTTTTTTTTCTTTTTATTATAAAAATATTTAATTTATGGTTTTATTTGAAAATAATCTTTTTATATAGTATTTACAAAAGAATTAAAATAAATAAAAGCTTAAGAAAAAACAGAACAAGGCCGAAATCAAGCAGATGGCTAAACAAAAAAACAAGCTTTGGTAAAGATTCAAGGCGACAAATTTTAAAAGCAATCTTTTGTGTTTATCATATAAATAATCTAGAAATAGATGCTCGAAAGCAATCAGAAAAGCTGTCCATTACTTCGAGTTTTTCTTGGCAAAACAGGAAAAAAAGAAACCGAAACTTATTTATAACTTCATAAATAGTAACAGAAAAATTAGAAGTCAGCTTGATGCGATTGAATTTGAAGGAAAATTAATAACAGAACGTAAAGAAATAATAAAAATAATATATGACTATTTCAAATCGGTTTTCAACTTGCCGAGTGCAACCGAGAGCGATATTCACTTTTCTAAAAGAACAGTCTGATTGCTGAGATTTAACCCTGAAGCCAGACATAATTGAGGGATATATGCCCTCCTTAAACCTTGAAAAATCTCCTGGACCGGATAGAATGCATCCATTGCTCCTTAAAAATTGATATAAAGAAAAGTCGGCAAGTTAATGGAAAGAAAGCTTAGGAATGAGATAATGAACTATTTACTAATAAACAATATCTCTAATATTAGTAATCTCTAATAAACAGCATGTTTCTTCCTTATAGATCATGTTCAACAAAACTAATAGAGTTGATTGATAAAGCGACTAATGAATATGAAAAAAGCAAAAATGTTGACATTGTGAATACTGACTTCTCAAAGGCTTTTGATAAAGTTCCTCGTGGAAAATTGATAATAAAACTTGAATCATATATCATAGTTAAAAGCGGAGTACCACAAGGATCCGTACTTGGTCCAATCCTATTTATAATTTATATCAATGATCTTCTTGAGAACTTCAACAGTTTCTTTTTTGGATATGCTGATGACTTAAAATTATTTGGTCTCTCCGAATTCTCGAACGTAGGATCATTAGAATTTCAGAAAGACCTCGATGTCCTAATGGAATGGACAGAAAATTGGTCAACAAATCTAAATCTGAAAAAATGCAAAGCAATGTATCTAGGAAAGAGAAAGGAAATAGCCAAATACTTATTATCAAACCAAAATATATCTCATTTCCTAGAGGAGATAACAGAAGAAAGGGATTTGGGTGTTTTTATTACAAATGATCTGAATTGGAATTAACAATGTACTGTTGCAGCTATGAAAGCTAACCGAATATTGGTTCAAAAAAGAAATTCTTTTAAGAACCTTAGCCTAGAATCATCAAGACTTCTCTATACATCACTTGTGAGACCCCATCTGGAGTATGCAATAGGAACCCAGAGTTCGTATTTCATAAGATACAATTTCTTAACAAATTGCTTTGTAAAATTATGGAACAGCTTATCAGTTAATGCTGTTAGTGCGCAAAAATTAAATAGCTTCAAAGCAGTCATTGACAATGAAGTTTTTGGAATGGTGAAAAGCAAAGTCTGCCAAAGCCTTAGTTTATAAGGCTAAACGCTTTCGAGCATTAGCGTAGATAGAACAGATACTGCAGATACTACTACTACTACGACTGCCAACTAAAAAAAAATTATGTCTTTCACTCTTAAAGACTATGTTTTTTAAGTATATACATTCAATGCATCAGCTGAAACATTTTACAGAATCAATCTTGGTATATTAAAAACAACTAGGTTTCTATTTTGGAACAAAAATAATTTATTTTAAATTTTGTTTTAAAATTTACAATCACAAACAATAAAATAAAAATTTCTTTTGAGAAGATCAAATGTTTAAGGATTTAGTTCGCTCGTACTTATTATAATAAATCGGGCTGAAATAAAAAAAATTTATAATTAAAATAAACTTAATTTTGCAATAATTTTCTTTGGAAATATTTCGTATGTTTTAATTTTTAATTTTAATTTTCAGAGCCAAATTTTAAAAAGGCCATATTAATAATCAAATGAATCGTCTATCTGTTTTTAGAGTACCATCCCTAATAAATCAAATTAGCAAAACTTCGAATAGCTTTAAACTAGTAACACAACAGCAGACTTTATTTAAAAATTTTAGCAAAAAACAAGCTTTTGAAATTCCAAAAAAGACAATTTATTTTCAACCGATTCGCTTTAAATTTCAAGATTCAACTAGTGCTGTTAATCAAACAGGTTCAGTTAGTATTTTCAAAAGGTTTAAAGATGCTTATAAGCAACATGGAAAAATTCTGATAGCTTGTCATTTTGTCTCGTCGTGGGGATGGATAATCAGTTTCTTTTTTCTAGCCAAAGCGTAAATTAAATATTTTTGTTGTTGTGATCAAATATCAAAGTTTTTATTTATTTAGAGGTCTTGACATAACGTCTGTACTAAATGGATTGGAAAAACTAAGAATTATGAGTCGTGAGACAATTGATTCTATAAACAAAAAGATCAACACTTTTAATCTGGAAAGATATTTGAAGGAATCGTTTGTTCGTCATATCATTTCTGAGCAATGGATAAAAAGCATCGGTCAGTCGATCACAGGACAAACTTTGAAATTTATGATTACAGCTATTGTGCTGTATAAGATCATCACTCCACTAAGATATATTTTCACCGTGGCTCTTACAAAATTTGTAATCAAACTATTCAAAAAACAAGGAAGAATACCTCTGCAGCCTCCTCCGGGTTCATCAATCAAAGAGCTATATACCGAGCAAAAACAAGTAATCAGAAGAAGACTAAAAGTTCACAGAGAGAAATATTCAAAAAAAAATGTATTCAGAAACAGAATCATCAAGGCTTCACAGTCCATTTTTAATAAGGCGAACCGCCGTAAAATATTTTGATTATTTATTATGCAATAAAAAATTTCAAATCTTTTCACTTTATTTTAATTTTATCTGATTTACAGATCGTGACAACAATCTTTCTTTGTGGTTTAGGACTAAGCAAACAAATCTGGAAGTGTAATCCTAGAATCTTGACAATTTATCGTGATGTGTGGTAATCTTGATAAACCGATCATCAGAATGTCGATTGAATTACGCTAAATATGAATCCGGTTGCGTGGTTAAAAGGATTTTAAACAAAAACCCAATTTTATTTAATCATACTTTTGTTTTAATTAAAAAACACTTCCAATTCAAAGATGTCTAAAATAAAAAGGTGCAGAAAAATTTTTCTTTCAATGAACTTAAAATGAGCATCTTTTAAATTAACTCCTGGAGCATTTCTTTTTATTTAAATTTAGAAGATAAATCACAAAATGAATAGCCGAAAAATTTCAAACCAAGGATTGATAATTACTGTTGCCCTTTTGTATTTTGTAAGCTTTTCTGAACAGCAATTCAGTTATTCAGCTAACTGGGGGAAACGAAGTAATGAAAGAAATGCAGAAGACAAGTGTATTAGCATGGTGAGTTTAAAAAGCTATGTATTAGATGTGATACCGAATTTGGAACAAGAAATAATAGTAATTCAAAGATAATAAATAAATACCAACTTTTAATTGAATTTTTTAAATCAAGGATTATTTAGACTCCAAAATTTTTGATGTTTGTGAAAGCAAAGAAACAGAACTGTTTAAAAATGAGCTATTGAAAAAAAAAATTAGATTATTGTTTTAGCTTGAAATGAAATTGAATGTAATTTTTTTCTATTTATGTTTATTAATTTAAACTTAAGTTTTTCGAAATAAAATATGTCCTAAAAATAATTCATCTGGTCATTTGTTGCCAAAAGTTTCTATGACTACGGCAATTAAAAAAATTCAGAATTCATTTTTTTGGTCAATTAGTTCAAATTTAAAAAAATGAATCGAAAAGAGAAACATGCCTCAGATAAATTGGAGGAATATATCAAAAATTTTGAATTAAAGAACAAGCTTAAGATAAAAAAACCAAAAAGTGGTTCCAAATCTAAAAATTCGATTAGTAAGCAGACACAAAATCAGACTGATCCAACATATAAGATCGAAAAGCTGATTGACAATTTATCCCAGAGAGTTAAAGATTATAAAGATGAAATTAGTCTGGTGAATTTGGAAAGTTTCAGTCCAATTGCTAAATATGGGAGTGAAGTTTCAATTGGAAGTTCGGAATTATCATCGTTGACAAAGAGCACCTATTCTTCGTCGAATAAAATCAACCAATGCACCGATGATGATCCTTATTTAAAAAGTCTCACAAAATTTCAGGAATTGAATAAAAAATTGATGATGGATAGAACAAAATCAAACGACATTTTGAATTCGAATGAATCTAAAATTGGCTACACAAATGAACAAGAAAATAAGCAAGGTATTGAAAAGTTTATCCAAGATTGCATGAAAGTAACACATGAAATTCCATTTCTCAAGATAAGTTCCTAATAAAAATGACTAATATTGAATATTTTTATATGAATTCTCAAAAAAAAAAATATTTTTTATTTTCTTTAAAATCAAAATTTTTGGCTTTTTTATTCAAAATTAAATAAAAACATCTAATTTTAATATATTTTTTTAATTAAATTTAGAATATTGTTTTGGGCTTTGAGCGTAACATAAATTTGTGTTTATTAAGCCAACAAGTCTCGTAGTGAGTTTCCTTTCTAAATTCTAAGACGTGAATACATGTTTTCATTCTCAAAAAACTAAAAACAATTTTTTTAATTCAACTTTGTTTTTAGGGATTTAAATTAAAAGAATAAAAAACAAACCAACGCTCAATCATTTTAGCCTGCATACAATAAAAAAATAACTTGTTCATAGTTTTTTGCTTGACTTTTAACAATTTATATATGATTAGTTTTTTTTCCTTTGATTCAATTTTAATTGTATGTTGTTATTTGCCTATTTTGACATTCTTATTTGGATTATGTAATACATTGTATACAAAAATACGGGTATCTACAGATAATTATTGAGAAAATATAAAAGTAAAGCTTTTAGTTAATCTAAATTCGTTCAACCCAAACAAGTGCATTTTGTTGCAAATATAAATATTTATTATGTTAGGTAACAGAAACTTGAAAAATGAAAATTTTCATTTTTATTATACAAATCATATATCACATTGATTCTGGTTTCTTAGCTTTGTTGAGAAAAACCACATTTTGTTTTCAATCTCGATTACTTGTTTGGACAAAGTATTGAAATAACTTAAATTGAACAATTCCTAAGCAAAATAGCGCATTTGAAAAAAATTCAAATTTATTAACTATAGAACGATGATGAATAATAATTTTCACAATATGCTGGCCTTATTGTTTTTTCATACTTTGGTTGCTCTGCAACCACAACAAGCTAGCGAACTACCAAGTAAGCTATTTAGTAGTTTTATTTAATTTGTAATTTATAATTTCATTATAATTACATAAAGTAAATCACAGAAAAGGGTATTAAATAAATCATCTTAAGTTTATTGTTTTTTATGTATAATTTTTTGTAATCAAAAGAGCTCTGAGATTCGAGATAAATCACCAGGTTCCACTATTTGTGTTATTTTTTGTAATTCATTTTTTTCTTTTTCGTTTCTAAATTATTTCAAACCTTTAAAATATTTTTATTGAAAGTTAAAGAATTTATTTTTTTAAACAAGTTGTAAAATCAAACGATTATTTTGAGCAATGCTAAATTGATCTAATAAGCAAAATAATTTTTTCGCTTATCTACAATGATCAATTTGTATTGTTTTGTTTTAAATTCAATCTGTCACTGAGCTTCATTGGAATACACACGGGCAATATAATGAAAAAGTCAAAGGCTGAAGCTGCTGGTGGGGGTAGAAAATGTTCTGAGAAAGCATCGTTTGATATTAGCCAAGACGGAACCGTTCTTTCAATGGTGTCAAGGCTCGAAAATAGCAAAAATAGTTTATGCTCTAAAAACATTTTTAAAATATATAAAATTGATGAAAATTCCGACTGCATGCGGTTTTCCGACCAAGGAAAGAACATAAAAATATTTATCAAAAACGAGAACAATATTACTAATTACAATTGTGCCAGGGACATTCCAGAACCAATTATTATGAACCATAAAAATTGTTCAAGTAACAAAACAAATTTTAAGACATCTCAGTATTCGTGTGAAAAACGAAATTCATATCCATGCAATGCACCAACTAGTCAACCATATTGTGGTTTTTTACGCAAAAAATTTGATTCAGATGTCAAAAATTTACCAAATTTTCTCACTCACCGTGAACATGCACCGATTTTACCAAGACGCAAGGCCACAAAAAAAAAGGAAGAATTCACTTCAATTGACTCTCTAATGGAGGAAAGTTTCATAATGTCAGACGACGCTGAAATCGAACCTTCCAATTATTTCACCAAGCAATGCACTAGCCGAGATCATACCACAGACAATAGGTTGAACCATAGGCCAGCTAAAAATCTATTTAGTTCCAAACAACTCTTAACCAGGCCAAAATATGTTCCGAGATCCAACAAACTAGTTCAGACAGAGTCCAAATTGCCCAAAAAGTATAGCCTAGAAAGGAAAGATGCTGTAAAAAGTGTAAATCATGCTATTTTCCCAAAAATAAACGAAAAAAATCAAGAGTCTAGCAATTTTAGTCTCTTTAAAAGCATGAATTCAAATGAATTAGGTAACTATATTGACAATCTAATTCAAAATTTTCGAATAAAAGCTCACATATGTGAGCCCGAAGTCGAAAATGCACATTTTAATAATGGGATTTTTTATCCCGAGAACAAAGAGGACAATTTTTTATGCAAAGAGGATAAATCTGAACATCAGTCTGATGATATTGACATTTCAAAAGTATGCAAAAATGATAACACTTCATTTGATAAGTCATCGTTCCACACTCAATCTCTCACTAATTTGGTGGAAAGTAGAGCTTTTGAGGAGGAAAAAGACAATGACTTAAATGAAAGCACAACTTTTATAAATTATACGCACAGTTTTGAAATCGACGAAGAAAGCCAAGACGATCAGACAACCTATCCCAGTACAACTGACTAGTGGACCAAGACAGACTAGCTTTAAAAGACAAATTATCTAAACCAGTGTATAATTTCTTGTTCTCATTCTTAATTTTTGCAAATAAATTTTTTCTTTTCTTTTTTTTTTTTTGCTAGTCCAAAAAGGACTTACATTTTTTGTATTGTGATAAGTGATTAGAAAGGATATTCGATTGAAATGCTTTTTAATTTGGATCTGAATTTCCTCTATTTTGTTTAAACGACATGTAATTATCGGATTATAAATGTCTCATTTAAGGTTAAAAAATGAGAATTTAATCGTTTTATAATCCAATTTAGCAATAAAAATAAACCAAATGGTATTGATTTTTTCACTTCTAAGTTCAAGCGTTGAAGCATTGACCATGTCGTCGATAAAAATTAAAAACATGCTTTCAGATGCCTCAAGCACTCATGAAAAGTCACCATTCTTCTCTATCATTTTGACATACTCTATAATCTAAAAGCACTCGATAAAGATTGATGACGAATTGTTCGAACAAGTACTTTGAAAACAATACTTGAATTAAATACCACATTTAAAAAGCAATTGAGAGCAATTAAAATTTATAAGCAAAGCGATCTTTCAATTTAATATTTTATGGTCGATAAATTAGATATCAAACGTTGTTTTCATAATTCGTTTTTGAATAGAAAAAAAAAATAACAAAGGTCTATAAATATTTTACTAATTGAGTACTAAATATTTTTAAATCTATAATAAAAAAAAACACTCTGACTGATAAAATTCTAACTTATGATTAATTGAGGCTTTAAAAAAAAATTAATTGAAACTTTGAAAATAGCAATTAGAGAAACAGAGAAAGAGAAAAAAACTTTTAATTCTGTTCTTTAAAATAATCAATCCTAACTATAAAATCCGGAAATAATACTTAATTTTTTAACTTTCATATTATTCCGTATGAAAATATTTTAAAAATTCTATTGCATTGTCTTGCCAAATTAATAAAACTTACTGATTAGCTAAAATCGATAGTAATTAGCTTAATTGTATACCTAAATTTTGATTTAAATATTGAAATTAAAATTTTTACTGTAAATTTTGTTAAAATTCATCTATTTTAGTAAAATAAATGTTGATTATACAAAATTTGTTTATTTTTTAATTAAAATATTTTTTTTCCTTTGATTTCTTATGAAAAAAAATTAATTCTTATTAATACAATACAATTCTTGTTAAAACTTTTGTGACATTTCGAATTACAAAAGACACCATTTTATTGCAAGTACAGGTTGTGTCATATTTCCCTGAACAATTGCATTTCATAAAGACTTGCCCTCTTCATATAGCAAATGCACCATTTTTTCGCCTTAAGTTTAATTCTTTATTTAAATTCAAAAATTTAATTAGATTTTGATTACACAGACTAAACAGATTATATTATGGATAAAAAATTTATTTTTTAATAGAATTAAGATTTTTAAATAAAGAAAAAACTCTATCGTTGCCGATTTTTCTGAGCTTTGCTATGACCCTCGCCATTAGCGATTTCACATAAAGCTGAATATTTCTATTAAATTTCGAGCAATCTCACCAGCACATTTTGAGAGTAGTGCACACGGCCAAGACGCCTCGTTATGATGATCTTGGCGATTCATTATTAATTTAAACGACCAAAATATCAGAAAATCTATTAAATCCTTTTGCCTCCTGTTCATAAATTCAGTCGAGATGAGGATTTTTTATCACCTTTTTTAATGCCTGATTTTGTATTTGTTTCTTTACAAAAGGGGCCAAGGGAAATAGAAAGGTCTATTTATTTATTAGTAATATTTAAAAAAAAAATTTATTTCTTCCTCAGTTTTTTTTAGGGCTCAATTACCAACTTGTAGATGTGCATTATAAATTTCTTTAAAAATATCTTCATAAAGAAAATTTGAAAGTGATCGCTTGTTTTGAATTCGAGTTTAAGAGTATTGGCTTCCATAATTTTTCCATATTTTTCTTCCACTGCATTTCTCTGGTAAACTTTTCTTAATTTAGTCAAGAATAGTTTCGAATGTTTTATTAAAATCATGCCAGGTCTCATAATCTTTGGCATCATTATTAATCACTTGAGACATTTTTTAAATTTTAAATTTTTTTTGATTAATTTAACATCAACTTAACCAAAATAAAAGATATTTAAGTTAAATTTTCTTTTTTCATTAAGTTAAGCTAAACAATTAGTTTTACTTTCTCTGAAACTCTTTTCGACCTAATAGAGAAAAAAATAGATAAAACAAACTTAATTTTAAATTACTTATAATTCTTTTTAAATTTTATGCAAAATATTTTTTTATTTTGACATTAATTAAGTTTTTTTTACAAAGATGTTATTTCAAGCAAGAGGTTGAAAGGAAGGACTAAGATCCATTCCAAACAGCCTGAGGTTCCACCTCAGATTATATTTAATGAAATAAAAAAATAAGTTTTACTTTCATGGCACGACACTTTATTGCCAAAATTGGAAAAGAACAGAACTTAATCCTGAATTATCTACAGTTTCTGGGTTCATTATGTTTTCTTAAAGAATGTTCAATTAAATTATCCATTTTTGCGTTTTCAAGGACATTTTTGTGAAAATTTGTGGCAAAGATATCAAAAGATTGCTCGACATCCTTTGGTATTATCCAACTTTCGCATCCGTACATAACTAGAACTAGGATTGCTAAAAATGAGCTACAGTCAAATATTCAATTACAGTGCTGCTACGATACCTTGAATTCACCATATTTTACGTAAATTATGGTAAATTCACGATATTTTACCATATTTACCGTAAAATATGGTAATCAAAAAAAAAATAACGTAATTCGTAAAATAATGATAATTACTGTAAAATACCGATAATTATTGTAAAATTCAGTGAAAAAAAAATTTCCAAAATTTCTCGAAAAAAACGATTTTCATGAAAAAAAATTTTTTTTTTTTAATTTTTGAAAAAGGAAAAAAAAAATTTAAAGATATTTATTTTCTAGCTTTTTTTGCTATTAAGCTGTCGGCTACCTTGTACTAAGCTTCTATAAATGTTGATGCTTTTAGAATAAATTTTACAATTATTTGTTTTCTCAAATCAGTAAATAATCAGTGAAAAATCCATTTTTCCTTTTTTGTTGAATTTTTACCATTTTTTACCTTTTTTTACAAAAATTTACCGAAATTTACGTCAATTTTTGTCACAAAATTCAATCAATTTTTTTTTTTCCTTTTTCAAAAATTCAAAAAAAAAATTTTTTTTCATGAAAATCGTTTTTTTTCGAGAAATTATGGAAAATTTTTTTTTCACTGAATTTTACAATAATTATCGGTATTTTACGATAATTATCGTTATTTTACGAAAAATATCCTTTTTTAGATTACCATATTTTACGGTAAATATGGTGAATTCAAGGTATCGTAGCAGCACTGTAAAAGGGAAACAAAATTCAAATTAAAAATATTGAGCCAAAAAATATTTATTCATTTATATATTAATAATAGAGTTAAAAATTATTTAAAGTATATTTATTACATTTAACTATGAACAGGTAAAAAAATTAAACTTTGAAAAAAAAATACAAATGGCAATAGATAATTAAAGGAAACAAATAATTTCTAAATGAAAAATCTAAGAACAAACAAGATTGGGCTTTATTGAGGTGTCCACTTTCCAACGATTCTCGATTCGTTTGCTTGTTGCTAAAAACATTACTGTTACTGTTGTAAGCTGATGAGGTGGATATTAGCTGGGACAAAATATCGTTGTAGTCGATTATTTCGGGTTCTAATATAAAAATATTGTCATCTACTGTTTCGGACATTTTTGTTGTGCTAACGGGAGTAGTGGTTGTTGTGAGAGTAGTTGTAATTGTTGAATGGAAACTAGATCTGGCTGGGGTGATGGGTGATTGATCGAGGCTGGACAATATCTTCATGCTTTGTGGATGGAGATTGCGGGTCTTTGAATCGATTTGGTACATTTTGGACGAAGTAACTTGAACAATGTTTGTCGATTTTCTGAAATTGTATATTTGAGATTTTTTGGTCGTGATGTGATTGTTGGGGTCCAATACTTTTACTGTGATTTTCATGTTGTGTGTTTTGCAAGTGCCGCCTTGGGAGTTGTCGAGGCCGTTAAAAGTTCCATCCGATGTCGAAATGAAATAGTATTTAGAACCCGGCGTGAATTCGATGGCGTCTGGAACGGGCGAAAATTTTGAAATGTAAAGTGTGTACTTTACATTTTCGTAGGGTCTGTCACATTTGAGCACTGGGGCTCTTTGTTGAATATTGTCAATTTTGCATTCATTGTACTCTTTTTTCGATACCTCAAATTGTCATAATTAATTTTCTTTTTTTATTTATTTATGTCATTGATGCTTACTTGATATAGGACATGATATTCAGCCTTGTCGTTGTCCAAGCTATTTGCCGAATACTTAGGACAAATGATGTTTAAAAATTCACCGATTCGCACATGGATTAAGTGATCATTTTTGACAGATTTATCCGTTGGTGTTGATCTTGAATCGAACCTTATTTGAGAAGAAAAAACAGCTTTTTAAACTAAACGCAAATATTTATTTTAAAAATATTTATTTTTATTTGGCCAACTCAATTCCGGCTTCAATTAAAATTTATTTAGCTAATGTCATATTTGCTTATCTAAAGACTGCTATTGACCTTTAATTTTGTGCAAAGTTGTTGTCGCCTGGAACTCTCAAGGACTCCTAGTAACACAATTCGGATTTTGTGAAATTCGCCAAAAACAAACAAAACAAAGCTATTAAACTTAAAATAACTTTTTTTTTTACTATAAACAAAAAATTAGTTCCGCTAGTGTACCAAACACGTGTGCGAAACTTGTGCAAAATTAACTTGCAAAGTTTTTGCAGGCAATGTTTAAATCCATTAATTTGTTTTTGCTGGATTACACAAAATCCGTGATTGCTTGACATAAAAAATCTCAAATTTTGTAAGTGAAGTTTCAGACCAAATTTTAAGATCAAAACGATCATTCAAAATTTTAAAACTTAATCTAATGATTTTGATAATTTTTCAAAAATGAAAATTAAACATCTAAAAAATTCAGTTTAAGTAAATTCAGAAATTCGAACTCATAATTTTAATTTTTTGCTTTTACACTTTAACAAATTATAAATTTTAAGAAATCAATTTTTTTTTTCTTTAAAAATTTTTGAATATTAAAATAACTTTGACACCACATGTCAAATAATGGTTTAGAAAAAAAAAAAATTTTTTTCTCTATTGTCAAAAAAAATATTACATTATAAATTTGATCTTTTGATCTTGATCTCAAACTTCAATTTTCCTATTTTTTTCTAAATAATTTTGGCTTCACTCAGAGTTTGTTCAGATGAGCTAAGCTCCCCTAAATCAAACTAAATTTGTGAAAAAAAAAATTAGAATCCAAAGAGCTTATTTTTTTGTGCAAAATTTGGCTGAAAGACTGTAGATTTTAAAAGTGGAATGGATGGTTACATTGATAATGGAGGACCATATGGATGAATAGAATGGATCTTAAGTAAAAACTTAAGTAGTGTTTTGTAAACGAAAGTAAAATTTTAAATTTGTCGAATTTAATATCAAAGAGTTATTCATTATTTATTTTAAATATATTTTAAGGAAGCACCCCAGGTTCATTCGAATAGCTTTCGCTTTCGTTAAAACCTAATTTTTGATGGCAAAGTACAATTTTTGTTCAATTTTCAATTTGCTCTTTTTGCTCATAAATTTAATTGCATTGCATATTTGCAATAATTTTAAATTGAAATTTGGATTTGTTAAAAGTTAATAAACTGTGTAAACTGCAATACAATTAAATTGCGCATTTAAAATTTTTGAGCAAAAAGAGCAAATTGAAAATTGAACAAAAATTTTACTTTGCCATCTTTGAACTAGTTGAATAATAAATGAATGTCAAGTTTTGCATGAGGAAATTTAACATCAAATGACAACGCGAAAGAACCGAGCAAAGCTTGAAGGGCTCGGTGTAAAGCGAGATGAACAATAACAAAAAAATGTATTTTATCATAAGAGATTTTAATAGTGACACATGACGTAATAGAACATTTGATAGACAACTTGTTGGCTTATTGACAGCAAAAAATCCCGAATGTCTTGAAGAAACAGCTTGAGAAAAAAGATAAACAAATGACACACGCATTCCCCTAAAAAACTCATTCAAAAAAAAAGATTGTTCATTGAGGCATGTAGGAACTTGAGAAAAATTGTGTGGGTTCAAAGAACTTAGATGGGTTAGATAGATATTTATGAGCAATTGGGAAATATTTTGTATGCAATGCGAAATAAAGAATAATCGGTAGGCTTACATTTTGTTTTTGGCGCTCCATACAATCGGATCTATGGGTCTGCTGGACAAACATTGAACATTGTTGAACAGAAAAAGCAGCGAGAGTATAAAAAATGGACTCGTTTTGACATGACGAAATATTACAAAGTAAACATGATAGCCGAGTGATCGGTGCTGGTTGCTAGATTTGATAGTCATTGCTCAATTGGTCTGTGTTAATTTGAGTATTTCAAAACTAAGACATTGTGAATTGTTGTCTAAAAAAAATAAAATAGAAAAATTAAAATTATTCTCTTTTTAATTAAATCAATATTTAGTTTGAACTGAAATAGCGGCGTTATAAATCGACACATTTCAACTAAAACAACAAATACATGAAGTTAGCCCCGCCTGGTTCGATCGTACAAGTGTTTTGAATTCAGTTAGAGTGTTCTCGATTAAGGTAAGTCTAATCGATGATTGATTAGATTCGAGATAAATGATTTTAACCTAAAATAGGAATAAAATTGACCCTCTATTTAATTGATCGTCAATTCTTTTCCCTCTTCAATAATTCTAGGCGGGTTCAATTAATTGCAAAATCAAGACTTCCAGAATATTTATCGAAATTTTGAATTCGCAACGATAAGCATTCTCGCTTGACGAACAAAATCACCGCTAAGACTTTGTAACAATACAATTAGGGGCTTTTATTTTTTTGTTGTTCTTTGAATTATACAAGAAAACTCGCTGAGGCTTTATACTTAATTAAAGAATTGCTCCAAGGTGCATTTTTTTAATGTGACGCAATTGACTTTATCGCTTCTGAATAATTTCCTATTAAAGAAAAAACTAAATTCACAATCAATAGGAATCGATTACGAACTGAATGGAGGAATTAAACAAAAATAGAAAAAAAAAACTCAAATCTGCCTAGGAAATTTGCTAGCTAGCATCATCAGTTCAGCGGTAATTAGAGCCGCCAGTTATTTTCACTATGATATGGCTCTTGAATAGTTAAAAGCATTGCCGTGAGCATTTTGAGTCCAAAGCCAATGGTTCTAGTCTTATCTAATATATGAAGTTGCGCTAAAGTCAAAAAAAAATGAGAAAATTTTCAGCTGATGAATTGGTGGTGTTGAAATAAAAAAAGAAGCTTTGATTCAAAATACGGCCCAAAAGTTTTAGAGCTCTTGAAATAAGAGCTTTGAATGGAACGCATAAAAAAGCAATCAAAATTTTATTCAAAATTGTTAAATTCCGTTTTAGTTTCGTTTTACAAAACAACTTTATCTCAAAAATATTGATTGAAGCAATCTACTAAGAAATTAAATTCCGATGAGTCTGGTAATAATAGAAGAGAGTTATTAGTGAGCCGGTCAGATTGTGGGTAGGAGAGGAGAAATATTTTTTTAATTAAATGAAAGAACAGGATATATGCTGGAAGATTTTGTGTGTTTGCAGCGATGAGTGATCGTCGATAAGTGAGAAAAAAAGAACTGGGAAGAAAAAAGAGACCGCTGTCGAACAACTAATCCTAGAGAGTCGAATACTCTTTGAGACTTGAAATTGTGTCAAATCCCTAGGATTTTACTTAATCATCCACAAATATTCATTCAACATAAAAGATTACAAAATTAGCAATAATCTTAGATCAAAAACAACAAATGTGTTGTTTGTTAAGATTGCATGAAACTTAATTACTTAACACAGTGGGCTTAATAAAAAGCAAATCCTTCCTCTTTGAATTGTGTTCATGATAACAATTTAATTTAATCGTTGTTTGTACTAACAATAATGGATTACAATTTACAAACGAAAAATTAAAATTGTTTCGATACTTGATAAACTTAGTTTTTTTTCCAACATACATTTTGCATTTAGTCTATTTTTTTGATCATTAAAAAAATCTACAATTAAACTAGATCTATAAATAAATATTTATTTTTTTTAATTTCTCTTTTTTAGTTTAAAAATGTAACTGGCTTTTTCTAAGCTTCATTTTAATTCTATCCATTTTCTAACTTTGCATTTACATTGCCCATGAGCCACTATTCGAGATAACAAATATGATCGATTTCAATCGATTATTCCATTGAAAACTTCTAAATTTTAAGGACAAAAAATCTCCCTCATTCCTTTTTCGAATGCTTCAAATCAAACATTTATTCAAGTGCTTTTTCATAACTTCAAATAACTATGTAACGGGTGTGGAATAAGAAATGGCACAAAAGTTAAGTTTTATTTGCCATAAGAGTGGACAAGACCTTTGCCAATTTTTTTTTCTAAATTTAGAATCAGGCTGATCCTACCTTTAAAATATAAAAATTATATCATGATGTTGAATTTTCGACTAGTTGTTAGTATAAAATGTACAAAACCATCAAAAAAGATTTGTACAACTTTGTAAATTTGCCAAAAGCTGAAGTTGTAAGGAGATTCACTTGTAAGGAGAGTGTAAAGAACAAGGGCGTTAAAAAATTTGAAGAAAAATTAATGGTCTTGTTGGCTATTTTCACAAGGCGGAATAAGCGAACCATATTTTGTACCTAGTGGTTTAGCGGTTAATCGACCTTGGAGAGTGCATTAAGAAACGACTTGAACCATTGATTAAAGAATATTATCAGGATGGTAATTTTGTATTTTGGCACGACTTTGCATCATCTCATTATGCGAATATGCAACAGAATTATATGTTAGATAAAATATAAGGAATGTTGCCAAAGAAGTGAATCCAGCAGACGTACCAAAAGCCAAAAAAATTTGAAAGCTAAAATTTATGAGGGTGATTTAAAAAGCTATTACCAGAGCAAATACTCGATAAAATAAAAAAACTGATAACCAATATAATGCTTACGATTCTACCCCGACCTTTTTTGGCATTAAGCTTAACCCAACTAAACTACAATTCTCTTTCAATGGAAATTGCTAAAAAAGTCTCTCTGAAAGTCATTATTTTTCGAAAAATTAAAAGATTTAATGCGGCAAGTCAATTGCTTTAAACGAGACTCTTTAAAAATCTTCAATCAGGTCTCTTTTTGGTACTGTTTTATTATTCTACAATGTGACAGGCGACTGAGAAGAGGACTAAAGCCGCTCAGAACTGTCTTGGATTTCTCATGCAAATTATTTTTCAAATAAAAAAATTAATAACTATATGTAAATATTACGGGATGGAAGACCACTCTAAAATGTCGGAAATTTCCTCTAAATGGTATCATAAATAAAAAAAAAACTGCGATAAAGATCTAAACAAATTTTTGATAGTTAAACAAAGTAATTTTCTTACCTGAATGACCTAAAACTCTCTTTATCATATATCTTTTTTATATCTATTAACTCTTACAAACTTTATTTTTATTTTTTTTTTTTTTTTTTTCCTTATTTTTTGATTTTATTTTACTTAACTTTTATTAATTTTTAATTTTACTTAACTTAATTTTTTATTTTTTATTTTTATTCTGAAGGAGCTTTAGCTCGGTACAGTTAACAAATAAATAATAATAAGTGGCCACCACAAATCACCTAAACCTCGAAATTCATGGGAATAAACTCGATAATCAGAAAGAAGTTAAATTTCTCGGCGTTAAGTTTGACTCAGGTTTAACCTTTTCTCCGATGGTAGAGGAAATAAAAGAACGTTGTAGTTCAAGGCTCAACTTAATAAAAATCCTTTCAAATAAAAAATGGGGTCTTAATTCTAAAACACTCAGTAACCTCTATAAATCCTTAATTGGGTCTATTCTAGACTATTCTTTCCCTTGCCTAAATTCTTTTTCTGAAACAACCATTAAAAGACTACAAGTATTTCAAAACTCAGCTGTTCGATCCATTCTCAAACTTAAATTTAATGCTCCCTCTAACATTTTACATCACGAGGCTTTTAACAAATTAAGACTTCTAACAGTCTCGAATCGACTTTTTGAGTTGAGTGAGAGGTATGTTAGGGCTGGACTGAGTCATTCTGTCCCATTGGTAATCAGAATGGTAAATGAATACCGAGAAGGTTACGAATCTCGTTTCATCGAATACCCTACTCCTTTGTGTAATTGCTATCTTCTAATTTCTTCTTTTGTTCTTTAACTGTCCAATTTTTAAAAACCTTAAACTACCTCATGTACCTTTATCCATTTTAACTTTCCTATTCTAAATAAAAATTGTCTCCTAGCGCTTTTTTTGTTAAGCTCATTGCTAAAAAACTAAAAAAAAATTACTAAAAATGTAATTTTTAGGTAAAATTCATTAATTTTAAAAAATTGAAAAGTAATTAAATAGAATAATAAATAATGTGTAATTAGAAAAGTGATAAAAGCTATTCTTTTTTAAAATAAAAAACCATGTCATGATATAAAATTGTCTCTAAAAAAAATTTAAAAAGTGCTTTTTTTCTTAAAATAATTAAAGAAAATTGGTTTAGTTATAAGCAAAAATAAATTAAGAGAAATGTTGACCGAGAGCTCCAAAACAAATATTCATTTTTTATATAATATGCTTATGAGAATGTAGATATTTTAATTCCCTACAAAACGATATGCAATAAAATTTTCAATTTTTTAAAATTAAAGAATTTTACCTAAAAAATACATTTTTTACCTAAAAAGAGCTAGGAGACAATTTATTTTTCTGCAATAATGCTTAGCCTATTATCTTTCATATAATTAGTGGTCGGAAGGTCAAGGTCTTATCATTATCCTGGAAACATGTGGTCCGTTAACAGCAACTCAGGTATTGACTCGTTATTTCTAGTTTTACAAGTCAAAAACAAGGTCTTATGGAGCAATTGATACTTTTGCTCAAAAGTTCATTAAATTCTCTACAAAATGGTCGGTGGTCGGCAGTTTTAAGATAATTCCTAATACCATCCGACCGCGGTCCGTGTTTTAGCATAAGCCCTCTATTCAGTCTTTGTTCTTTAAAAAAAATTTTGGCGACAAAAAATTAATTATTCAAGAGATTGTACAAAAGAGCTGAAGAATTTTTTTCTAATTATCTTTATGAGCAAAAAAAATAGGCTTCAAATGTAATAACATTTCAATTAATTATTATGCATTAACAAAAAAACTCATTTTAGTCGAATTGGATAAACATTTTAAAAATTGAAAAAAAATCTAAGATAGGTTTTTTGTGTTTAACCTTTGAATGATCAAACTTATATTGAGATTAAGGAAACTTTTTTTTTAATCAAATGATTTTGATTTACCCCAGGGTTTTTGTTTTAAACCCTCTTGTCACGATACATTGTAAAAACTTTAGCGAAATTTTGTTGAAAATTATTATATAAAAAATAATTAAAAATTAAAAACAAAAATTTTAAAATTTTAACTGAAATGAGTTTGATTCGAATACAACGATTTACAATTTGATTTAATAACATAAGGAAGTATTACGTATAAGATTTACTTTGAGACCAACAAAACTACAAAAATCATTGTATTCATTTTCTAACTTTGTCGAATGAACACTAAAAGCTGTGTATAACTTTTTGTTTTATTTTCTCAAAACAAACAACCTAAGCGATTTCCGACTTTTTTAGTCAATAAAAAAAGCTAAAAATAAGAACACAATTTCGCAAATTTTTTATTTGTATTGCAAATAAATGTATCAAAAAGAAATCAAAAATCAAAAATAATTTTCAAGCTTTTCGAGGATTAGTGCTAGACAAAAAGCCATCACATTAACTTGAATGAGAATGAAAAGCCAAAGATACATTGAGAGAATGACTGTAAAATTTGTTTTATTATCATTGTTCCAAATATGCTGAATATGAGAAAAATGTCTTAATTTTCAGTTAGCACGACCTTATGAAATCTCAACTAATTTAATAATAAACGCTTGAACTGACATTAAAAATGAAATCATCTGCTGTATAAACAAATAGTATTTGTAAAAGTAAACAGTTTATCGCCTGAATAAACCCTTTTAGACCAATTTAATCAGAACAACCTAAAAGGGCTTACTTTTTAAGCAAGAATAAACAAAATGTTTCCAATCTATTTTATTCTACATAATTTTTTAATTTTAAGAAATTTTTTTTAAATAAACTAAGTTACACATGTCTTTTTATTTATTTAAAATTGAATTGAGGCTAAGATCCCATGGATGGTCCGAATGGCCCAAGTCTCCGGCGACCCTCAAATTTGAAATTTTGCTACAAATCAAATTAAAGTTTTTCACTAATAAATCAATTTTGCATATTATTAGAAAATTCGAAAATTTATAACAAATGAATTGTTTTGTTTTTCTAGAGAAAAAAAATACCATACATACTTGACTGTAGACAAAAAAAACAATATTGGTGAAAAATCTGGAATTGATTACTGAATATTTATTTGTGAACAGTAATTATTTGGAAAAAGCTTAAAAAATGTTGCTAAAATAATAAATCTATTATGGCGTCGAGTTGGTTCGAAGTGCGCCATGTTTCTTAATTAGAAAATTTGTTATTTTAATAAGTAAATAAATCAAGGCTGATATTATGATTGTCGATCACATGACATTAATAAGCAACTAGATTCAAGCTGGTCTTAGCAATTAGAAAAAAGATCATGCTCCATTGGGACGCGAGAAACTAAAAGCGAACAGTGGGTAGCACGAAAGATAACAGACTCATTAGGGCAAGCACAAAGCCACAATTATTCGTCAAATTTTAGAAAATAAAATAAAAGGTGAAAATATTTACTTTTTAAATTAACGGCTAAGCCGTAAACTAAACACTAATAAAATATTTTTAAATAAATCGAGTCATTGTATTTATAATTTGTTCAAATTTACTTATTGATTATCGATTAAATGTAAAGTAAATGCGAGATAAACAAGAGAAAATTCCAATCTCTCCCTCTCTCTATTATCATATCTAAATCTTACAATTAAACTAAAATTTGAATAGAGCTGATTTATCTTGGGCCGAAATTCCAGTCTATTCTAATGACCTATTAAATCGATTTATAATTATTAGCCAAATTTGCTACATCAAAGAATCACTGATCTATCAAGCTTAAATGCTAAATCAGCTATGAAAAAAAGCGCTTCTCATTCCTTTTTCCTACTTTCCATGCTTGGTCAGATATTCAACAATAAACTCAATTGTCCGTGTTATAAATAAACAATTTTGTCTCACAATAAACTATTTTCACCTTTTAACTTAAAATTTTTAGATTTGAATATTCTTTATCACAAATGGAAACGAATACAAAACAAACAATTTTGTTTGTGTTTATTTCGGTCTGAAAAATTAGGATATTAAAATATGGGAGCCTAATTTAATCAAATTAACTAGATTGAAATCAAAATCTTCGAAGAAGTGAAATAACTCGAAAAAATTTAATTTCAGCAATAATTGACTTGAGTTTGTCAAATTTGTTGATATCAAAATGGAAAAATATTAAGCCAAAAAATAGAGCGCTTTTAGTAAAATCATTTTTAGTCATTTCATTTTTTTTCTACTTATTAAAATAAAAATACTGTTTTTTAAATCAACTACATTTAATTATAGAATTTAATTAAGATATAAAGTATTGGATGTATTTTTCATTTTTTACATAAAAAGAAAAAAATATCATAGAATTTATGTTAACACTTTAAAATTTAAAATTTTCCCATTTACTCTTCTTCAGTTTCAAGTTGTCTTTAATCTTTAATTTTAATAACCATTCGTTTAATTTATTTACTAAAAAAAAAGATAAGGCGCTTGAAATAGATACCAAGATACACGATTGAATATTTGGTGGTGAGGTTTATTTTTTGAAATTTGTTATTAAATCAAAAGAAAATATATTTAATTAATAAATGAGTATTAATTAAGTTAAATTAGAAATTATGTAAATCTTTTTTTTAAGCATGTAAATTTTGAAATCGAGAAAAAAGGTGTTTTTTTATAAAATGAAAATTTTATTTTTTTTGCATCGCCGAATGTGGCGTAATTTTTTTGAAATAAATAAAAATAATTATATTGATTTTAATCTTGTAATCCTTGCATTAAAAGACATAAATTTGGTAAATTACACTTCCAAGTTATTCTGTATCTTCACGTAGCTGCTGGGTTTTTTAAACATATGAAATTTTATAAAATAAATATCCAAATTTGATTAAAATAAAAGTTTAGCCACAAATAAAATAATCTGATTGAAGTCCGAATTTTTGTGAATAAATTAAAATTGATATTCAAATGTTGAATTTGTTTTTCATTCTAAATTTATTTAAGTAAAATTAATAATTTGTTTGAAATAATAATTTAGGTAGAGCCTCGGCATGTCCAAATGGAGACTAAGTCTTTTGTTTGTGAAATCCTCATAAAAAAATATTAACTACGGTTTAGCTGAAATTAACAGTTATTGAAAAAATATTGAGCTAAACTTGGGAAATCCCGTCATAGGTGCACCTAGCTTTTAAATAATTACCTTCAATCAGGGGTACCTGGACAATGCTTGTTACTGGACCCTTAAATATGTTTGACTAGGTGCACCTTTATTCGATTTTCTTAGGACAACTTTTATTTAGCTTAATTGAAAAATCAATTCTCCATTGATAACCAAATCTGCTCCCATCGAACACAGAAGAAAGAGAGGAAGACCGGGAAAGAATTTATTAGAGAAAAATTTTTATTAATTTTATTGAATTAAATTTTACAATTATTTGATTTTATTAATAATATGTTTGACTTCTTTTATTTTATAATTTTGCCAACAAATACATATCAGAATAATTAATTTTTAATAATCCGAATGATCAATATAATACTCATCTAATAATTATCCTGGTTTAATTTTTTATCTGTGCCGAGATTAAAGCTCCTTCAGATAATGATAAGACTGCTACAAATGGCCTCATCTTAAATGTGTTGGTATATCAAAGTTGAAGGCTAATAAGCTTAAAAAATGGTTTTGTCGTCCATATTCTACACTGTAATATTCATTTTATGTTATTTTAACATTTCTTTATTCTCAAAAAAAATTAATCTTTAATAAAAACTGGGTTTACCTGGTCATCTTCAGCTACCAGCTCCTTTAAGTAGCTGTGCCTATAACTAGGTACTCTTTTTAAGGCTACGTGTCCCTACAGTAATTCTAAAAAAGATTTGTCTAATTAAACAAATGAATAAAAAGAAATCATTATTTTTAAAAATAGATAAAAATTTTAGAATTTAAATGAATGAAAATAAAAATTCAAAATTTTTTTTTAAAAGTGAATCTTGACCGTATAAGACCCAAAGTAACTCAACACTTTGGTCACAGCTAAAATTAGAATACTGCTCTAAAAATTCAAGCGAACCACGCCTTGGTTAACCATATTTGAAATATTGAATTAATCATTGAGCTTTCGTGAAAATTGATCTATCTTTTAGGAAATAAATTTAAATTCAAGGTAAATATTTACATTCAAACGATATTTTATTCATTCAATCCTACAGTAGCTTATCCTTGAAAATTCATCAAAAAACCCCCCAAAAAAAACAAGCGTGCCAAACACAATTGACTTAATAAAGCACATGACCTTATCTTAAAATGTAACACTATTTCTTTAAGCAAATATTAGCGACATGATCATACATCAATCTTTTGACCAAATCAATTCAAATCTTATCTGATCAATTGAAAAACAAATATCTTAAGCCAAGAAAAAAATATGATCGCGTTCAAAAGCCCTATTTGAGCGTGTACTATAACAAAATCATTAAACCGACTACCTCCAACAACTAATGAGAATTCCAAAGAATGTGGGGGCATAAAATTTCATGCTTGTCCAATTAATAAGTAATTTTTCAATATTTTATTTCATACTCGCGATAACTTTGCACTCTCAATAAAAGAATGGCTTAATTCGTATTAAAAATCGATTAAGAAACGTATTACTAGAAATTATTTTTTAATTAACCAAACTAATTTCTTTTCAAAAAGTGGTCTTACATAATATCATCAAAATACCAGGAAATTAAATTCTTCTTCAAATTGCTAAAATTATTCTAGAATTTAAGAAAGAATGGTAGAAAAGCAGACCATGTTATCTTATACTAAAGCATTGTGCATTATTTTGCATGCATGAAATTTTTGCACAGATAAAAAAATACTTAAAAACCTTCTTTTGAAGATAATTTTTGAGCATGATCATTTAAATATGACCAAAAACTCTAGTTTACCAAATGTCAATGTTTTTTAAACAAATTCAAAAAATGAAATATCCTTTTAATTACTTTTACTGTCGTTAATTGCAACGTTTTGGCCTCAAGCCATTATAAAATGTTTTAGATTCAAAAAAAAGACAGGTGGTTATTATTATTATTTATTCATATAATTACGCCAGATTCGGCGATGTAAAAAATAACATAAAATCAAATACAAAGGAAGGTAGTTATGTACTGTTTGTTTTCCTTTTTTAAATTTACAATTAAAAAAAGGTTGTTTAAGAAATTGAAATATTAAAATAGATTTTCATTTTTTACATAAATACCACAAAAGATTTAATTTTAAATTAAATATTCAAAGATTGAGATTAACACAAAAATAATAAATAAAACCTTGTTCAAAATTATGTTAAATAAACTTTAAATTCAAGGTAAATTCTAAAATTTCAGCTCTACTCAATAGAAGGCAAAAATTAAAGCAAGACGTCCTGATTCTGGAAAAAATTAGAATAAAAAAAAATTATTTTATACATTTTTTTTCAAAAATAACCAAACAAAATAAAAAAAATAAAGAATTTTAATTAATTTAAAAAAATAGTTCATTAATTTATTACGTCAGCCAAAATTGGTTTCCAAATTGATAATATTCTCCAAAATTTTTTTTTATTATGTCAGGCCACTCAGAATGAATCTGAGTCATTCTTTTCATTCTATCGATTTAATAAAAAAAAGATGATTTCATCAAGGAATAATATTTAGAAGGGAATTAATAATTGATAAGAAAGGCAGTAGAAGTGACCCCGGCAATTATAGGCCTGTTTCCCTAACAGCAGTGCCTTGCAAAATTATGGAACGTATGATTAGGGACGTCATGTTAGAGCATCTCTATAACAACGAGTTAATAACACCCCACCAACATGGTTTTGTCATTGGAAAATCGGTTGCCACTAATCTACTGGAAACAGTTGATTTTGTAAGCGAAAATTTAGAAAAGGGTTTAGATGTACTTGAGGTGTTCCTCGACTTCGCAAAAGCTTTTGACAAGGTCTGCCATGAGTCTCTTCAAGTTAAACTTAAAACACTTGGGTTTGATAAAGGTATCCTAGATTGGATTAGTGACTTCTTGACTAACCGGAAACAAAGAGTCGTTTTAGGACAGCATTCAGTAGAATGGAGGGAAGTAACGAGTGGAGTTCCACAAGGAAGTGTTTTAGGACCTCTACATTTCACTGAATATGACTGAATATGGATGGTTTGGATGCTGATCAACATCTTGAATTTGTAGATTCTCAAAAAGATCTTGGAGTGACTCTTTCGCCTAATTTGAAGTTCTCAGAGCACATTAGGATGCAAGCAAATAAGGCAAATGCTATTTTGGGTCAATTACGGCGAACTTTCAGGTTCTGGACAATTGATACGCTAAGACTATTGTTTTGTACATTCCTAAGACTTCATCTGGAATATGCCGCAGTAGTCTGGTCTCCTCATACAGTAAAGGATATTGGAGTACTTGAGAATGTACAGAGAAGAGCCACAAAGTACCGAGAGTCCGTAACTGGGAATATAGCAAGAGACTAGCAGTTCTTGGTTTGACCCCGCTTAGCGAGAGAAGAGAAAGAGGTGACTTGAACCAGCTTTTTAAATTCCAAAGTGGCATCAATAAAGTTAATTGGACAAAACTTCCTACTTGATGTAACTCGATAGCTTCATCAGGGCCTGCTCAGGGAATCAGGGGACATAAGTGAAGACTATTAAAAATTGTAGTCAGAGGGAACACTTTTTTATCAATAGAGTAGTAAATGGGTGGAACAAGCTTCCTGAAGAAGTGATTAATTCTTGTTCAGTGAATCAATTCAAAAATGAGTACGATAAGTTCAAAAATCCGTATCTACTGTAATTATCTAATAAATAGATAAAAAATGGATTCTGTTGGGTGGAGCAGGTCGGATAGATGTGTTTAGTACTTATTCTAGCGATTGAGAGCTGGAAATTGGACGGAAAGCTACAATATTTTTCTTCAAAATTTGGATAATTATGAATAGCCTAATGTTTTGTTGTTAAACGGTGTAAATAGCTAACATAGTAGTCCGTGTAAGACTTCTCCGCAAGTTTCTTGCAGTAGCTTATTATTATTATTAATATAAATGATAATTGAATTTTTAACTGATTTGAGTTAATATGGCATAGGAATAATGACGTCTAACAATCCAACTGGCGAGTTAAAAAATAAATTTTTTAAAGCCTGCTTTCATAATCTTAGTTATTTTGCGTTAATTTTTTTTTAACTAGATTTGTTACATTAAAAGTATATTATTTCTACAAAACTGTTCCCTCTGGTCACTTAATTTTGACGGTTTTTCTTGCCTGATAAATTTGAATTTTAAATTTAGGGATTTTTGAAAATGAGTCAGATTGGTATACCCGAAAAAAATACTGGTATACTACGGATCAAATGGTATCTTTCAAACAGAAGCTTTTTTGTACATGTTGAAAATTAACATTCGGAATTGTTTTGAAAGTGGAGTACGGCAAGGTTCTATTCTATCTATTTTTTTGATTTATATAAAAAATTTAATTGAGAGTATTAGGTAGCTCAATAAATGGGAACTAGCTCCAGCTGGCAGAAAATTTATTCGAAAATAAGCAAACTAAAGTAAGTAACAAGTGACAGTTTTAATACAAAAAGACTGACAAGGATGCTGATGTGAATGCAAAATACTTAATAGTTATGCACAAACTTTGGAAAAAAAACTAAATTTTAAAATGCAAACAAAACTGATACGCGAAAGCCTTGAAATAAGGCCCATCACTAATTGAATTTTCCTCATTGCTAATTTTAATGAAAAAAACCCTATATTAAAGTTAAGAATAATTTATTAGAAAGACTGACTGCACCCGCTTCTAATTTAGACTAGTTTTTATTAAAATAGCGGTACTAAATCATTATTTGCCATGAAATAATTCATCATTTTATATTGTCATTAGAATGATAGCTGGAAAAGGACTTCGGGCAGTTTGGAATGGGACTTTGGGCAGTTGATTACAATTCACTCATTTCAATTCATGCAAGCTCTAATAGCTTTTGAACGGGAAGTGATAAAATTATTCTGCAAAAGGCTACCGATGTAACAATTTTGTGACACATAAAAATAATGGCCTGCAATAACTCTGTAACTGTGCAAGATTAAAAAAGATGCCCGATCCACTCTGCATTTACTTTGCAGATCCATTTATATTGCTGTTACAATATGTAACATTTTACAGAATAATTTTATCACTTTCCACTCAAAAGTTATTAGAATTTGATTGAATTGAAATGAACTTCACAAAGCCTTGGAATGCTCGTTAATTTTCCTTTCAGTCCCGTGATGAATAGTTTTGATGATGAAAAATTTGTGAAAAAAAAATTTTGAAAAAAAAATTCTAATATTCTTAAATAAAAAAAAAAAGTAAAAATAATGTGGGGTCTCTTTCTTTAAGTTCCATGATAGTGAATTAATTAAAAAAGAAAGAAAAATTATGAAATAGAAAAAAATAAACAAAAGAATTTGAAGTAAATAAAGATGTGAATTGAGTTTTAAAGTCAAGTGATTGTAAGCTTAAATTAAAGATTGTACAAGAAAAAAAAATCTTAAAAGCTTTTCGTATAAAAGATCGACACAATGGAATCACTAATTAGATCCATCTTTGAATACGCCTCTCCAATCTTAATTTCAGATCAAAAAAATATTGCGAGACTTCAGGGTATTGAATATAATGCTTTGTAGATCATTTAAAAATAAAAAATAAAATGTTCTAATATGTTTTTACAACATTTGAGTGACTTAGTAACTGCAAATGAAAGCCTGTTATTCTTAGGCTTAAAATTTATAGAAAAAAAATATTTTAGGAGCTAAACTATTTATTTTAGATATACTATACAATTTAGTTCATAGTATAAATGGTATACCAACTGAAGCGTGGTCACTATCCGTAAATTTTATGCTTCTTTTACGTGTTTATTTAAATTGTTCTTAATTTATTACTTTATATTTGACTAAATACTCAAATTCATTGAGTCTAGAAAATTTTTAATCTTACGGCCAAGGATTCTTTAAAAATTCCTTGATAAACTATTACAGTTTTTGATTTTTGACTGTCACTTCTTTATTTGATTTTGTTTATTCAAAAACTAATCTATTGAAACCCATTGATTTATCCTAAAAATAAATAATAAATAAAACAAAAGTTGAATTTATAAATTGATACACAAAAACAATAAAAAAAAAAAATATATTAAAAATTAAATAGATAAACCCATTAATCTAAAATTCTAATTTTTTCACCGGATTCACTATTTGTTTCACAAAAATCAAATGAAAATAAAAAAATTGAAAAGTATTCGTCATTCTTTTGCTTTACAAAAAGATGTTAATACCTTGCCTAAGGATTATTATTTTTTACTTTATCAAACTCGTTAAGCCAAAGTTCCTTTTAAACAAGCTAATGCTTAACATAAATTACAGTCCATTAAATAACTTCCAAGATAAAGTTGAATAAAAAATTTATCTAATTTTAAACCGAAGACTATAATGCAAAATTATAGTCTCATGAGGACTCACTGATTATTCTTTATCCTAAAATTAAAAGCATCTGGATATTTTATTTTGGGAAGAAGAGAAAAATTGTGAAAAAGTTCTAAAAATTATACTAATTTGAAATAGGTGATTTAAAGTCATGATACTTTCATGAGATATATTTTGATCTAAATATCTTGCCATATTGTCAGACTGAATAGAATTTTAATTGAAGCTGATAAAAAGGCAAAGTTATTTGTTTAATATTAAAAGCTTAATTTTATTAGTTCTATTTCCATACTCTAATTGCTCTAATTAATCTTTGCTGATATTAAATTTTTGATGATCTATTAAATTATTGTTGAAACTAAATCAATCCATGAGTTTGGTCTGATAATAAAATTAGAGTTAAACTAGTTTAATAAAATAAATGTAGATAAGAATATTAATATATCTAAAAAAAACGTTCGAAATGCCGGCAAAGCTGAATAAACAACCGCCCTAAATGCCATGAAATAATCACGTAAATACTTTTATTTATTTATCTTATAACCAAAAGGTATTCGTACGTTGTTTAGTATAAGTCACTTAGCTCTCGAGGATTAATAGAATTAAATGTTTTTGCTCGGAATTACAAGTTTGATTGATTCGAAACCGAGTTTTTCAAAAGTGAAGTTGACTTGATGATTGATTGATTTCGTATTGATACGCCAATTATACTTTTTTTATCAATTATTCTATTTTAGACATGCGATTCAAAGTTTATAAAATTTCATAGCAAACTTAATGGCTATAATTCAAACATTGTTCTAAATATTTTTTAAATTGTTTTAGATCAATAAAGCCATAAATACAATCGGCTATTATGGGGAAGTAACTTTCGGCGGCGATTTGACTTTTAGATTCTAATGATAAGATTAAAAATTAAATTAGGGACAAAAATTTTAATTTATCTTACAATTTATCCCAATCGAGTAAATTAAAATAAAAAATTTATTTATCAAAATTATTTGCATCCAAACCATCTAACTTATTTATTCTTACCTTATCGATAAGATTTTATTGAATATAAAATAAATTTTACATAATTTTGAATTCATCCTCAGTAGGTTAGATTTTTTTAAAAGGTAAAGTAATTTTAAATTTTAAATTATTTGAAAAAAGATATACTTTCAAAATTAATATTCTTTAAAAAAATCCATTTTTAAATTTAATAAATATTTTAAAATATTTCTTTTTATAAAAGGAAAAAACAATTAATAATCTGAAAAAAAGTTACATGTGATAATTAATTTAAATCAATTCAATTATGAAATTATCAACATGGAAAAAAGGGCTTTAAACGGAATAAAACAGGGCTAGTCAATTCTATGACCCACTGATCTCATTTTGATTTTTTTAAATTTGAGAATTTTTATTTAAAAAAAAAATTGTAATTAAAAGTGTAAATTAAATCCACTTAATTCTTTTTAAATTTTGAATAATGGTAAAAATGTGCGATAAATTGTAATTTCGCTTATAATATTAATTTGAATGATGAAATATTCATGCTATAATTTTTTAAAATCAAACAAAGATTGAAATTTTTTTCTTTTTTTTTTCAAAAAGTTAAACACTAGAAATACCGATCGGATCAACATGAACCTACAATCATTTATTGATTGCTTGCCCAAAAATAATCAGAATGAGTTATTTTTTTTAATTTTATTAAGCAAATTTTTAAAATTTAAAAAGGAAAAAATAATTTCAAGATTCCTTTTTAATTTTATGAAAAAATCTAATTTCAAGGATTTCAAGTATATAAAAAATATTTGGATACAATGATTCATTCAAAAGCTGAAATAAATACCTTTAAAATATTTAATAAATTTAATAATTAACAAAGCTTTTTAGTCATGAAGAATTAAGTTATAGTTTTATTGATTAAATTTTTTATTTAAAAAAATTAAACACAGTTTTTCCCATCAACTTGTTCTTATTTTCTTATCCTTCTCGTAAAACAGTCAACGAAACTCTTAATTTTTTCTACTGGAACTCTATCCATTGCTTTTTTTTATTTCGGCTTTTAAGGTCTCAAATCGGTGTGTTTCAAGAAGTTCATCCTTGATACTATCGCATTTCAATAATAATAATAGCAAGGATTTATATCAGGAGAATTTGTTACAGGATAACTTTTTACTTTTTAAATAAAAAGTTCTAAATAAAATTAAATTTTTTCTTGTTATTTCTCCTGAAAAATAAAGAGAGATTATTGTGCCACTTAACTATGGGCTGGTTGTATTGTCATTGTATAGTCGCCTTCGTTAAAAACGTACATAAATATTCTTGAGCAGGTCCTGATGAGAGCAACAAAATTGGTTAAATCAGTTAAAGAGAAACCTTATGAAGAAAGACTTCGATATAGATTTAGATTTGATAAGCTTCGAGGAACGCCGATTAAGAGATGATTTGATCCAAATGTATAAGATTGTGCCCAAGGTTGAGAACAAAGAATTGGTAAATGATGTGAATTATTCTTAAAATTTATCTCTAAATTTAAGAAGATCAAATGATAAAAAGAAATACACAAAATACCAATTCCGCAAAATCTTGTCAGCATTGAAACTTGGTTGAGGAAAAAAGCAAGTAATTTTTTGATACCGTTATTTTAATAAAAACTCATTTAAATTAGAAGCGGGTGCAGTCAGTCAGGGTCCGGGGCGAAGTCCTGGTTTAGGGTTTCGGGTAAGCCGAAAGCTAGGTCTTTTTAATAAATTAGTTTTAACTTTAATTTAGGGGTTTATTTTTATTAAAATTAGCAAAAAGTCAATTAACATTTACGGTGAGGTGAATTATGGGTTAAAAAAAATCAATTTATTTAAAATTAAATGATATTTAATCAATATTTGGATCCAAATCATATAATTCATGCATTTTTTTAATTGTATAACCTTTAATATGGGCTATTTTTTCTAAAAGACTTTGTGCTAGATCTTTGATATCATTGTAGATGTGTAATTTATCAATTATTACGTCAAGTTCTTCTAGTTTAAAGCCTTGGTCAAAAAGATTTTCGATTTCTCGATCAATTTCATCTATTTCTTGCTGAACAGTCTTGTTTGATTTAGATTTATTGGTGTTTGTTAAATTTTGATTATCAGGACTAGTAAACGGAGTTTTAAACGTTCTATTTACATTTGTTGATCCATTTTTCATCGGAATATATTTAATCATTTGATTAGTCTGCTGGTCTGTTTCTGTTTTCGATTTTTTGGAATAACATTGTTCCGATTGACTTGAATTTGAATTACAGCGTTTTTTCTCGTCTAACTTCGACATAGTCTAAACAAAACTTGACTCAATTAAGACCAGCAAAATAATTTTAATAAATTCAATAAAAATTATGTTTTCTTTAAAGTGGTCAATAAGTTATCAAGCCTTTGCATCACAATGAAACTAAGAAAAAAATTTTTTTAAAATTATTTATTTAAATTTGAAAATTCAAGTTTCAATTTTTTGGTCGTCTTGTGCACCATTTACATTTATAAGATCCAATTTTAAAAGCAAGTTGTGAATGAGCCGAGTTTTATTTACATCAATGCCAGCAATTTTTCTGGCTTTAGAATAGGTACAAAATCCTGATTTACTATTTTCCATTATTAAAATAGCCTTAACTCGTAGATATTTTGTAGGCTGTATTCGAGCCACTCGACAAAATTCTTTTTCCTCCTCGTTTAATTTGTCACTGTCCGGATAGTTCTCTATTCTGAGGGGATTGTTTTTGTACTTGAGATGCGAAGCCGGATACGCTGACGGAGAGCTCGATATTTGTCTACCATTTGTCAACAAATTCGAGCCAATTTTATCTATCAGATTTTTCTCAGAAATGACAAATTTTTTGAACCAGTCCAAACACATTGTCTTGTAAATGTTTGAACCAGAATTTTCATCATATCGATTAATTGACGTCATTAAACTTGCCATATGAACACTACTAGTTTTGTTAAGGCGTTTTAATTTTAAATTTTTGTATATGGAAATATTTGTGAATTTTTTGATTCCATTTGATCTATACTCGACCAAATCGTCGAGTTTTTTGCTCAAAAAAAACTGATAGCTTACCAATTCTATAAAAGCCAAGTAATCGTCAAAATTGCTGAATAGCCGGATTAATTTGCTTGGAAACGAGCTTATTTTGTCAATATTTTTTAAATGGTAAAAGTTGTCTCTCACGTTTCTTTGTGATTTTTTGTAATAATCCCTAGAGGACGACTTACTCTTGACCAGATTGATAAAATCATTTTGACAAATGTCGCTTAGTATTCCAAAATTCCGGACGAATTCTTTTCTTTTGAGGCGTTCGCGTATTAAATCATTATATGATTTGAGAATAGCCAATTTTAAACTGTTCTCAATCTGGATAGTTTCAGTTAAATCATCATCATCTGAGTCGCCCTCAACGTCTATTTCTTGGGCATCTTCTTTGGCATCAATAAAGTCATAGTCTAAATCTGCCAAGTGGTTGTATTCGAATTTGTCATTGAATTCTGTCTCAAAGTCGCCTCTAGCTGGCTTATATCCGCTCATGTTTCGATATTGTTTAGAATCTGTGGTTGGTCTTATCAAGCTCAGGCAACATGATGATAAATTGCTCTTTAAAGTTATTCTATTTGGATGTGGTCCATTTGAATTGATCATTTTTTTTAGTCTTTCTTCATAGGATCTGGACTGTGTTTGTTTTTAAATTTTATTTTGTGAATGCAAATGAGCAAAATTTTGAAATTTGAATTCAATTTCAATACATAAAAAAGTGAGATTTTGTGTATAAACTTAATGTGCAATTTTGCATTTTACTCACAATAAAGTCTTAAAATTAATCTTGTTTTTTATTTTTTTTATTAAGGCTGAAACAAAGCTAATTTCGGCAAAATATTAATTTTTCAAATTTATATTCAACTTATTGATTATCAATCTCGTTATTTAAATTTTTTTATTTCTCTTATACATTAAAATTTTATACTTGATTAAAGTTTAGAGTTAAATAAAGAATTTTCAAAGCTTTTTTTTCAATTTTTCAAATAGAAATTAAACTCTTTCTATTTCACCAAAAAGGTTTTTCGTGAATTTAAGTAAAATTCAATTTTTTAAGAGTAAAAATCGTAAAAAAAAAGGCAAAATGTCTAATATATTTTGTTATGTAACAAAAAGTTAAAAAATAGAGTTTTCAGATTGTTTAGGTGTTCTGTTGACAATGACCACCATTCTTCGTTTTCAATTTCTTTATTTCTTTATCTGAAATTCAATCATAGAATAAAACTAAAGTTTTACATTTATTTTTTTTGTACTAAGAAAAGAGCGCAATTTTATTAGAAAATTATAAGGCTTTTTCAAACTGGAAATTTCACACCCAAATTTTTTTTGATAAATTTCTCGTTTGAAAAATTTTGCATATTTTAGTAAAATTCAAATTTTAAAAAAAAAGTCAAAATTCTTCAACATTTTAAAAATTTTTGTTTTTTTAACTACTTGAATTATATTTAACTAAACTTGAAAAAAAAAATTAATTAACATTATTTACAAAATTTATTTAGAATGGATTCAAACATTTGTCTTTAATTTCTTTAAACCTGTTTATCTCATTTTTTGTTTTTAGCATCGCCTATAAGGTGTTCATTGACATAAATAATAGTAATAATAATTTACGTAAAATATTGAAATACTAAAATAGAAAATGCGGTACACCACTGTATATTAGTCCATACTAATAAAAATCAAACAAAACTTGATTCTAAGAGCAAAATTTTTTTAAAGACTAAAATTGTTATCCAGGCATCAAAATTAAGAACTTGGGTTTTTCTACATTGATTTTAATTATTAGTATTCCATTTTTAAAGCAACTTTAAAATAAAATTTTCAGGTTTGCTTCATTTTTATAGTTTAAATAATTTTGACAATTAAAATAAAAATGTTCTAATTGACCGAATTTAACCAAGTTTTTAACAATATTTAATTGGCATAAAAAATTAAAAAGTTTTAATAAGATTATTTGTTGGTTTTGTGAAGTTCAGTACAAAAGAACAGAGTATTAAAAAATTTAATAACTTTTTATCTAAAAGTTTAAAATAAATTCTGTAAATGCGGCATGGTGCAACATTCAAAGTTGCATCAACTGTAAAAGTCTGCTAATGGTGTGCAGAATCTCTGCAAAATGCACCACGCTCGATTATATTGAAATTTAATTTATGCATAACTCTGCAAATTTAGCAGGCTTTGATATTTGATGCAACTTTGAAAATTGCACTATGTTGCATTTACAGAACTAAGTTTAAACCTTTAGAAAACAAGTTATTCAATTTTTTTAAATTTTTTCTGTTCTTTTTTTCATTTTGTACTGAATTTCACAGAACCTTATTTGTTTCGAATTAATTAAATTAAATGTTTTAAATAATTTTGTTAGAAAATTGAAAAATTTTCTTCCTAAATAGGTCAAATGGGTTAAAAGGGTTAAAATTCTGTTTAGAGGTTAAATTTGTGGCCAAATATATTCAATTTTAGGGGTAACCGATTTAACCCTTTTGAGCCTCACATAATTAACCGCGGAGCTAAAGGAGTTATGCAAAAATTTCGGGAAAGTTGGGTGACTATTTTTGAAGTTTTTGAAAAAAATGGGTGCGAAATAAGCAATTAGAAAAATTTGGTCATCCGGTTAAACTAGGTTACCATAGATTATTTTAAAAGAGCAATAAAAAATAATTATAATAAGCTTTTAATCATATTTTTAATAATTTTTTTAATTATTTTAATTTTTTCAAATTTTTTTAAAAATTTGTTTAAAGATTGCCTTGGGAAATGTTATATCGTGCTCATAAATAGGACTAGAAAATTTTTTATTTGAATTTAGTTAATTTAGAAAGTTATTTTTATTTTAATGCTGAAAAAAAAAATAATTCTCAAATAAAAAAAATTGATTTGTATTTTAGCTCGTTGGTGCTTCTAGTTTTAAATGAATAAAACAACAAAAAAACTTTTGTAAGAAAAAATACAATTATAAAAAATAAAATCTAAAATTAAAGCATATAGAAAAAGAATTTGTTCCTGTGTATTTCTTGATTAGATATTAGAACCACTACATTTACAAAGTATATGACTTGAGCTTTGCTATTAATCCCCACTGTGTACCCCTCGAACTGGCAGTTGTTCTTTTCATGACATGATCAATCATAATTAGTAATAGTGTCGGAAAGAGAACGCACCTTTTTCTAACTTTTGTACACGCTTTGAAGCTCTCAGATTGTCTTTTTCCAGAATCACACTTCACTCGAATTTCTCGTAAAAGAGTTTTATCAAGTTAACTTTCTTCTGTGGCAGACCAAAAGATAATATGTTAATATGACCCACAAGGTTTCTCTGTGTATGCTTTCAAAGGCTTTCTTGGAGTTAAAGAAGATACAGGGGGCTATTCCATTCTAGAATTTGTACTATGATGTTCCTAAGAGCAAATATCTGATCTATGTATCCTCTACCTCGTCTAAATCTTACTTACTCTTCTCTAAGTATCGCATTCAAAACGTTTCCGATTGTTCCCAGAATTAAAATGCAGAAAAACAAAATTGTAATCAAGAGCTTATTTTAAAAATATTAAAAAGAATTGGTAAATATTTTAATATAGATAATGTTATGCTTAAAAGATGAATTTTAATGTTGTTTGAAATTTTTTTGGCAAATTGAAGTTTCAAATCAAATTTTAAGATCAAAACGATCATTTAAAATTTTAAAACTTAATTAATCTAATGATTTTGATAATTTATAAGAAATAAATACTAAACATTACTTGACTAATGTCTAATAATGGTTCATTATCAAAATAAATGATCTCTAATTTATTTAACAAAAACAATCAACAATTTAAATAATTCAAGTTAAGTTAATTCAAAAATTCAAATTTATTTCTTTTATATCCACTCAATCAAACTTAAATAAATTATGTTTTTTAAAACAGTTAATTTTTTGTCTTTAAAAGTAAGTTTTCATTAAAATCAATTAAAATATTCAATTAACACTAGAAGCACCAACGATTTTTTCATGTCTTTTTAATTCAAAAGTATTTTAAAAACAAATCATAAAAATCATACAAAATAATATCATTTTTTAGAGAAAATTTTAAAATCTTCATTATTCAAAAGAGATATATATTTTTTTAAAATCTCCTCAAAAGATACGAAGATTTACAAATTTTTAAAACGAGTCAAAATGACTCGTTTGGTGCTTCTAGTGTTAAAATCAATTAACTTCTTAAAGCTCGATTAAAAGGGACATTTAAAAATTTTAAAGATGAAAATAAACTTGACATGACATGTCAGGTAATTGCTTTGGAAAAAATTTATATTTTTTCTATTATTAAAAAAAATATTACAATTTATATTTTGATCTTGAAAACTGTCTTGTTAAGTATTAAAGACAAAATTTTGATCGATGCTTGGTTACAGAGATTTCAGATTAATGTACTGTTTGTTTGTAAAAATTAAAAGTGAATAATTTTTAGTGTTTATTGTTAGCCTTTTCATATTTGAAATTAAATTTTTGGCGAAAAAGAAAGAGTTTAATTTTTATTTGAAAAATTGAAAAAAAAAATTTTTTAAATTCCTTATTTAACTCTAAACTTTAATCAAAAATTTAACCGCTGAGCTTAAGAACAAATCAATTTTCCATATTTTTAAAATTTCAAGTAAAATCACTCAAAAAATTAGCCATAAGGAACCTAATTGAGACTAAAACTTTGAGACTGCTTCATCCACTTACACAAAATCAATGATTTTAAAACAAATGAAAGCAAATTTTTTTTAGTTTTGAATTAAAGGTTAACAAAACCAAACTTCTTGATTAAAGTTTAAATAAGAATTTTCAATTTTTCAAATAAAAATTTAAAAATTTAATTTTCAAATATAAAAATGCTTGCAATGGTCTCTTAAAATTATTTTTATTTGACTCATGACACTTTTGCTATTTTATCTCAACATTGGATACATTTTGTAATTCAAACACAAAAAAATAAACCATTTTTAATATTTTTTGCTTTTTTTTGTTGCTGTTGATAAATTTAATTGAAAAATTAATTGATAAATAAAAAAAAATACACACAGAAATGTGGTTTACAATATTTTATTCAATATTAATAATCTTGACCTGCAATTTGAATTCAATAATAAAATCATTAAAAAAGTTTTATTAAAATTTTTAAACTCAAACTTAAATTTTATCATTAAAATAAGAGAAAAAAAAAAAGAAAAAAAAACAAATTCTAAGTAAATTTATGAGAACCACCACAAAAATAAAATAAAAAAAAGAAACTAAAATAAATTAAATAAATTAAACTTGAATTTTTTTGTCAAGGCCAGACTCGAACCATAATGTCAACATAACGTCCACGCGGCAACTCGAGCAAGCCTTGTTTTTGTCAAAGTCAAATAAACTAAACGACAATAATGAATATAAAATTAGAGGTGCGCCCGGGTATCGCCGGACGTCTTGAATCAAAGTCTTCATAGTAAAAAATATAACCTGAATAGAATAAAATATAATAGTTGCATTTAAATAATTGACGACGGTGCACAAATGGAGTCGATTCGAACCGGATATCGTTTTGCAACTCGCTCGCTAAAATACCGTGCCCTTAAAATATCCAAATTGTCCACTATTTCACATAATTGAATATTTTTTTATTTTTCCATATAATTTTTGTCCAAGAGGAAAGGTTTCCAAGGTCACTCTATTGATCTGTCCTTCTATTATGCTAGTCTAATCTCACTGTTTGGTAGAAAAAAAAAGAAACTAAAAAAAAACAAAGAAACCAAATAAAAAAAAGAAAAGAAAAGGGAATGATGCTTAGCGGTTATCTATGCAGAAATAAAATCAACTTAACTTAACGGAATACTGGCACAAAAGCATTTAATACTTTGAAAACAAACAGAACGTTGACGTAACTAGTTTTATTGCGATCAACTCGGTTAGCTCATGTAGAAGTGTGTGTGTGTGAGGTTGAGGATGAGAGGGGAGCAAAGGATTACAAGAGGAGGTTAGGCTGATTGATAAGAGAGAGAGAGAGAGAGGGAGGATGAATGAGGCTTAATGGGTGATTATTTACACCGGTTAGAGGAAATTTTTTTGTTTGCTTGACGGATGTGTGATGAGTCTTGTTAAGAAGGCATTTTGATTTTTTTTTGTAGTTGTTTTTGTTGAGTGGGTGAATGGTTGAGTGATGGTGATGGTGAGGCTCGTTTAGTCCTCTGAAATGACCACTTTTGCTATCTCTTGGCTGAGCGTGTTTGTCGGTATTTTGACAATTTCTGCAAATGACTTGCGCGACCATGCCGAAGTCAGCTCGTTTGTTGTTGTTGTTGTTGCTGTTGCTGTTGGTGGTGGTGGTGCTTCTGTTGCTGTGTGTGTTGGTGTCAGCGTTGTTGTTGTTGTCTGCGGGAGGTGCACAAACTGGTCACAATCGACTTCCAGTTCGACTTTGTGTTCACTTGTGTCATTAAGGGGCGGAAACGAGTTGGGCTCGTAGTCGAACTGCACAGGCAAGTCGTCTCTTCTATTGGCGCCATTTCGACCTGCATTTTTTCTATAGCTGGACGCCAACCGACCACCATTCAATTTGGAATATTTGCCACTGGTGCTCCTCTCCTTGCTATCGTAGACTTTGTCACCACCATTAGGCCTTGGTGACTGAACAGCCGCAGCGGCGTACTTTTTGCCACCATTAAACCTGTTCACTTTGAATTGATTCGTCTTGAACGCGTCGCTTTGATTCACACACGGCTTAACGGACGACGTGGACGACGACGACGACGACAACGGCTGCTGTTGGTAGTTTTGTTGCTGCTGATGGTGTTGTTGCTGTTGTTGGTGGTGGTAGTGGTGCTGAGGGTGTTGAGGGTGTTGATGATGTTGATGGTGCAGGGCGGGATGTGGTGATGTGTACGAGGAGTACATGGCAACGTTGGGGTAGGCTAGATGCGGAGGAGACGCGTAGCCGAACGAGGCCGGATTGGGCAGGATTATAAAATTTTGATTGTACGTGGCCATGTTGTAGTTGCTGCGCCGGTTGTACTGGTTTCGTTTGTCGGTGTTGTCGTCGACGTCTTCGTTTTGACTAGAATTGTTGGTGTCGGTGGTGTCGACGGTGGCCTTTGACTTGTTGTGCAGGTGTTTGCGTTTGTAGGCCGGCGACGGATAGGACGGTGCGTAGGAGAACATGAGTGGCGGCTGCGGCTGTGTGTGCGGTTGCGTGTGCGATTGGGTGTGCGATTGCGGCTGCTCGAGCGCACTCATTTGAACGTAGCTGGAGGCGGGCGACGACGTGGAAGACACGTTGGCGTTGCTAGCATTGGCAGCCTTCTCATTAGATGCTTGCTTTGTTTTACTAAAATTCGGATAGAATTGACTTGGCGGCTGCGGCAGTGGCGCAGACGGATAGAACATCCACGGATTGGCCACGAACGGAAACTCGGGCGGATAGTAGTAGGCCGGATAGAGGGAGTAGGCGACGTGTTTGGACGCGGCGTCCGCTTCGGTCTCCGCGGCCGCTCTGTCCTGCTCGTTGGCGCCGCTGCTGCTGGTGCTGGCCGCCTGCGGCTGGCCGCTGGCCGAGTTCACTCTCGGTATGGGGTTGGTCTTGATGCGAGCGAAGAGCGGCTCGTCGTTGAACGTTTGAGCTTGTTCTTTGATGAATTGGACTGCCACTTGGGCGTCGGGCTCGTCCTTGAACGTCAGGTACCATGAGCGGGAGGCGGCGAACTCGCAGTTCAAGCACTTGACCGGGCACTGTTCGAATATGTTGAGGATGGCGTCGACGGGCGTCTCTTTGTCTATTTCGCGCAGGATTACCACGCAGCGTTTGTGGTTGGCGCGCACTCGGCTGCCGCTCGAGTCCAGCTGCAGCTTTGAGTTGGCGCTCTGGCCTTTGACCAGCTGCTGGATGTAGAGCACGCGCTGCTCGTCCGAACTCGAGCTGTAGTTGGACGAGGCGGCGAACAGCTTTTTTATCTTGTTAAATTGGCACACGACCCAAATGGACACGTAGTTGTCGCTGTCCATCTGAGACACTAGGTACTTGTCGTGGAGCAGGTTTTCGCGCGAAAAATAAAACTCCAGCTGATGCAGAATGCATGTGTCCAGGTGCTGGTCGTCCGAATGCGTGCCATTGCTACCACTAGTAGCCTCACTGTTACTGCTGCTGCTGTTGTTGTTCAAGTCATTGTCCAAGTCGTTGTCCAAGTGGTTGCTGTTCAAGTGGTTGCTGTTCAAGTGGTTGCTGTTCGAGTGTGAAGTAGTATGGAAGTGGCCGTTCATCGCTTTGGCTCCGAGCTCGTTTGACTTGAGCTTTGACATCTTTGGAATAAAATTGGTTAGCTTGCTATGCTCCGAGATTAAATTATTTAGGAGATTAAAGAAGAAAATTCATTTTTTATTTTTTCAATTTTTTCAATTTTTTTTTTTTTTGATTCTAATATCTAGAAGTTATCAAGAGAGAGAAAGAGAGAGAATGAGAAATATTTATTTGCTCTCTCTCTCTCTCTTTCTTTCTTTGTCGATAAATTTTTTTCGTTGTTGTTCTCTCGTTCTCTCTAAATTATGCATATTAATAAATATTATAATTTTATTCATTTTTTTTTGCTCACGATACTGTCGAACAATCAATTTGGCTCTAAATAGATAGGACATGATTGATATGCTCGACCTATCGATCAGCACACAACACCAAACAAAACAAAGTGTGAACAATTAAATAAAAATTTTAATTAACAAAAAAGAAGCCAAAATTTAAAATCACTCATAGCTAATCAATAGCCATCTATAATCATCATCATCGTCGACAATAACAAAAAATCAACTTATTGTTTGTATGATAACAACAAAAAAAAAAGCATTCAACTGAGTGGAATGCTTAAGACAAAAAAAGAAAAGAAAAAAAAAGAATTGAATTAAAATATGCAAGGAATGAAGACTAGAGAGAAAGAGGCTGCCCGACTTGGTGCTAAAATTAGAAAAAAGGACATGTCGAAGTGTGCTTACCGTTGAATAGTTGCAGTTGAAAGCAGCTTCAGTTTGCATTCTGGACCAGAGAGACCGAACCACACGAGCAATCAAAAACTAAATGATTCGAATTGTTGGTTGCTTTGTCGTCGCAATTGAATTCAACTAATTGTCGAAAATGTTTTCTATCTGTAATATATGAAAAATTGAAATTTAAAGTCTATTTTGTTTATGATTGTGTTTTAGCTATTAAGTATAATAAAATATTTTTTCTCCAACAACAACGAGCAACTAGAAACGAGAAAATTAAAATATTCTAAATTATTCAGAACACACGTGTTCGACTGTAGCGCTGTGTCACTCTGACGGCTAGCTAGCAGTAGTGGCAAGCGACGCTCTGTTCTGTTCGATGGCCGCATGCGCCATCAGCTTAGTTTTCTGTTCGGCCATGCATGTCGACGCCTCGCATCTACTATCTGCACTCAATCTACTCCAAATGATAATAATAATTTATTTTCAAATTTTGTAGCTGTTTAGTTTGCGTACAAATCTGGCTTATCTTTAGTTATGATTGAGGAGCTATGCTTACAATTGAGAAAAGAAAACGCGTTCTATTATGATAGAGTATAGCTAGAACAAAAAAATATTATGAGTGTAACTAGAACTAAATTATAATTCAAAGAATTTTATAAATACAAATTTGCACACCCTCTGTTTTTTTTTAGTTTTTTTTTTCTTTTTTTGCTAGTTTTTTGACATAATTTCATTGTCGATGAATGAACGTACCTGGACTGTGTGGTATTTGTGTTGTTGTATCGAACTCGATTGTTTTCATTTATCTATAATTTTTTCGTTGAGCACTTCTAGCTTAACTCAATAAAGCATTTGGAAAATTTTGTCTTATGAATTTTTTTTGACTCGATATTTTTTTTCACTTTTTTTCTTTTGTTGTGCCAGATTTTTGGGCTGAAAAAAGAAAAAGCTTCAGTAAATGGTGCTTTGAATGTAACAATTCTGGACTCGATATATTTCTATTTTTACCTAATTTTAAAAAGGATATTTGATTGTATAAATAAATTTTCTCTATCCTTTTTTTATGCACAATTTTAAATTTCAATTTGTCAATGGGACTTTAACTTTAATTACAGTAATGCTGTGTTAAACTGTTTTTACGAAAATTTTAGTAAATTTTAGTAAATATATAAAGGGTAAAAAAAAACTGAAAAATGGCGATTTTAGGAATTTTTTTTTTTTTAAGAAAATTAAAATGAAAATTGAAAAAAAATTACGAAATTTTACGTAAATTTTTATTATAAAAAAATGGGGAAAATGGTAAGTTTCAGTAAATTTTAGTAAAAAAACGAGAAAAAAAATCGTTTTAAAAAATCGTTTTTCTCAATCACTATTTTAATTACCTAAGAATTAATAACTTTTAAAGGAATATAAAATGAATATCTTTTTTAAGTGATCAATATGTCTTTTGCATTTAAATGGCGTAATTGTTTTTTCAAATTCTCTAATAGCTGTAATGGGACCACAATCGGATAAGACCATTTTTTTCTTACATAAAATTTTAGCTCATTTCATAGCAATTCAATTGGGTTAATATCTGAAAAAAGTTTGATAATGAGTTCAATTTACACCAGGACAATGACCCAAAACATAACTAATTTTTATGTTCATCATTTTTAAAAATAAATAGGGTATTTTATTTGTAAAAATTTTCGTAAAATTTCGTAAAAACAGTTTATCATAGCAGTACTGTAAATTAATATGAAAAAAAATTAAATTTATTAAAGAGTACCTTAATAAATAGTGAACATTTTTGCTCTTACTAAAAACGCAATTCTATAGCATAGCATATGCAAAATCTAAAGAGTTTATAATTAACATCAGTAAAACCTATATCAATAAATATATTATGAAACAAATGCTTAACAACAGCAACAACAACAAAAAGTGCATCCTGTTTTAAGAGTGTAGAGTAAAATTCTCAGCCCTAAAAAGAATAGTCTTTTCGATTTCTTTTGATTAAATTAGCACATACAGCATTGTGAAAAATTAAGAAACGCTTGATTTATTATTCTCTAGTTCGATGTGAACTGTAATAGAATGGGTTAGGATTATAATTTTGGGGAGGTTTTTATCGGCCAAATTCACTTTTTATTCTCAATAGACAAAGACAATTCTGATCTTTCAATTTTTTAATTAATTGCGAAAAAGTTAAGAAACGGGCTGAATAAAGCCTGTAATAGCGAGTTAAACCGCCTTCATTCTCTTATTATTTCTATTTGACATAAAGTCTGCTCAGCTCTTAAGAATCTTCTTTGGTTCATTATTAAGAATACTTGAGACAATTTCGGCTCTTGTTTGGCAATCGCCTTATCCAGACATGTCCATAAGTTTCAATGCAATTTTGTTCGGCACTATTGGCTGGCTCATTGTACTTTTCTGATTGACGTCAGTGAACATTATTTGTCTTCATTTAGCTTTGCTCCATGATTTAACATTCAGACAGAAACCTTTTCAAGCTTTTATCTGTTGAGATTTTGTTAACTTTGGTTTACGAGCCGCATATTTCCATTCGAGCTTTCTTTCTGAAAATCTCTGTCTTACGAGAGAATCCGATGCTTTTAGGTCTTTTGACAATTTCCAGTCATGAACTAGGATGTGTGATGGTGAATTGGTATTTCTTTTTACCAAATGGACTAATTGATGACCATCTTTCTATTTAGTATTAGGTTGTTTAATAAGTTTTTTCGTTTTTTTCTAGACTTTATTTATTTATAAAAAAAAATCTAATAAAATAAAATATAATTAGTCACTAAAATAATTTCCTTCGCTAGAAATACACATCTCCCATCTTTCTGGCAGCATTTTGATCCCTCGCTCGTAGAAGCTGGCTGGAATTGAGGTGAAATATTGACTGATGTCTTTTTTGATTTCCTCCAAGTCTGAGTAACTTTTTTCACTGAGGAAGTGCTGCATGGATCGGAACAAATGGTAATCTGAAGGAGCTAAGTCTGGTGAATAAGCTGGGTGAGATAAGACTTCCTAGCCTAGATTCTCTATCGTGTTCCGAGTCGTTTTTGCAACATGTGGCCTAGCGTTGTCATGTAAAAGAATCACTTTTCGCTATCCTTTAGCTCTGTGTGGCCGTTTTGTTTCCAAAGCGTGTCTCAAACGTATCAATTGTTGTGAATAAAGGTCTGCGGTTATCGTTTGCTTGGGTTGCAGTAGCTCATTATAGATTATACCCTTCTGATCCCACTAAACATGCTTCATCAGCTTCGACGGTTCTCCCAACGCGTTCTTTGTCATTGAGGTCGAAATCTCCAGCTTTGAATCGAGCAAACCAATTTTGACAAGTGCGAACAGTCAGAGCGTCGTCGCCATATACCAAACAAATCGATTTGGTAGGCTCTGTCGCATTTTTTCCTTCGTTAAACTTGAATAACATGCAATGGCGGATATGCATTTTTTTGTCATACATTTTTATTTAGTTAATTATTTAGAAATTTAAAAAGCAAACATAAAATCTTATATATCATTTGAAGGAACAAGAGTTGCTCTTTCAAATGATGTACAACATTGCATAAAAAAGTTTAATCTTTGATGAGATTTTTCCATTTAAAAATCGACGAAAAAACTTATTAAACAACCTAATAGCTCTTATTCTGTCTTCTTGTAAAATGGGACAACGTCTAGGAATTTGAATGGACATTTTGGCTTCAAAAGCGATTTGATTTTTCCAAAATTATGTCAATTTATTATTTATTAGTTTATCTGTAAAAGCTCCTTCAAATTATTAAAAAAAAAATTCATTCTATTTATTTTTATTACAATGAATGTAAATTAAAATATGTTTTAAAGGGATTGTACTTTTCGCTAAGAAAAAGAAGAAAATTCTTAGCCTTTTCCTTAATTTTTCACAATTTAGAAAATTGAAAGATTAGGATTGTCTTAGTTTAGTTAGAAAAACAAATGATTTTCAATCCTGATTTTATTTCTTTATTTTTAGATTTTATAAATTTTAATTTCATTTTTTTCAAAAAGAATAAAGAATTTAGCCGAAAAAATTCCCATCCATATTATCCTAACATAGTCACTCCTTAACTTTTTCACAATACTGTTAAATGAAATTGATTCAATTAATCGATTTTAACAAATCTTAAATTTTTCTGTGAATGGAATCCTTTTAGAGCTTCATTAGAACTGTCTTATTTTAAATGATCCAAATTTCACGAATCTCTGGTCAGAAATGTTGATAAAATATCACAATTACTTTTAAATGGGTTTGTCAAATTCAAAATTAACCAAACAAAATGACACAAATATCCAGAGTTGTTTACAAGTCTCAAGTCAAGGCCAAGTCTTGACTTTTTTTCTCAAAAGTCCGAGCCAAAGACTTTTATTATGATTATAAAAAAAAAATTACTTTTTTTTATCAAGTCCGGAATCGGACTTAAACTTTAATTTGGGACTTTTAAACAGTCCTTCTAATCTTAGAAAATAGGGACTTATAGACAATGAACTTGATGGTTCTTTAAATTGCTCTCAAAAATGGGAACAAAACTTTAGTTTGGCTCTATTTAAATAAACAATTTTGGTTCTTTTTAAATCTTCTAAATGAATATTTTTAGTTTTTTTGGTTCTTTTTGATTCATTAAGACTGTTTATGGTTTTTTTTGGTCATTTATAAAATTTAAGCTTTTCGTTTTTCTAAGAATCTTCGTTTCTTTTTCCTTCGTTTCTTCGTTTTTTTTTAAAAAAATTTTAATTTCTTATTAGTTCTTAATGGTTCTTGGTTTTGTGAAGTTCAGTACAAAAGAACAGAACAAAGTATTAAAAAATTTAATAACTTTTTATCTAAAAGTTTAAAATAAAGGCTTTGATATTTGATGCAACTTTGAAAGTTGCACTATGTTGCATTTACAGAACTAAGTTTAAACCTTTAGAAAACAAGTTATTCAATTTTTTTTATATTTTTTCTGCTCTTTTTTTTTTTTGTACTTAATTTCACAAAACCATGGTTCTTTAAATTTAAAATTTTAACCTATTTAATAAGAATCTTTAGGTTCTTTTTCTTTTTCTTAATTGTGATTTTACTTGACTTTAATTTAGGGGTTTGTTTTTATAATTAACTAAAATAACAAAAAAGAACCAAAAAGAACCTAAAAGAAATAAAACGGTTCTTTTTAAAAAAAGGAAAAAGAACCGAAGATTCTTAGAAATTTTAAATTCTGAATAATAAATTTAAAAGAACCTAAAAAGAACCTGTAATACATCGCCAGAATTGGCGCTAAATGAAATAAATAAAAAGTAAAGTTAAAAATAAAAAAATTTAATGACAGTGTTTGAATGGGAATAACTCCTAAAAAATCAAATTGAAATTCACCACATTTCTAAGAGTAGTGAGCAAGATTTACGGTAATATTTTTGATCAAAGTTAAAATGATAGCTCTGTCAGTACAATAAGGTGCAAAAAATTTTTGCACAATTTTTAAATTGTGAGTAAATTGAAAATTGAATTGAAATTTTTATTATGCAGATATTTTACACGTGATTTGCGTACTGTTAAAATTTTAATTAATGCAACTTTGCTTGTGTTGCACCTTGATCTTACAGTCACAGAACTAACTAACTTTCTTCGTCTGGAATATAGTTGTTTCACAAAAATATTTTTAAATAAATTTTACCTGAAAGGATTGAAATTCAAAAAAATTTTCTTTATACTTTTATTATTATGTGATAAGTTGATAATTTTTAACGAAAAAAGCTACTTTTTCGTTCAAAGTTCTCGCCTCATTTTCTTTTTTTAACCGATTGAAATGGTTGCTTGAAAGTTGAATTAGTTCTTTTTTCTTTTTTTCAATCACACATTTTGGCATATTGACTTGTATTCTATTGTCATATTCATTAAATATTGGTATTCGTCCATAAAGTTTGGTAAGCTCGAATCTAGTGTACCTCTTGCGAAAAATGGGATCCATCTTTTTCAACTGCTCGATGTGATTTGAAATTAAGTATTTCTGACAAGATTTAGGTCTAAATTGTGTTTTGGCATCACTAAACTCATCGTTTTTTTTGTTAAATTCAGGCAATGTATTTGGTCGATTTTTTTTTTGTGGCTCCAAAGTAAACTCTTCACTATCTGAACTATCTTCAGAGTCAGTTGTGTCGTCCAAAGGCGGTCTAGAACGTACGCTATTTACTTGAATATTCTCATCTGGGATGTGAGTGTGTCCGGTAGATGCTCTAACTTCTATCAACTCATTTCTGACCAAAGAAATGTACCTATTTGCTCTGCTTAGAGAAAGAACTTCATCGCGTTCAATTTCCTTAATCCTTAAATTGAGTAATTTATTTTGAACTCGATTTTGAATAGTGGCTTTGATTTCATTCATTTAATTTTTTTTTTTAAAAGTCAGAACTATGAAACAAATAAATAAAAAATTCAAATTAATTGTTGCTAAATAAAGTGACGAGAAATTAACTCAAAAATAGACATTTATTTAGAAAATGAAACAAGGTAACGATCAAATTTTAAGAAGTTATAAAAATGAAATGAAGTGCAAATTACTTCTTTTATGACTTCTAATTTAAAGAAATGTTAAGAAATTGAGCTAAAATAATCATGAAAAATTTTTTCAAGAATTCAAAAAATAAACATTACCGAATGCATGTAAATATTGATTTACGCTTGAGACAAGATTTGGAAAAACTATCTTGTTTTGATTATATTCTTTAAAAGTTTATTAAAAATAAACTTTGCATTAGTGTGCTTCCTTAGTTTCTATTCACATAAATAAACACGTTAATTTAGCATTTAAAATTTAATTAGTTTGAGTCGAAAAAATTAAATGTAAGCTGTAAAAATTAATCTTTAAAATAAATTCAATTCTTAGGAAATAGTTTTTTAAATAGAAATTTAAATGAATATTTCTTGTTAATTTGAATAATCCAAAAAAATTTTCAATGAGTAAATAAAAAATTTCAAAATCTTAACAAAATATATCATTTAGAGTAAATAGATTAATAAATTAATTATTTTTAAACACTAGAACGACCGATCGCATCTTTTTGATCCAATTTAAAGATATAAATTTTTTATCTTATTTAATTCTCAAGTCGTTTCAAGTTTTTTAGTATTTAAAAATTTAAAACATCAGCCATAATTACTTTTGATTTAATTTTTCAGAACCTGGTAAAAATTTTTAATTATTTGAGAATTTAAAATTTTCTGCAAATAATGAAATTTAATTGAAATCTCTTTAAAAGAAATTTCAAATTATTAAAAAATAATTATTGGTCTTTTTTAAAACATATTATTCTAAATAAGAAAATTATATTTGAGGAAAAATAATTATACCGTTCTGGTTATAATCTTAGCTTGCCGGAGACACGAAGATTCTCGATATTTAGATTTCACTCATAAGATTTCATCAAAGAATTACTTCAAGACTTTTATTAAATTTTTCTGTGAATGGAATCCTTTTGGATCTTCATTAGAACTGTCTTATTTTAAATGATCCAAATTTCACGAATCTCTGGTCAGAAATGTTGATAAAATATCACAATTACTTTTAAATGGGTTTGTCAAATTCAAAATTAACCGAACAAAATGACACAAATATCCAGAGTTGTTTACAAGTCTCAAGTCAAGGCCAAGTCTTGACTTTTTTTCTCAAAAGTCCGAGCCAAAGACTTTTATTATGATTATAAAAAAAAAATTACTTTTTTTTATCAAGTCCGGAATCGGACTTAAACTTTAATTTGGGACTTTTAAACAGTCCTTCTAATCTTAGAAAATAGGGACTTATAGACAATGAACTTGATGGTTCTTTAAATTGCTCTCAAAAATGGGAACAAAACTTTAGTTTGGCTCTATTTAAATAAACAATTTTGGTTCTTTTTAAATCTTCTAAATGAATATTTTAGTATTTAAAAATTTAAAACATCAGCCATAATTCTTTTTGATTTAATTTTTCAGAACCTGGTAAAAATTTTTAATTATTTAAGAATTAAAAATTTTCTGCAAATAATGAAATTTAATTGAAATCTCTTTAAAAGAAATTTCAAATTATTAAAAAATAATAATTGGTCTTTTTTAAAATATATTATTCTAAATAAGAAAATTATATTTGAGGAAAAATAATTATACCGTTCTGGTCATAATCTTAGCTTGCCGGAGACACGAAGATTCTCGATATTTAGATTTCACTCATAAGATTTCATCAAAGAATTACTTCAAGACTTTTTCAATGCTGTTAAAATCAATGGTCTCAAAGTTGAACAAATTTCAGAAGAAACATTCAAAGATAGTCAAGTTAAAAACGGTGTGAAACGAGTAAAAGTTTCCTTCCCAAAAGAATCTGATCATTTAGTTAGAAATTTGGCTGGTCCCACAGTTCTATACAGATTAAAGTGCGTAATTTCAATTGCTGGACAAAAACAAAAGTGCTTTTTTAGTAATGATGAAGGTCACAACTTTTCTCAATGTCCTGAAGGAATCAATCTAAAAGGCCATCAAAAAACCTTTTTACTAATGTTCAAACAAGTAAGCAAATCAAGCGCATTTCAGAATCCGACGATTCACAAACAGCAGAATCGAAAAAACCAAATGATCAAGCTAATGACCAAGAAAACAGTGAACTTAATGACGTATTTCAAGATAATAATATTGGACTAACATCAAATGAAAACCGCACCGATTTTATACAAAAAAATTCCAACTCAAATATACAATGAAGACAAATTTATCAAGTCAATCTTCCTCTAAGAACAGATTAGTAATTACACACTGAAATTTTCTTCATTTACTTAGTAGGACAGGCAATTTTTTAGCTCAAAAATGTCCCGACATTATTTTACTCAATGAAATAAAGATTGATTTGAGTGAGGCAAATATTTATCTTGAATTTCATAATTATCCATTTGTAACAAAACAACACAACAAGAATGGAGGAGGAGTAGCTATCTTAATTAAAGGAGTAATTGAATTTAAACAAGATTTTTCTTATGAAGCATTCAATTCCGAACTCCTTTGTATTAAACTGAATTTAGGAAAGAGTAATGAATTATTTATATTTAGTCTCTATAATCAACCCAATGTGTTTCTGAACTTTGAGTTTTTTAAAACAGTTAATAATAAATGTAGTAACTTCATTTTAGTTGGTGATCTAAACGCTAGAGCAAAGCAAATAGGCTGCGTAGGGAAAAATGAAAACGACATAATGTTGGAAAGAATAATCAATGATTAAGACTTTTCAGTAATCTATGATAAGCTCCCTACTTTCAATTTTTTTAATAAGATTTTCTTTGAATTCTTGATCTTTTTTTAGTTTCATCTTCATTAATTGACAAAATTACCTACTTGAATGTATTCAAATAGTCTAGAGATGACGAGTGATTTCCTAATCGAAGTATCTATATCAATGGGCTATCAATTAGAAAATAAATCAACAGCTAAAAATTTGAACTATAAGAAAGCAAACTGGCAATTTCTTAGCGAGAATTCGCCAGTTTTTTAATTCTCAATTAGTTTAAATCAATGAAAGTTCCCTCACTATAGATCAACTAAATGATTAAATTACAGAAAGAATCATTTCTACTTTACATAAAAGCATTCCGTATCTTTCTCAGAACCAGACTTCCCCCGAACATTGTTAATCGGATAAAAAAACTCAAGAAAGAAAGAAGAAACTTCCAGAAAACCCTTCGTCAAAAGCTCAAGCAAAAATTTAATCAACTTACATTTGAGTTAAAGGCTTCTTTAAAAAATTCTGGAATCAAAATTGATTTGATTTTATTGAGAATTTGGGCAAAAAATCCACTGACAAGTAGACCTTTTTGGAAGAATAAAAATAAATTTAGAACAAAAAATGGATCAATTTTAATTCCAAATTTGATTTTAAATGACAAGGATTTCAAAACTAATGAAGAAAAAGGAATATGCTTCGGAGAACTCTTATCTTCAAAAATTGGACAAAATTCTGATTTGATTGATATTGAGAATGATATCGAAATACTAAATTCTTACTCTGAATTCTTTAGAGATCATTATGATTTTTAATTTTTCTCTTCAAGAAGGTAGGGTTTGGAAAGCGTGGAAAACTTCGAACATTACTATGATTCAAAAAAGGCCTCTACTTTTCAAGATCCTTTAAATTATAGACCAATTAGTAAAACGAGTTGTTTAGAAAAGTTACTGATACAAATAGTCCATTCAAAATTATAATTTTAGATTATAATTTTTTGTAACAAAATTCACTTCTTATCTAAGAGCAATCTGGATTTAGGAAACACCGGCGAACATCACATAATCTTTTCTTTTTAATTCAAAAAATTGTGGAGTCATTTAATAGAAAAAAAAGACTTTGCTGCCTGTTTTTTTATATGTCCAAATCCTTTGATAGGGTTTGGTATGAAGATTTACTTTTTTAATTGAAAAAAAATGAATCCACCTCAATAATTAACTAACTGGACTAGATCCTTTCTAGACTCTAGGACCTTTAAGACAAATGTGAATGACCATCTGAGCGAAGAATATCAAATAACTGCAGGTGTCCCTCAAGGCTCAGTAATTAGTCCTCTTTTATTTAGTCCATATATAAAGACATCCCCAAAAGAAACAAAACAAATAATGAATACTCTCTGCTTTTCGCAGATGATCTAGCTACATCCTTTATTTACAAGAAAAAGGGGAACCTATAAAATAAGATAATTAAATACACCAACGAACTAGAATAATTGCTTATTTCAAGATATCAGAGATAAGTGGAAAATTGAGATATCAGCTGAAAAGTCGTTTTCAGTAGTCTTTTCTAAGTACAAAAAAGAGAGCGATAATCTTAACTCAAAAATTTATGGAAACAGAATATTGAACTAAAAAAAATCACGTCTCTTGGTACTAAATGTGATTCTAAGTTAAACTTTAATATACTGGTAGAGGAAATTAAAAAACGCTGCTATAAAAGGTTAAATATTATAAGTTCATATCAGATGACGACCATATTCATTTCGACGTTGCTGCTTCTAATCGCGGTACTCTAGATGAAACAAAGACAGAGATCATACGGTTGTTCGAGAGTGGTGTAACCAAGCCGAAACAAAATTTTAACAGCTCAATTAAGCAAGGAATCTATCAATCAAAAATCCAAGAACTATCAAACTTTCTTAGTGTCTACAAGAAAGGCAAAATGGTGACAACTCGATATCTCTTGGAGAAATCAAAACTTGATGCGAGCAACACTCAATTATTACTGAAGATGAAGTTGGTAAACAATTTTTCCGACTACAATTATATAAAATTCAATAAATTTACTGAATAAATAGATATTTTTGCTATTTCTTTTTAATTAATTTACCGAAATGGATATATTGATTTAATAATATTATATTAACTGAACATTTGATTATTTTTTTGAAATTATTACTATTATTTTGTTTTATTTTACTAAATAAATTTTATTGAAGATTAAAATACTTTTGCTAAGAAAATTCAATAAATTTACTGAATAAATAAATAATTTTGCTATTTCTTTTAAATTAATTTACTGAAATGGATTTATTGATTTAAAAATATTATATTAACTGAACATTTGATTATGCTTTTGAAATTATTACTATTATTTTGCCTTTAAATGATGCTTTGCGATGCCTTTAAACCCGAATACCAGGTTTAAAGATATGGTCTCCTAATTAATATCATTATAACATAGGTTAGATGGTAGTCGGCGCATGGTTTAATACCTGATATTCGGGGTTAAGGGCATGCATCTCACTGCAAGGGTATACGGTATATTTCAATTTGTGCATTTACAAACTGATTTATGTTTTATAGAAAATGGGGAGAGCGTAAAGACATGCGTGTAAATGACTTTATTAGACATTTGAAAAAAAAAAAATTTCGAACCTAGAACTTTTTTTTGGTATGAAGGCGCGGCTCCCAGTTGTCTGAGTACAAACAACACTTTGGAATAAAAAATATCAAATCAATCAAATATTGTTATAGACTTTTTAATATTTATTTATTAATTGAATTAACCTCCTTTTTAGGATAAGTAAATTTAAAAGTTAAAAAAAAAAAATAAAAGAAAAAAAGATAAAAAAACTCAAAAATACAAAAAGCATCTTTAGATAATTGAATACAACACATTTTAGTCGATTAGTAAAAAATTTAGAATAATACAAAAGACCTTGAAAATGAGTCTCATTAATTTTTTTACAGTTCATTTAGGATAGTTCTGAAGTGATTAAGTTTGAGATTGTCCATGCTTAGCCTTATGGAGTCAGAAATCCCTTCTTTTGTGGTTAGTTTCCTTTTTAAACTGTTTTTGAATTCTATAGCTTTTTTAGAGATTGTTGAAAATTTGCTTTAAAATATTTTGTTAGGATCACAATATCTGCTGAAAAAGAATATTTTTAGGTGATTCAATAGATATTATGTTCATTATTTGAAATGAGAGAAAGTTGAATTTTATTGTATCAATAAAAGATAATTTTGAGAACATATAAAGTTCCTCAAAGTTGAAAATATTTAGGATTTTGCGGACTCTGAACATGTGGCAGGTTGGTCTTAATTTAAACATTTGCCTTATAAGGTTATTCTGCAGAATATTAAGATTTCAATTCTAAGCCGTTCTTTTTAAAAAGGTCAAAATTGATATTTTTTTCCCGCAAAAAAAAGGCGCATTGAACGAATATTATAATAAATTACACTCCAAAATTATTCTCTTAAAATCACGTTTAATTTGTACAATTAACCTGAGTAATTTCCAACTGTGTTTAGCTGACAAACAAATAAAAACACAAAACAAATCATTTAGTTTAACTTTTTATTTGATTATTATAAAATTCTGTGTGTAAAAAAAAAAATGAAAAAAATATCAATCAAATTTATTACTTTTAGTTCTCATAGAAAAAAAAAATTCAGATAAAAATTCGTATAAAAATACTCAAAAATAATCCCGATAGTAAAGTAAAGACAAAAAAAAATAAAAAAATACAAAAAAAATAAAAAGCATCAGAGATAGATAGCGAGAGAGAGAGAAAGAGTGAAAAAAAGAGAACTTAGAGCCGTACAAACAAGTAAAAAAATATTTACCATTAAATTCAATTTTTTAATATATTAACATTAATTGTGGGATATTTTTTAAATTAATTCACCTCGATATGTACACATTGTTTATTTAGAAGAGAGCTGAAAACACACACATACACTTGAGTGTCTTACTTTCGTGACATAGACAACACAGCCTAATCGACTAAATATCCTAAAACAATCAAATACTTGTAACAATAATAAATCAAAGATAAAATGATCCTTTTTGTTGATTATCTTTTTGTTGCTGCTGCTGCTGGTGCTGCTGATGTTGGTGGTGTTGTAGTTGTTGCTGTTGCTGCATTTGAAAATGGAACCTAAGCGCTTCTTCGTTAGGTATGTTAAAAGGCAATCCGTGGGGCGGAAGCCCGGGCGCGCCACCAAGCTGAGCTTGAGCGGACATGGCGGCCAAAAACTGCAATCTATCTCGTTCCATCATTTCGAGGCGGCGCATTTCGTCACTGTTCTGAGCTGCCAGTTGCTGATTCGACATCATGGCCGGTCCGATCGGCTGACTTGGCGGCCTCGGCTGCTGCTGCTGCATTCTCATCAAGTTTGGCGACTGCGGCGATTGTTGACTAGCGGCGGCTGCTTGCTGAAACAAACTAGCAAATTGTGGATTTAGCAGCGGGTTCATATTGGGATCAGCAAGAGCCATTTTGGGATCGTGGGACTTGAAGAGCATTGCGGCGGCGGCTGCTTGTTGCGCTAGCATGAAGTCGTTTGGCGACGAGGCAATCGGCGGCTTGTTCAAAAAAGGCGAACCGGTCTGTCGGTTCATTTGGGACGACGATGGCCGGGAGGCGTTGGAGCTGGACGAGTTGAAAGCAGGCGAGCCGCACGTTTTCTCATAGTTGTTCTTTGACTGGCTTGATTTGAGCGACGACGAGTTCGCTGATGCCGAGGCCGACGACGACGACGACTTTTTGCTAAACGAATTGTTCAGGCTGGTGGGCTCGGGCGTTTTCGTTTTTGTCTTTTTCTCGTGCTGCTCCTTTTCATTGTTGTGAAATTGGGACATTAGCTGGTGGAAAAAGGCGTCCGTGTGAAATGGACCAAAGAGCGGATTTTGGGATGGTGCGGAGGGCGGCGGTGGCGCCAAAAACGGCGAATGCGAGTTAGCAGAGAGACCGGGCGCGAACAAATTGGGCCCAAAGGCCCCCATTTGCTGTTGATGCTGGCCGGCCAAGTTCTGCTTCATGAAATGCTCGAACATTTCGGCGGGGTTTTTGGGCGCGTTGTTCATTGCCGCCGACTGCTGCTGCTGCTGTAGCTGTTGCTGTTGCTGATGCTGCTGGTGTTTCGATTTGTCTTGAGTGAACAGCTTGGAAAAGTCGGGAAAGGAGGCGGCTGGATTGAAAGCTGGATTAGACGGTGGCTGAGATCTGTCGGCTATGTCTCTGAGTTGCTTGAGAGCTGGCGTGGTCGGCGATTGAAGGCTTCGACTCGGCGTCTTGGTCTTGTTTCTGCCCATGTTGCTGTTGTTGGTGCTGCTGGTGTCCGAGTTGATGACTTGAGGCACAAAGACCTTGGGTGCTTGTGCGGCCGGCTGCTGTTCCTTGGCCACTTTGGTCGCCTCGTGTTCCTTGAGCTTGCACTCGTTTTTGTGCTTCAAGTACTTTGAGCTGGGCAAGTAGCGAAATTGGAGATCTGTGCGCGAACAAATGTTGGTGCCTCGGTCCCACACTTTGACGAACATGGCATTCGAGTCCGCTTTTATCAATTCGCTTGGCTTATTTACAATTATTTGCACGGACAGAGGCGGCGACAGCTGGTCGTCGTAGGTGGGCGCCGGCGACGGACAGCCCGAGTCCGACGACGAGTGCTGCTGCTCCTTGGCCTTGACTAGCTGTTGGATGGCGGCCATGGTTTGCTGAAAGTTGGCAGGCATCATGTTGGTGTTGGTGTTTGCGTTGGTGTTGGTGTTGGGGTTTGTGTTGGGGGGGAGAGGCGGTGGTGGTGTTGAGTTTGGAGTGGACGAGGACAAAAAGTTGAACGCGGTCGCATTCAGTGGCGGAGTGGGGGCGCCTGAAAATTTTGAGTTCGGCGAGACCATTTGATTGAGATGCTGCTGCATCATTAGGCTCTGGAGTGGATTGTTGAACGCAGAGAGTGGGTCGGCGGCGGCGGCGCTGGTGGTGGTGGCGGCGTTGGCACCGTGGCCAAACGACAAAAACGGATGCGCAAAAGGAAACATGGCATTTTGAATGTCCGAGTCGGTGTTGTGACTGTTGTGGCTGTTGTGGCTGTTGTGGCTGCTGTGGCTGCTGTGGGCGGTGTTTTGTGAGTTTTTGGTCGAGGGCGGTCGAAACGATACGGACTTTGGCGAAAACGAGCTGTGCGACGACGAGTGGTTGAACGCGGGCGAGTTTCCTCTGAGTTTGTTGCCGTTTATGAAGCCGGGAACGGGTTTTATTTTGTGAGGCGACACTGGTTGTGGCTGTTGTGCTTGTGGCTGCTGTGGTTGTTGTGATGGTGGTGGCGGCGGTGGCGGCGGCAGAGGTGGCTGGAGCTGGAGTTGGAGTTGGGGCGAGTGCTTTTCTGACTTGGCCTCCTTTTTGCTCAAATCGTGTGCTGTCTCCTTGGCATCGCCAATGAAGCTGTTCACACAAAAGTTGTTGCGTATGGGCTTGAATGTTTTGGAGTCGTCCTCGGCCTCTTGTTTGACATGGCCAGCATCGGTGTCGTCGCACTCCTTCATGTTCACATCGTTGTTCATTGTTGTGTTGGCTAGTGCGGCGTCTTTGGCGCGCTTCTCCGATTTCGGCCCATTTTCGTCCTCGTTCATTTCGATGTTGGTGTCTGTCACGTCCTGGTCGTAGTCCTGATAGTCGCTCTCGTTGCCAGCACTAGTGCTCTCGTTTGTCTCGATTTCTTCGCTCTTCACATCAGTCGATTCCTCGCTTCGCGTGCCGCTGTTCGCCAATGTTTTGGCCGTCTCTTTGGGCTTTTTGGCATCGCAGCCGCCTCCGCTCACTATCTTGGGCAATTCGCCATACTTTTTGTAATACATGCGGCAGTCGTAGCACAGCAGTCTGTTATCTCGGCCTCCGTTTTGCAAGTCTTTCGAAGCTACACAAAAATAGATTAAAAATTGGCAACAAAATTTTGCCTAGTTTTAACTTAGTTTGCTTTTTATTTTGTTCTTTTTTATTTTATTTTATTTTCGATTTTTGTTTAAATAATTATGTGATCAAAGAAAAAAAAATTAATATTAAATGTTTTGTAATGAAGTTTAATAAATGAAGTGTTAATCAGTCTTTTTAGACATGGGCACTAGTCTGTTGATTAACCTTGAAATAATGAATTTTATTTTTTTCGGTTTTGTGAAGTTCAGTACAAAAAAATAGAACAAAGTGTAAAAAAATTGAATAACTTTTTTTCTACAGTTTGAAATTAATTCTGTGAATGCAGCATGGTGCAACATTCAAAGTTGCATCAACTGTAAATGTGTGCTAATGGCGTGCAAAATCTCTGCAAAATGCACTACGCTCGATTATATTGAAATTTAATTTCTGCATAACTCTGCAAACTTAGCAGACCTTGATATTTGATGCAACTTTGAAAGTTGAACTATAATGAATTTACATAACAAAGTTTAAACCTTTAGAAAACAAGTTATTCAATTTTTTTTTAATTTTTTCTGTTCTTTTTATTCATTTTGTACTGAATTTCACAAAACATTTTTTTTTTCGATTTTTGTTCTGTAATCTGAGGACACAAATAAATGAGATAATATCAACAGCAGCAAAATATAATCTCTTAAATTAGCCAAATATAAGCTAAAAAAATTCACCAGGCTCTTTGATTTTTTTTTTAATCAAACTTATTTAGATTAAACTGACAAAGCTGAGTGAAAGAAGAGTAAGAGGGGACTTGATTGAAATGTACAAGCTAGTGAATGGAATAGAAAAGGTAGGCCTGGTCAAGAATCTAGAGAATAGATCAGAAAACAAAGGTCCTATCGGGGCGTTAAGAGTAAATAGCATCAGAGTCCAGAGAGAAAGTTTTCCAGCTCAAATTAGAAACGATTTTGCAGCTGCAGTAAGCGCCAGACATGTTTTTTTCTCAAACAGAGTAGTTCCGCATTGGAATAAGTTGACAGAAAATGTGGTGAAATCTAAGTCAACCGCTAATTTTAAATTGACTTTAGATAAGTTCAATGGAATGGGCTGTTACAGCTCTACACGGCCAGTCGACAAAGATGAGCTCAGACTCTCTACATGTTAGGTATCGCAGCAAGAACTACTACTACCACTATTTATCAGAATTTGACAAACGAACAAATCTTTAAGCCTTTTTGAATCAATAAGTTGTTTAAACTTTAATTATTTTGATATTTTTCAGATTTCTTTTGGGTATAGAATGGCAAGTTTAAATTCAAAGCAGAGAATCTGAATCTGAGCAAGGCATTCTATTTAGTGATGTTGGTTTTGCTTGGTTTTGTGGCTAGCTAATTTTGGTTAACCAAGCAGTCAATAACCAACATAACTATTTCTCTTGAATGAATTTAGAAATTCAAAAAGTGTTGATTATGGTCAAAATGGCCAATTTAAAAGTGATTAATGCTTTACCTAGTAAATAAAATTCTCAAGGCTTCGGTCTTATCTATTCTACTCTATGGGTGCGAGTCATGGATCAAAATATCGCAAATGGAGCAAAAATTCGACAGCTTTGCGACTGAGTGCTTTCGTCGAATGCTCAACATCAAGCGGCTGGACCATATTCCACAAAAAGTATATACAAGCAAGTTAATAGAATTCCGCTTAAGGGAACCATACGTTCACAACGGCTGTGATGGCTTTGTCACATATGGAAGGCAACAAAGAACGAAATAGAATATTTGCACTATATGAGCTAGAAGCATGAAATGGTCAGACAAGGAGAGGCGCCAAGAAGTTTAGATACTGCCTGCTCAGACAAACTCACAGATACTGAAATAAGGACTCTAGCGATGGAAAGAAGCAAATGGAGAGAGGACAGAAGAGGACAAGACAAGCCACTGTTTAATAATATATAAATGATAGTTTAATTATCAATCTTAAGACTCGAAGATTAAATTTATATTTTTAAATTAAAGTTTAAATTTTAAAAAAGAATTTTCAATATTTTTTTTTCAATTTTTCAAATAAAAATTAAACTCGTTCTATTTCACTAAAAAGTTTAGTAAGAAGGTAATTGTAAAAAAATAAAAACTCTTCTAAAAATATTTTAGTAAAGTTTTCTCCGAAAAAGTCTAATTGATCAGTAAAAGATTTAAGTGGATTTAAGTGCTGTGTATACGAATATGAACCTTTTTACTTTGAGTCTTTAATATGTAAAATAAATCATATAGCTGTAGGCAAATTTTATTTTAGATTGGAAAAATAATGAGGAAAATTTCAAATCACTCTTTTTATTTAAAAAATTTTTTTGATTAAGAATTCATACATTTTAACAGCAAAAAAAATTGGAGCTAAAATCGGTGTTAATTTTTTTAAAAAATGGGCAAAATATTAATCACTGTAAATAATGAGAAAATATTTAATTCAATTATTCAAATTAAATTAAAAGTTTTCATGATTCTGAAATTCTAAAGAAAATAAAAGTTTTTTTTAAAGATATTAAATTTGAATAGATCAGAATTGGTGCCCGATACTACCTTTAAGATCACCGAGACATGGCTAGATTAATTCATTTAACTGATTCAACTGATGATTTGGTCACTAATTGATTTTTTTAAATTATATCACTTGAAGAGTCATGGTGTTAAATTTTTATTCAAAAATTAATCTTGATCCAAAAAATTTAAGGGAAATATAGTAAATATTTGATTATAGAAAATTTTGAAAAAAAGTACGGACACAATTTTTGTCTTAGTTTTTTTTCGGCTTGGTCAGTTTTGAAATTTACTTCTGGAAATAAAAATTAATAACTAAAAATCTTTCTTTTAATTTTTTTTAGCTTATTTACTTTATTTTTATCTCTATTCGATCTTATTTTATTAACTTTATTTTTTTTTTGTTTTTTGTAATTTTTTCTGAAGGAGCTCTAGCTCGGTACAGAAAACAAATAAATAAAAAAAAATAATTTACCTTGTATTAAAATAATTTGAAATAAAAAATTTTAAAAAATTTCGGATTAAAGGCCTTTGAAAAAATGCTACACAAGTAGACAAAACATCTAATGATTTGCCTAAGAGTAAACGACTTGTTTTAGACTTTCGTCGAAAAGAAGAAGTTATTTAAAAAAATTGGACTCGGCTTTACTCCTGAAAAGGTGGCGTCTAATTTTAATATTGGCTACTGTTTACAAAATCCTAAAGAAACACGATGCTTAGCTACGTACAGAGACCAAAATCCAAACAGTCCCTTGCGAAAAGTCTTAAAGTGTCGGATAAACCCTTGTTTTACCAAGCATTAAAAACTTGGTTATTGTAAGAAAGGGTAAATAATAATTTTTTATCAATGGCATTACTAGCGGAAAGAGTGCTGAGTTATTACAGCAGGTTCAACGAACAATTATGTAAGCAAAAGCTTTTCAAAGGTTCGGTCGGCTATGTTCAAAAGATTTGCGCAAGATATGGTATTAAATCTAATAAAGCTCATGGTGAAAGCCTTTCTGCTGATAGTATGGCTTCAGACATTTTTATGGTCAACAGTCGTATTCGAATGTAGAGAAGACTAAATACTACTTTTTTTCATTCTCTATAATCGAATAATTACTGTTATCTTAATTTTGAAATTTTAGTATTAACTCACATTTGACTCTTAATTTAATATAAATCATAAGAAAAAAGAATTTTTTTTAGTGTAATGTGAATAGATTTTCAGTGCTAACCCGTTGACGGAGCAAAAAAGTTTGCACTCTGTCACAAATTATAAAGCTATGCCAGAGAGGTGCGACCTAGTGGACAGGCATACAAACTCGTGCGTTTGAATTAAAACACTAAAGAAACTGTCAGAAAATAAGGAAATCTAGACAATTCAGTGGATTATTTCTCTTCTTGGCCAGACTCATTTTCGGATAAAAATATTAAAATAATACAAGCTATTTAAAACTTGGCAATTCCATTCAACACTGCGAAGCTCTGAACAAACCAAAACTTAATTATTAATTGTATCAAGTCGACTTTTTGAGCTGGCTGTTAATACCAGACTCATTCGTGTAATTTTTTTAACCTTTCCCTACTTTAGCATCCACGTCATTTGTTGGCAATTTAGAAATCATGTACTTTGGCTTAGCTAACAATAAAATTCTGAGTTTTTTTTTTGTCTAGGCGCGATTTCTAGAAACTTGAACATTTAGTGAATTAAAAATAAAAAAATAGAAAAAAAAATATTTTATTGTCACTTAATAAATGTCAATTTAATCAATAAGAGACGTTCAGTCCAAGCATGTCTTATTTTTTGTCTGCGTTTTTTTTATTGAAAGCGAAAAAGAGTTACTTTTTTTATCCCTAACTTTAATTTTTTAAAATAAGAAATAATTTTGTTCAAACTGCTTGATTTGAACTAAATTTGACAACTATAAAAAATAAAAAAAAAATAAACAAAACAAAAACTTACAAGTAGTGAAACAGTTGGTGCATTGATTGGCATTGCTGGCGGTTGTCTTTGGCTCGGACGATTCGTCGGACTCGTTGTTGTCCGAGTCGACTTCGGAGCCTCCTGAGAATTGCTCGTTTGGTTTTTTGTTAATGCTGGCGTTAGATGTATTAGCTGCCCGTTTGTTGGATGAAGCGGGCCGGGTGAATCGTCGCCGCGGTCGTCCGTTGACGGCTTGAGGCGTCTTTTTCCACAAGTAGTAGAATTCGACTAGCTCGGGCGTTTCTTTGTGCGCAAGTAGCTCTTTGCGGATGCGCAAAAAATTCTTGCCATACTGCCTCAGGCCTTTGACGAACTTTTTTTGATCGTCTTCGGTCCATTTCTTCTCCATGGTCTTGACCGACATGGGATTTTTGACCAAGTACTGCAACGCTTTGCTAGTGTCGTAGTGCATTTCGTGCAGCACGTCGATGGCGTAAATGGTGGTCGAGTCGGACTGGGCCGCGTCGTACATGTCGTCGGCGTTGCCTCGGTCGCACATGCCCGCGAAAGCAGCAATGCTGCGCGCGGCCTGTAGATACGTGAGCAAGTTAGCATCGCTGATCGACTTGTATCGCCAAGTGCACGTCTCCCATTTGTCGCTCTCGTCCGGCATGTGCTCGGCGCTCAGCTCAGCGACGCATGGCGGCAACTTGGCCTGGTGACTCGGCCCGACTCGTATCTCGCCTTGAGTATTGGCCAGCCTTCTAGCTTCGGGGTTGTATGTCAATATGCAAAAGAATGTGTCCGCGAACGGCTTGAAGTTTTTGGCCTCTAGTATGTCCTGGTAGTGTATGACTCTACACTTTCCTCTGTTAATTAAAGAGCGGTCAGTTGGCTATTAGTTTTGAGTGAACAGAACAGGCAAGCTTACTTTATGAAACTGGAAGGGTAAATGTCTTTGCATTCAGATGCGAATAACTCACGGCCTTTGATTATGGGCTCTAGCACGATTAGTTCATTGGCAACATTTTCTTCAAATAGAACAAAAAATTAAAAATGACGAATTTGGACAGAGTGAGCATATTATTTTGAGTGAATATCAAGTTTAGCATAGATAAATATTTAGTACGAAATATGAGAACGAAAGAGAAAGAGAGAAATGATGAAGAGAGTAATTATTATTCTTCTAATTATTATTGTTATTAATCGAATATTTATTTATTATAATATACAGCCGAATAAGAATAAATCAATTTAATTCGAAACTTTAACTTTTCTTCTAGTAATTTAGCAAAAAAATTAGAAAAATAAAAACAAATGTCTTAAGCTAGATTTGTGGTGTGAGTGTGTGTGTGTGTGTGTGCGCGTTTGATTGCCATTCGATCATGTTTTTTTATTTTTATTTTTTATAGAATTTTTTTTTGTTTCACCGAAAATTTATTAAAATTTTTTTATTAAACTTTTTCGTTTGATAATTATAATTTGGGATCAATAATAAATTATGTTAATTTGAACAAAAACTGTTAATTAAACAAATTCGATTATGAATCGGACAATCAAGAGCAAAACTGAGGGCGGAGTTGAACACGCTGCTTAGCTCTTACTTAGCTCTTACTATTTAAGCAAATAATTAAATCGCCATAAATTCATGCTGTATTCTGTGCCTCAATTTAACTAATTGCTCAAAAAAAACTTGAAAAAAAAATGACTTGATTTTTGAGAAAATCAATTCTACAGATATAATGTGATCAATTAAATCACAAGCTCTCGCTTGATCCGTTAAGAATTCATCTTTTTCTGAACTGTTACCATCCAAACTAAACATTTTTTTTTGCATGTTTCTTTAAAGGTGAGTAAGACATATTCAACTCACTTTGAAATTAAAAAATAGTTTATCACAAAACTTGACACCAGAGTTATTTTAAGTCCCAAATTAAAGCCTTTGATTTTGAAAAAAAAGGGTCTGGGCCTCGACCTGACTTGAGACTTGTGACTTCAAAACAACTCTGTGTCTTACTACTGAGACTCTTAGAATGCAATTAAATCAATTTAGAAGTTAATGCCAATTTTTTTCTGATGAAATAAGTTTTTAATTTCTCATTCTTAAATGAATCTTGAATTTTATTTAACAATTTGTATCAGCTACAGCAAGACAAGCATGCGGAGGTGGTCTACTAGGAGGTCACCTATGGTAGATCCTTGCACATAACCCACAGGAAAATACTGACAGAAGGAATACAGTTTAATTTTTAGGCCAAATAAGAATTAAGATTACAGATAGAAAAAGCTGGAGTATATGTATAGTACAAATGATGGAAAATTTACATTAAAATTCAAAGCGCAATAATAGAATAATTTAAAAGAAAAAAAAAGTGAAAATTTTATAAATAAATGTTCATGTTCTATTTTATTAAATAAAATTATATGCCTGAGAGACCAAAATTTTAAAAATCAGTCTAAAAAGAGAATATAAAAAAATGATTTAAATTGATCAATTTTAGTTTTGAGACTATCATAATTCAATTCAATCAATCTAGGAGAATATACTAATTTATCCGAGTTGAGAAATACACTATTTTTTTCACAAACCAATTTTTTAATTTTTCTTTAATTAAGTTGAACCTATTTTAAGATTAAAGACGAACATTGAATATTTATAATTGATGGAAGATAAGCTAAAACTCAAGTTTATTTCTAAAAGAAACAAAAAAAATTATAACATTTTAGTTCTAAAATCAATTAAAAGGATTTTTGGTGTTTAATTTTGTAGAATAATTTCGAAGAACTTAATTCAAGTTGACTTGAAATTTTGTTCGTAGCCTTAATCTGATGGGTTTACAAATAGTTTGAAAATGACTATAAAATGTTAAATTTGATCCTCTAAATATAAAAGATTTATTTAATAATTAAATTATAATTCCTTTCTGATCAAAACAACTTAAAGTAATTTTCTTTTTCAATAAATTTTCTGAAAAGTTATCCGAGAGCCTAATTTTTTACAAATTAGTTAAATGAAAAATAAAAAAGTTAGCAAAAAATACCATTTTTTACTAACTTAGACACAAGTGCTCGTCTCATAAAAGCTGATTTAACTATTTATTGCCAATAAATAGCAATAAAATGATATAATTATTTCTAACAAAAATAGTTAATTTTAAATCATAACATCATTGGCAAATCTTAAATAAATTATCTAAAATATTTTTGATAATTACACGTAATCTTAAAAATTTAGATAAATAAATCGAATCCAAAATCTAACATCTTTAAAAAATAATCAACTAATCTATCTAAAGAAAATTTTCAGTTTAAAGTTGAGGATAAATGCAACGCAATCCTTTATCCAAATCTTAATCTTTTATAACTATTTATTAAACTAATATTAACGCCTTTAGACCATCTAATGATTTATTTTTTTTCTGTAGAACCTAACTAGTTTATACAGATAGAAAAGTTTTTGTATCTCAAACAAAAATTGAAATGCTCAGTGACCTTTGTGATACAGCATAGTATTTCTACACTCGTCGAATGTCAGACCATGTAGAATTAATTTTTTAGCATTATTAATAAAAAAGAAATAGCTTAATTTTAGTAAAAGTTAAATTTAATATCCTCAAATTTTTCTCGTACAACATCTTCTAATATCCTTTTCGATAAAATCAATTTTAAATAAAAATAATTTTTTTTCGATACAAATAAACAATTAAAATTTTGTTCCAAATAGACAAAAAATAGCTATAAAGAAAAGAATTCATTTAATGATGATTGAAATGTCAATCAAAATATTTTGCAGTAGACAATTTAAAGAAAATAACTTGAAAAAATCTTAATAAATTTAATAAATTTTATCGTTTTCAATCTCCACGTTTATTTAAAAAAACGTAGAGATACAATAACCAATTTGGTATCATGTGACTATTTGAAGCATTACAAAAAAAATTTTAGACAAAAGTTAAGATCATTAAATTAATCAATCTCAAGTAGTTTTTAAAATATCAGCAACTTGAACTTTTTGAACGTGCATAGCCCTGTTAAGACCAAAAAGCTCTCTGAGTTTAAAATATATTTTAATTTGTTTAAAATAACAAGTATAAATTTTCATCGTGATTAGCTATTGTAAATAAAAAAAAACTAAACTAAACAAAAAGAATCATATTTCGATAAATTGAACATATGAAAATGAATTCATTTGTCTCAAGCTATCAAACGGAATCTCAATTTTAAATTTCTGCTACTGAGAAGAGCCCGGTATTTTAAATAATTTTATTGTTTTCCCAAATTTGTCCTCTTTGAAAGCCTCATTAAATAGTTATTTCTTGTTAAACAGGAATTTTAGTATGCATAAACTTGATGCTTTCTCCACAAAAATTTCGAACAGTTTCGTTTTCATAGCTCTAATGAAAAAAATCATAATTATTTTATTCTTATTTGTTTCCCAAGCTAAATATTTGATTTAAATTGAATATTTGTGTTTTCATATTTGAATAAATTTGAACCTGCCCTCTTGAAAAAGAAAATTCTATGGCTTCGTTTTAGACTTGGTAGTTAAAAAAATTATTTTTATTTAGATGTCATCTTTTAGTTGGCCCACTACTGAAAAAAATTATTTAGAAAAAAAATCATAAAAATTGATATAAATAAGGTATCCTGAGTCCGAATTTTAATAAAAATTATTAGGACAAAAAGCTCGCTAATCAAGATTAGAAAAAATACAAACTAAAAACACACATAAAAATTCAATTTAAATTCTTTCTAGTTTGAACATTTATTTATTTTCCTAGGATGTTTTGAATTAAAAGACTAGATTAATTGCGTAGTAGTATTTTTTGAAACTCGAAGGTTTTTTTTATTAGAAAGTAATTAAATTTCTAAAGTCAACAGGCCTGATATACCAAGTTAGAGAGAAAAATCAATAATTCAAATTTGATAAACAAATTCGCAATTTAAAAGGATCGATTTTACATCTATCAATTTGAAAAAAAATATTTAAACATTAATTAAAATTGATTTCAAATTAGCAGGTGAGGCCATGTTAAAAAAAAACAACAAAATTTGTAAGAAGTAGCTCACTGTTTTCTGAAAGTCTATCTTGCATTAATGGCATGTACACACCATCAGGTATTTCGTTAGGCCTGTAATACCATCTTACTTCAATCATGACCAAGTCTCTTTTTGTCTAAACAACAAAATTGAATAGCGTGCAGACAATTGACAAATTAAGAAAACAAAATTCTGAATACACCAGCTCAAACTTTTTTTTTTTTTCACTGCTTATTTTTTGTTGAGGGGGAGGACCTGATCAAAATTTTTTACTAATTTTGGAGAAAATATTCTTTGTGAACTGCAGTGAATTTAGATTTTTCTATGGGAAACAAAATTAATTTTTCCGAGATGATTAGCTTTTTAGAATAATTTTGTTTGACTAAATCAATCTTAGTTCTTTCCTATTTAAACAAAAATCCTGTTTGTTCAACAATAAAACTGCAATCGCGTCCTAAATGAGAACAAACTCGGCCGTGTATTCAGAACCAAGTTTTCGTTTTCAATTTATTTATTTAGTTACTAGCTTAAAGTCGAGTATGTAAGCGATGGCGAAAGGCTGGTTGGGCTTGTTTATGTCCATGTACACATGATCCGACACTCTGTACACAACTCCATTAGCATCGGTGTATGACTGAATGTTTTCTTCCTTGAATTGGATGTTGTTCGAAGGCCGTGCACGGCCATTGTACGACCGATAGGTGCTGAAGGTCAACGGGCGCGAAGAATACGGTACCACGGTATCGATTTTCTCTGGCTTTTCGTTATTTTGAATCGGATTTTTTAGACTGAGCACATTTTTGGATTCGTCGTGGTTAAAATTGGTCGTATTTGCCAATGTCCGATTATTTACATCGTTTTGACAGCCGAAATCAGCCGCACTCGGATTACTCGATGCATTAGCGGTGGCGGTCATTCTCAATGCCAATACATCCATTGGACCTAATCAATTTTTTATTTAATTGTTTTTTTTTGTTTAAAACAAATCTTTGATGATCATAATTTTTGAATTTTTTGCATTTTAAATCTAACAATAAAAATTTTTAAATCTTAATTTGACCAAAAACACACTTTCTTTTTTCTAGTTCTCGCTTTCTTTTTTTCTTTCGATCGAGTGAACCATCATGCATTATGTCATTAAGAAAAATATATATACACAATTATATAGTCTTGAAGCTACACAATAAATGAACACTTACTAGAACTAAAATTTGTTCTATTCCCCCTTATAGAATTCCCATAGTGTAATTTTATGTTTATTATTATTCTATTTGCCGTGCGTTTTGCTCTTTTTTTCTCTGCATTTAATTTTTTTTTAATTTAAATTTAAATATTTAAATTTCTATCGACATCTTGATTGCTTGAATCGAATTTAGATGACTCAAGTGACCAAATGTACATTTAGCTCTAAAGGATAAACAATTAAGGATTAAAAAAGATGACATTTTATTTAAGTAAATAATTTATTTATTATTGCCTTGATTTTTGTGAAGACAAAAGAAAATTTTTTTTAACTAAGCAGCTCAAAATTTATTCACGAAAAAAATTGATAATTTTTTAATGACTAAAACGATAAAATTGATTTAGTTTTGATAAATTTGTCAAGAATATTTTTTTATTTGTCAAGAATATGATAAATTAAATTCTTTAAGCAAATTTTGGCCATTTTTTTATATTTTGCATTAATCACATATTTCGCACAAATTCCAAAATTTTGATATATCTATCAATTTGAATCTGCATTTTTTATATTATTTTAGAGAAAAAATTAAAAACATTTTTCTTTTTTTGAATTTATTAGATTTAAGCAAGAAAAAATGATAATTCAAATTAAAAAAAATTTCATAATTAATGAAAAAAAAGTCTATTCATTCTGACTACCTAAAACATTGATTTGTTGAATTTATTTAATGCAATAAAAAATACTTGAAAAATAACTAACATGTCTTGATTTCTAGGATAAAGATCGGTTCAAATGCTTGAGAAAATATATTTTAATTAAAATTTAATAGTCGAATTAGCAGTTCTTGATTTTCAATCATGGAAATTATTGAACAAAAGTTGGAAAAATCAAAAACTGAAAGCTTGTATTTGTAAAAGAGGGTAGATATTGATACTTTCAAGTTTTCTTTAATCTGCAAAAGTGTACAAAGAGCTTATTCAAAAATCTTGTCCGAAAGTTTATAAAACATGTTAAAATTTCATTAAAAAGAATAAATATTTCTGCTTTAAGATGATATCTCTTAAAATAACTCTTTTAAAATAAAAATTATTGTTTTCATTGTTGTTGTTGCTAGTTTCAGGGCATCCGTAGCCTCACAAAATGTACAGATTCTGTAACTAAAGAAAATTATGAAATTTTGAATGGTAAATTTTGGACAAAAAATGAACGATCAGTTTTTGACAAAGAAACGTAAAACTTGTTTTGCTTAAAAATTAATTGTTTTTTAAAGAATAAAATTTTGATAAAAAATCTTCTAAGATATGTCGACTTATTTGTTGATAATTAATTATTTTAGCCCTTTCTGCATTGTTAATCAATATCAATTAGAAGATTTTAAAACTAGTGTGTTCATATACTTGTTCAATTTTGTTGAGATTTTATTCAAATTTATATTTAAAAAAAATTTTAAATAAAAATAACATCAATTGTTCTGTCATTATTTTATTTTCACAACAATTTATTTATTTATTTGTTTTTCTGTATCGAGCTAAGGCTCCTTTGGATCAAAAGATATCAAAAATGTATAAAAAATAAAAGAAAAAAAAATTTGAAAAAAGAAAAAACTTAAATCTAAATAAAAAGGTTACATCAACTCACTTTTAATTAAACAGAAATTAATTTGTGAAAACTTAATATCGAGTTTGCAATTAAATTTTTTAATGATGTCTAATCGTTGCCAAGAAAACCGGTTTTCTAACAGCTTTAAATAATCAAATCAATTATTTTAAAATTATTTTATGTAGCATTTTTAATTTGCTTTGTTTGCTTCGAATTAAAATTTTTCTCAAATTTTAATTACCAGTTTTGGTTTTTTGAGAAATTTATTTTTTTATTTTTATCATCTGGTACAGAATCCGAAAAACTCGATAAAAATGCATCATTGAGTCAGGAAAATGATAAAAAAAGAGCAAATCAGCCCACAAATGTTCTATCCAAAAGTCTTGTCCAAAAATTTATTAATGTATGATTTTTTAAATTTATATTCAAAATATAAGATAAAAAATTTAAGATGCAGCTGAAGAGGCCCTTAAACGGTCGATTTGTTAAATTTGCAAAGAAGAGAGAGAAAAATTTTAGGTGATTATATTTTTATTATAAAATATAAAATAAAATAGAAGGAACGAATCCAAATATGTCGGATAGAATTTAAGTGTGAACTAGATCTGCTAAATTATTTAAAAAATATCAAAAAGAATTTTAAATTAAATCAATTACTTTTAAATTTTTAAATCTTTACAATTTTACTTTTTAATCAATCTATTTCAACAAAAACTATTACATTTTACCAAAATTTACAGGAAATAATGTAAAAAATGAGAAAACTTCCTAGATAAATTTAGATTTTTTGTTTGTTTTTTTTTTAATTTTTTTTTATTTAAAAAAATTTAAAAAAAAATTGATCAAACGCTTCAATTTTACGATAAATTGAGTTATTTTTTTTTAATTTTCAAACTGGTTGTTGCTGGTTGAATTAATGGAGTCAAAAAATTGATTTGTACTTAAGCTTTGCCAAAAACCTGGAAACAAAAAGATTTAAAATTTTCATTTAGATATGTTTTCAATTAATATTAACTAAATTTTTTCTTTAGCCATTCAACAATCTTTAAATTTTCGAATTTATTTTACAAATAGTGTCGATGCATTAAGAATTACAATTAACCGTCTATTAATAGGCAATATTGGAATAAGGTCTGTTTGATACAAATATGTTTATAATCACATAGATTAAAAAATAAACTATCTAATTGGGAGCTTTTTTTATTGAAGCATTTTTTTTTACACACTTTTGAATAATTTTACAGAAATATTAATGAATTTATTTTTTTCCATCATTTGGTATTTCAGCAATAAAATTATATTTGCGTTATCTAATTAAAGTTAAGAATTTTAAACTTGGTATCCAAATGATAAAAATCACATTATTTTTTAATTCATTTTTTTATTTATTTTCTGTATAAAATAAAATTTAGAAAAAAAAATCATTTCAAAGAATTTAAAAGAAATAGATTATATATAAAAGCAAAAAATTAAAAAACTAAAAAAATTAACATAATAATTTCAACATCAAAATGGATAAAGAGTTTTTGCTTCCATTGAATTTATCAAGTTTGGGAAATGGTAACCACTCGGAAATCAGCGAAGAAAATGTATGAATGCTCAGGCAAGATCTCATTCTTTGTTGTGATCCTCTCAGATCGAGTTAACCAGCCTTGAATTGTCAAAAAAAGGTAAATCTTGATGAGATTAGTAAATTAGAATCAGCAAAAATGGTCACTTTGTAATAAATGGGTTCAAGTTGTAACACCAGGTGGTAAAAATCAAAAGGAACAGACAGATCAACTGGCGGTGGCCAACACAAGAAAGAAAAATGTTATCATATACCGGGTTCCTTTATCGAAAAGTGAAACAATGACCCAGAAAAGAGCGGATGATGAAATATAAGGTAAACAGATTTTAAATCAAATAGAGAAGTCAAACTCCAAGCTTGATCCTTTTAGCATCTAAAAAACTGAGAGGAAAGAAAAAAATTAAATCAGCAACAAGAACAGAACTCTCTCTTTCGATAAGTCATCCATGGTAATCAAATTCAGCGATTGTGAAAATAAGATTCTACTTGTCAGTTCTTAGTTTTTGGAGCTGAAGTTTATTAATTTTAATTAAACTTCGTTACTCACATTCTTCATCCAATAGACGTAAGCAAAACCAGGTTCAAAATTTTCTCAGTTGCCAATGTCCTAGGTTACAATTTTTATAGAAATGACAGATGTGACGACAGAAGAGACGTCGAAACGTGTCTGTATATCTGAATGATGTTGTTGTAATACATACTTGGTTGCCTATATACTAAGTGATTTTGTGGATATGGGCGATATTGATTGAGTTTTCAAGCAAGCACGTGAATTTTGACCAAAATGATTTTTAAGACTTACTCAAAATGGGTGATTTCAATTTCCCATCGATCGACTAGTCTAATGGAGGGTAGGTATAAATCCATAATTAAAATTGCTTTGAACAGAATTCAGCGAGACTTTAAAAAGTCCCTATCGAAATGTGAGTATTCCTACTTTTCAAATTTCAAATGCAGTGGCAGAAAGTATCATGGATCTTATTATTTTTAAAACAGAATTTTGCTGTTGGTCCGAAATTTTTGCTTGGTAATATAAACAAAGGGCGTTTGGTTCTATTTTCCAGATTTGTGCTTACTAATAAATTAGGTATAAATCATTAAAATCAATTCAAATTAGTTTTTAAGAAAGCTAATTACAACAAAATTTCTCAATTCATCTCAAATGTCGCAAGTATTGAGAGCAATAGGTTATTTCTGATAATTGATTTGTCGAAAATCAAAGAGTAAACTGCTTCTTAAATATCAATTTAAAAAAGAATATCAATCCCTTCGTAAACGATTCAAAACTGAGGCTAGAAAAGCACGCATTAAAAATCAACCAAAACTTTTTGAAAGTGTTTCTATTTGTAACAAATTACAAAAATTTTTTGCAAAAAAAAAATTAAATAAAATGTCAAAGTTTCATCAAGGCTATTAAAACAAAATAATTTGTGATGAAGCGTTTTCCATAGCACTGACTCTCAAATAATCGCTTGCTTGAGGTAATTGCATTTAGATCTGCCAATGTAACTCCAATATTTAAAAAAAAATGATAAGACGATGCCTGTAATTTTCGACAAGTTTGATTGACATCAATTAATTGTATTTAAAATGAATGCAGAATACGTTCAGGCATAATTAATTCTTTAACTACAACCTCTTGTCAAGCAGCAACATAGATTTGTTAAGAATAGATCATGTACAGAATATCTTTAAGAAAAAGTGGATCAATCAATTTCAAATGTTGATAATTGAACTCAAGTCTGTGTGGTCTAAAATGATGCGTTTCAATGGATAAATGACTGAGTTCTAAAATTTAATGTTTCAAAATGTGATATCATGCTTTATGGTACTCAACAAAAAAAATAGTTTTACGTCAATAATCATCAAATAGTTGAATCTGATAAATCATAAAAATCAGTCTGACCATGCGTTAATCAAGATCAGCACATGCCACCGTCGAGCTCAAACGGTGCTGTCAGTGGAGCAATAAATAAAAATATTTTTTTTTTTGATTTTTTTATTAATTACTGACCTATGGTTGACCAGTGTTATCGTTTAGAAAACCTGAAATGATATAATTTTATGCTACTATGATTGGAGAATTCAGATTAGGGCTTCTTCCTCTCCAAAAATAGTGGAACTAAATCATATTTATTATTAAGAAAACTTAAAAAATAAATTTTGTTTATGGATTCATATTTAGATTTAAAAGGAGGGATGACACCTGAAATTTTAAAACTTTGTGTGACCCCTGCCTTTGTGAGATGTTGAGGAGATACCATCTGAATCCAATACCATTGTTTCACCAAACCATTGGCAATTCTATTGACAGTGAAAAAAGCAATAACAGCAATAACTGTTGATCATTTTTAAATCTTATCTAAAATTTTAAATTTAATTTTTTATTAATAAATCTAGATAAGTTTTAAATTGAATTAAAAGGATAGCCTGAGAAAAAATCTTTTGATAAAGAGTTTCTTAATTGTTTTAAGTATATAAGGTAGATGTTTATCTTCTTACTTCGACAAATGAAAGGATTGGCTTAATGGAAAACGATACAAATGGAATAAGCAACTCTATAGAGCTATGGTTAAAAACTAATTAAAAAAAAAAAAGAAAAAAATACAAAATCAAAAATACAAAATCAAATTAGCATTTTGTTATATACATAAACGACCTACCTGACATTATTTTAAACAAAATAGAAATTAATAACGATGACTCGAAGATTCTTAGAGTAATTAACAACTTGTGTGATAGGGCAAATATGCAGAAAGACCTAGAAGCTCTGTGTGAATGGATTGATATATGGAGAATGGGTCTCTGTGCTCAAAAATGTAAGATTATGCATTTTGGAAGGCTAAATGCTAGTTTTTCGTATGAAACATCGGGAAAAGAGGGATTGGATAAAAATCAACTGTGTACCACTGAGTGTGAAAAGGATCCAGGCGTTATGGTGTCTTCAGACCTAAAATGGACATGTCAAGTAAAAAACGCTTGCGTAAAAGTACTCGGAATTCTTAAAAGAACATTTTTAAGTAGAGAAGAAACTCTTTGGTTGAAGCTTTATATATCTTTGGTTAGACCTCACCTCGACTATGCAGTTCAAGTTTGGAATCCGAGCAAAAAAGGTGACGTAAAAGCGTAGGAAAAAGTACAAGAGCGTGCAAAGAAAATTCCTTGGTCACTAAGAGAAATTTCATACGAGGAAAGGCTTGCCAGATTGGGTTTAACAAAACTTAGTGAGAGAATGGTGAGAGGTGATTTGATTGAGGTTTTTAAAGTGATTAACGGTCATGAAAAAGTGTCGTTTATCAGAGAACTTCTGGATCCTGTTGGCAGGAATGGACCGATAATGAGTTTAAGAGGAAACAGCGCAAAAGTTCAAAGAGATAGTTTTCCAGTACAAAAAAGAAATGATTTTTCTGCCGCAGTGAGTGCTATACACGTTTTTTTCTCGAACAGAGTAGCTCCGCACTGGAATAGACTTCCTGAGGAGATGGTTAAAGCTAAGACAGTTAATGGCTTCAATGAAGCATTAGATAGGTTTAACAGAATTGGCTGCTAAAGCTTAATACGCCTTTAAGCGGTGATGAGCTCAGATTTCCTACTTGTTAGGATTTCGCAGCAAGAACTACTACTACTACTAGTAGCATGGAGAAAATAAAATACAATTTTAAAAGTTCAAACTTGAATTTTTTTCAGAAATTACATGAACTCTTATTTTGTCTTTTTTCTATACTTATTTCTACTTTTATTTTTTTTACACCATCTTAAAGGCGTTTATTAAATTATTTAATAATTATAGTAATAAATTATTATTTTTAGAAAAAGACTAAGGTCTCGGTGCTCACGTTTTAAGCTTTACTTTCAGTTTTAAAGGCTATTCAAATTGATAAAGTTCATAATAAAAATTGCCTTGAAGATTTTTAAGAAGACAATAGATCGGTAGAAAAATTTGATAGAAGATATGTAAAGGAAAGAGTATGATGTTTTATATAATATTTATTGGAAATTGAATAATATAAAAAGGATCAACTATAAATACTAATAAAATAGGTTATTCTAATATTAGATCATAAACTAATTATTGGATAGATAATTAGATCATTAAACTAGTTAGTGGATAGACGATTAAAAGAATGACCTTATATTATATTTGACAGATAAATTGAATAGAAGTCCTTTCTACTGTAGAGAATAATAATTTTCATTTAAGTAGATATTTTCTATCTCTCTTAACCGTGTAATATTAAAAATATGAGATGCTGCATACGTCTATATTGAAAAGTCATCATCATAAAGTTTTCAAAAAATGACTTTTAGTTGCTACAAAAAACGCTATTTAGTAAATTTTATGATAATTGTGGCTGGTGATGGGTTCATAATTGATGCTATAGGATCATAGGTTTCTAATGGGAAAAATATTACTGACCAAATTATTTTTTAAATTATCTAAAAGATCTTAATATCCATTTTAAGAATATATCTCTGAAATGTTTTGCTGAAGAGCCGAAAAAAGAACAACGATAAGCTGGACTATCGTTTTCTCATCACTTAAAAAAATTATCCCAAACTAAAGCCTTAATTTTGCTATTAGATTATTAAAAAAGCATTATATTTCAAATAATCGGAGTCCTTGTGACTGACCATTTAGAAAAAAATTAAAAAAAAATTAATATAAAAAATACTTTTTATATGAGAATTGCCTATAGACATTATGACCTTAAATTAAAAGTTCAATGAAAATATTTTTTTGCATGAATGATTCTTGTTGAATATATATAAGGTTTTTTTCATTCATTCTTATAAATAGGCAAAAAATGACATTAGTGAATGTAATTGGACGAATTTGGATCTGTATTATTATTGCAACTACGACAATTTTCGGTCAATTCACTTGGAATTAATATTAAATTGTTCTAGATTTTATAAAGAGACATGTCATCCAAATGATGGGATAAAGAGATAATTGTCGAATAGTAACTAATGTGTTGAACACAAAATCAGCGTGTCCATCTATTTTATTAGTGGCCAAGTAGCCAAGACACAAAAAATCAAGTCAATAAACAATCACAATCAGACCTCAGCTAAAAACCTTGTTCAAGACATCAAAAATGATTCATAATTAAAAAATAAAAACAAATATTTTTGGTACAAGCACAAACAATCAGTCTGACCATGCGTTAATCAAGATCAGCACATGCCACCGTCGAGCTCAAACGGTGCTGTCAGTGGAGCAATAAATAAAAATATTTTTTTTTTGATTTTTTTATTAGTAACTGTTGACCAGTGTTATCGTTTAGAAAACCTGAAATGATATAATTTTATGTTACTATGATTGGAGATTTCAGATTTGGGCTTCTTTCTCTCCGAAAATAGTGGAACTAAATTATATTTATTATTAAGAAAACTTAAAAAATAAATTTTGTTTATGGTTAATAAGACTACTATTTGATTTCATATTTAAATTTAAAAGGAGGGATGACACCTGAAATTTTAAAACTTTGTGTGACCCCTGCCTTTGTGAGATGTTGAGGAGATACCATCTGAATCCAATACCATTGTTTCACCAAACCATTGGCAATTCTATTGACAGTGAAAAAAGCAATAACAGCAACAACTGTTCATCATTTTTAAATCTTATCTAAAATAAAAATTTTAAATTTAATTTTTTATTAATAAATCTAGATAAGTTTTTAAACTCCATTTTTTAACTATCATATAGCATAACTATTAAATATATTTTATATTAATTTATATTTATTCATATTTATTCATATGTAGAAATAATTATATTAATATATTTTATATTAATATAATTTTTATATTAATTTCTTTTTACCAAAAAGACTAACTAATTTGTGGTATTTCAAATTAAAAAAATCATTATAGTCGACTTTAGTGAAGTCAAAAGAAAATTTTTAACTAAAATGACTAAAACAAATTAATTTAATTTTATCGGTAGAAATATTTGATAAATTTGTCAAGAATTCGTTGAATTAAATTCTTAGAGCAAATTTGTTAATTTTTACATTTTTCACAAAATGCACATTATATTTCATGCAATAAAAAATACTTGAAAAATAACTAACATGTCTTGATTTCTAGGATAAAGATTGGTTCTAATGCTTGAGAAAATTTTCATTACTTCAAAGTTTTCTTTAATCTGCAAAAGTGTACAAAGAGTTTATTCAAAAATCTTGTCCGAAAGTTTATAAAACATGTTAAAATTTCATTAAAAAGAATAAATATTTCTGCTTTAAAATGATATCTCTTAAAATAACTCTTTTAAAATAAAAATTATTGTTTTCATTGTCTTTGTTGCTAGTTTCAGGGCATCCGTAGCCTCACAAAATGTACAGATTCTGTAACTAAAGAAAATTATGAAATTTTGAATGGTAAATTTTGGACAAAAAATGAACGATCAGTTTTTGACAAAGAAACGTAAAACTTGTTTTGCTTAAAAATTAATTGTTTTTTAAAGAATAAAATTTTGATAAAAAATCTTCTAAGATATGTCGACTTATTTGTTGATAATTAATTATTTTAGCCCTTTTTGCATTGTTAATCAATTAGAAGATTTTAAAACTAGTATGTTCATATACTTGTTCAATTTTGTTGAGATTTTATTCAAATTTATATTTAAAAAAAATTTTAAATAAAAATAACATCAATTGTTCTGTCATTATTTTATTTTCACAACAATTTATTTATTTATTTGTTTTTCTGTATCGAGCTAAGGCTCCTTTGGATCAAAAGATATCAAAAATGTATAAAAAATAAATGAAAAAAAATATTTCGAAAAAAGAAAAAACTAAAATCTAAATAAAAAGGTTGCATCAACTCACTTTTAATTAAACAGAAATTAATTTGTGAAAACTTAATATCGAGTTTGCAATTAAATTTTTTAATGATGTCTAATCGTTGCCAAGAAAACCGGTTTTCTAACAGCTTTAAATAATCAAATCAATTATTTTAAAATTATTTTATGTAGCATTTTTAATTTGCTTTGTTTGCTTCGAATTAAAATTTTTCTCAAATTTTAATTACCAGTTTTGGTTTTTTGAGAAATTTATTTTTTTATTTTTATCATCTGGTACAAACATCATAATGGAAAATCAAGAAAATTCTTTTCAAACTGAAAATTCTACCACCAAAAATGAATCAAATTTGTCTTTAAGTGAAAATGATTCAAAACCTGAAATGAATGATCCTGAGCTTGATTTGTCAGACACTGCAATTTCAAACAAGCCGAAAAACTCGATAAAATATGCATCATTTAGCCAGGAAAATGATAACCAAAGTCTAAATGAGCTCACCACTGATTTAGACGATCAACAAGAAGAAACAAATAACGAGGCCAAAAGTATAGAAATATTAGATTTAAATCAACGAGCTTCAGATGATGTAGACCGACCATTTTCTTTTTCCCCTCAGCAAGCTTCAAAATCTGAAAAAAGCGAATCTTTCAGTACTTCCAAGCTGCACGATTCTTCCAAACAAGAGTCTTCTGTCAAACAAACAACTGACCAGGAAGAATTCTTTCCAGAAAATACCGATAAAACATTATTGGGACTTAATTCGCAAAAATTAACCAAATCTTCAATTATATCTGATTCTACGGAATTAAAGTTGAGAAAAAAATATCAAGTTTACGAAAGACAAGCTCAAAAATCTCAATTTAGAAATATAAGCGAACAAGATTTATTCACGACAATTAATCGGTTAAGTGCTATGCCCAACCGAAACTTAGAACCTTATAGAGTAAGGACAATACATGATAGAGTAAAGGATATTGATATAGATGCAGTTTCCCTGCGACTCTATAGTTCAAAAATACGTAATTTTTATCATTTAATTTTTATAGATTTTAACGAAATTTGTTTCAGATGGCCGAATTACAATGGACGACTTCTACAATGGTTATTTCCTGAAACGGATTCGCCCAGCTGATCCACTAGTTGTTGTAAGACATTATTCTTTTCGAATATGAAAATTGAAAGGTGATTTTTTTATTTTAGTCGGAAAGATTGAGTGCCAAAAAGGATACAAGAGTGCCTGATAGTTGTAGAACTATTAAAAGCTCGTCTATGAAAAGAAATGATTTATGTGTATCATGGGCTTGGAAGGGATATAATTGAAATTTTATTTTTTTTATAATTTTTTTAAAATGATTAACCTTTTTAAATAAATTTTTTTTTTAACATTGACTGACTTGAAGAAATCAGCGGTTGATAAAAGGTTGAATAGAATATAAGTTAACACTTTCTCTCTAAATTAATTAAAGAATAAGAATTTATTTGTCATTTTTATCTGACAGAATTGGATATTTATTTAATTTCAATCATTTTAATTATATTGAAAAGTGGATGAATAAAAGTACTGTATTTCATAAAATAGAAGTAATTTTAAAACGCCCCTAAAACAAACCGTTCGATGCACTTAAAACCCACCTTTGTAAAGTCTCAAATGAGCTCTTCCAATGGACAACAGTTTTTCTGTAACATTTCTAATTTCTCTTTCAAATTCTAATTAATCTAATACAACTTTTTTTTGGACACTTTTTTAAAATTTTTAATACCGATGGCGAAAGGAGTTCTATTACTCAGAGCCATTTATTTTAAATATTAAATAAACTATAAAAACAAAAAGTATGATTTATTTATTTAAAAATGAATGTAAAAAATCGGTTTCGGTAACACTGTTCAATTGAGATCCTCAGATGGTTGAGGAATTTCTGAAAAGATAAAGCAATTAAAAAATGGCTACGAAATAGATCAATTATTCCTGTGCACCCTTTTCTATTTCAACAAGATTTGGCAGCAAGAAAGCATACCAGAGAACTGGTCGAAAAGTCTCATAGTCAGGCCCCCTTAGAAAGGTAACAAAATAATTTGAAGCAATTGCCGATGAATTACACCTTTACTAAAGCAAGCAAGACGTTATGCAGCATAATCCTGGTAAGAATCAAGAACGCTTTGGATGTTATAATTAGAGAAAAACAAGAAGGATTTAGACGTGGTAGAAAATTTATGGATCAGACATTTTCTCTTCGGAACATCACAGAACAAAGTTTGGAATGAAATAGTCCCTTGTATCTTAACTTCATTGACTTCAAGAAAGCTTTTAATAGCAAACACAGAGAACGCTTGAGGGTCATATTAACATCTTAAAGTTTGCCACAAAAGATAATAAAACTCTTCTACGAGAAATTCGAATTGAAGATTTAGAAGGAGAAAAAAATCAAAAAAATCATCTAGACCGCAATTATTACCCAGTGGAAACTGGTCCCCCTATTTTTATGATGAAAGAGGTTTAAACATTCGCCCCGTATTGCAGAGATATTTTGAAGATTTTTTAACCCTCAACGGGTTTCGATCCTCTGCTTGCATGACTAACACGCAAACCATTCGGCAATACGGGCTTCTAATTGCGGTGTAGATGATCAACTCGATGCAGTAGTCACTGCATCAGATCGGAACCGTTACTCAAAAAGTTATTTGAAAAGGAGATGAGCGCCTCCTCATTATCCACAAGGATAGAATAGGGACAATTATTATTATTGAAGATTTGGTGGATGATATGGTGCTAATATCTAATCAAGAAACATATGTGAGAATGAAGGCGCAAGATTTGACGAACATCGCTGAACCAACTGGAAATTAATGAGACCAAAACAAAAGCTGTGTGTGAGTGTGAGAATTGAGTGAAAGAATTCACATACTTAGGAAAGACCATCAGAATAGTAATGGGAAAATACGGAGACATTAAGAATTGACTTGCTACAGCAACAAAATACACCCTAAGAAACATAACTTAACTGTACAATAGTTTAGTAAAAGCAACATTGATGTAGGGTAGCTGTCTGAATCTGACAGAAAAGACTGAGGTGGATTTTCGGAATGAACTGGGCTTTGACATTTTCGAAAGCTTAACTAACGGGTGTAAAATAAGAAATGGCACAAAAGTTTTTAATTTGCTATAAGAGTGGACAAGACCTTTTGCCAATTTTTTTTCTAAATTTAGAATCAGGCTGATCCTAGCCTTAAAATAAATAAAAATTAAATCATAAAGTTGAATTTTCGACAAGTTGTTGGTAAAAAATGTACGAAACCATCAAAAAAGATTTGCACAAATTTGTTACAATTAACCAAAATTTGCCAAAAGCTGAAGTTTTAACGAGATTCACTTTGTAGCAGTTACGCTAGAAAGGCGCTGGAGAGTGTAAAGAACAAGGGCGTTAAAAAATTTGAAGAAAAATTAATGGTCTGGTTTTCTATTTCACAACGCAGAAGCGAGCCATATTTTGTACCTAGTGGTTTAGCGGTCAATCAACAGGCCTACCTTGGCCTACATTAAAATTTTTGTAAAATAAATCAAATTTATCAAATAATTTACACGCTCTTTTGTAAATTAAGTTAATATTGTTAAATACATACATCTTAAAGTGATTAAAAGTAAACTTAATTTTTTTTAATCACAAATATTAAACAATTTTAGAAAAAAAAAAAAAGGTCATTTCACCAAATTTTGATTTAGCGCCATTTTGTACCATTAAATTTGAATTAACGTAGCCAAAAAAAGTAGCCCTACTTAAAGGTGTAGTAAGACAAAGCTAGGGAGCCCTACTTATAGGTGCAAGTAGCCATTAATGTCTAGGTAAACCTATTTTTTTTTATTTTTTTTTAAACAGAATTAAAGGAAAAAGACAAATTTATATGTATTACTTTTATTTTCAATGTGCTCCGCTACTTTGGCTACTTTTGAGTCAGTTTTTAACATATTGATAACTTCATGTTGTTCATTTTCATCCAACTTACGATTCTTAGCGTCATGATCAAACATTTCCTTAGAAACTTCATGATTATGAGTTAAATTTAATTTTGTTATATTATACTTATCTTGTTTTTCAGCATGATTAATTCTTATGATTGCTTCACACCCATTTGCGTTATACCGTTGAACTGTTCTTTTACAATTTCCACGGCTCTTAACAGATTCTAATTCCTTATATCTCTTACATCGGAATTCTATATATTTTAGTTTGTTAGTTGCCTTACCTTGACTATCTTTAAAATAATTGCTATTTCTTACATTAAAAAGTTGATAAGTGTCTTCTATCATACTTTGCAAAACTCTTACCCAATATTAGTAATTTAGTTTTACATTTTACTACAGTTTTAGATGGCACACTTTCATTATCAGACATATCCGAAGATGAGTCAGACTCACTACTTGATTCAATAAATTCGTTTTTATCATTAGACATTTTAAGATTGATTATAAGTAGAAATAAATTTTTTGATATAAGAATTAAAATACTAAAGCATCTAATATTTTGTTAAGACATTTTATTTCAAAAAAAAATACTCATGAATAATATAAATTCAAAGAACAAATGATCAATTAAGAAAAATAGGTTCATTAATAAAATTGAATATAGGTGCACCTAGCCAAACCTATTTATAGGTTTGATAAAATTTGTCGTCTAGGTACCCCTAGAAATAGGTTTAAAATTGATGGCTAGGTGCACCTATGCCTAGGTGCCCCGAGTCTCGCTCATTAAATTTTACTCACAAAAAAGACTTAACTACTAACAAAAAAATACTAATGGTGACAAATAAATTAATTGACTGATAAAATAATGTTTTGAGTGTCAAAAATCTCACATTTTATCAAAAACTTTTTTGACTTATTAATTATTTTTACAATACATTAAGGATTTTGAGGTGACAATAAAAATCAATTCAGAATAAAGCAGTAAGAACTATCCTTAAGTTAAAATATGATACTCCCTCCAACATCGTGCAACATGAAGCTTTTAATAAACTAAAATTACTAACAGTCTCGAATCGTCTTTTTGAGTTGAGCGAGAAATATGTTGGGACAGGACTGAGTCATTCTATTCCATTGGTTGAAAGACTGGTGAAAGAATACAAAGAAGGTTTTGAATCAAGATATATTGAATACCCAACTCCATTGTGTAATTGCTACCTTACTATTTCTTCTTTTTTTCCTGAAACTTGAACTATTTAAACATATGGCACATGAAACAATCTTTTCCAATTTATGTCTTTTCAACTTTAATTTTTTTTAGCTTATTTACTCTATTTTGATTATTTTTTTTTTTTTATCTAATTTTATTAACTTTAATTTTATTTTTATTTTATTTTTTTATTTTATTTTTAATTTATTCTGAAGGAGCTTTAGCTCGGTACAGAAAACAAATAAATAAATAAATAAATAAATAATAACCTTTCACATATTCAATAGGGAATATTATGAAATTCTTGATTTATTCTTAGTCTCATCTTCATTGATTGATAAAATAAATGATTTTAAGGTTCTAAATAATCAAGATATGACCAGTGATCATTTCCTATTTGAGGCATGCATTTATTTTGACTACTCAGTTATCCCTAAAACACAACCAAAGAAGCTTAACTATAAAAAAGCAAATTGGTTTTTATTCCGTGAGATCCTTAGAGGTCAAAATTCAGCATCAATTGATGAACTAAATGAAGAAATTACCCAAAAATTAATTTCTGCAGCTTATAAAAACATTCTATACCAAAAAAATAAAATTTTCAAAACAAGTCTCCCACCGAACATTGTCAGTATAATTAAGGACGCAGGAAAATAAGAAGAATAATTCAAAAACTTGTTTTCAAAATACTAAAAAAATATTCAACCAAATTACTTCAGAGTTAAGAATCCATTTAAAAAATTTTTGGAATTATTTATTATTTATTTTTTTATCTGTGTCGATCTAAAGCTCCTTCAGATAAAAAACTAAAATGTAAAGAAAAAATACAAGAAAAATTAAAATAAGTTAAAATATAATAAAAAGACAATTAAATTGTAAATTGATAAATTGTAATTGATAAATTGTAAGTGGTGACATGTGCAAAGTATTTAAGTATTGAACAATTCAGGAAAGAAAGAAGAAATTGTAAGATAGCAATTCCACAATGGAGTTGGTTATTCAACATACTTAGATTCAAAACCCATTTTATATTTATCAACCAGCTTGATAACCAATGGAACAGAATGACCCAGTCCTCCCGCTACATATCTTTCGCTCAATTCAAAAAGTCGATTCGAGACAGTTAAGAATTTAAGTTTATTAAAGGCCTCATGATGAATTTTTATAAAAAACTAGTTATAAACAAGTTATATTTTTGAAGCCACACTCGACCTTTATTTTGGCGTTTGCAAAATATTGGAAGGAGTATCATATTTTAGTTAAAGTATAAAACGAACTGCTGAGTTTTGTAAGACTTGAATTTTTTTAATTTTTGTCTCCGAAAATGAATTTTGACACGGAAAAGAGTAATCAATTATGGATCCGATTAAAGATTTATATAGGTTTCCTAGTGCCCCTCTTTTTGTCTGACAATTTTTTTATTAAGTTCAACCGTGAACTACAATACCGTTTTATTATATCAACCATTGAAGTAGAGGTTAATTTTGAAGGCATTGTGAATTTTGGTACAAAAAACAATTACAAAACATAAAAAATGCCAAAGCTCAGGTTCTTAAGGATCAAAACATGTCCTGTAAATTGTAGCAACTGAAACATCCTTTGTACCGACAATACACTGATTCTGCAAAACTCTGCAATACATCTGAATAAAGTATTTATATTTCTAATACTTCTAATTATTATATTTTTATTTATTCTAGATCGAAAGAATTAACCAGTTTTAAAAAACAATTCAATCTAAATTTTGAAGGCGATAGTTCAATGCGTTTCTACGGAATGAAAAAGACGAAATGTCCACTTAAGTTTTGTGGGGGAAAAGGTCATATTGATACTAAGAAAAAGAGGCATTTAAGGTTATTTTTTAATATTAATTAAAATTATACATATTTAAATTTAAAAAATAGTGGCGTTAATTGTCCATTTAATCCATCAATTAAAAAAATTGCATACGAAAATCAGAATCAGTGACAACTAATTGAACTCAGGCAGGATTATGACGATTTGCAAAATTCAAATGAAAATTTAAAAAATGCATTTAGTATGGAAATTTTTTTTTTTTATTATTTTGATTAATATTCATTTGAAAGCTGAGATGAATTTTAAAATGTTACAATTACAGGAAGAAATTAATGAAAAATATACCTCAATAAAAGATTTGAAATTAAATCTAGAATCATCCGAAAAGAGAGCTAAAACTCATAACGGTTTAGTTAATTTTAGTTTTTTTCTAATTGAATTATTCCCGTTTAAATAAAGATTTAGTTATAAAAAACGCAAACGCAGACGATCCTGTAGGTACTTATCGAAGCAACGGTTCAGCAAATGGAAGTATTGTATTTAAGGTGAAAAGGATCGGATTATATTATGAAAGCTCTGAAAAGAATCGAGTATACATTACACGTCGGGCTGAATCGTGCATAGAGTTTTTTTCGGATTAAATATTTATATTTTTATTGTTTTTTTTTTTTTTGAAATTTTTCTTACCATTTTAAACGAAAATTTGATACGAATATAGAAGAAGTCTTTAATATAAATCGGTATGAACCCTCCCTTTCCTAGAATCAGTCAAAAGCTTTTTTATTTTCTTTCAAAAAAAAAGGAAGTTAAATATTTTGATCAATTAATGATCTGCATAACCATCAGATTGTAAGATATTATTTACCATTTTCGGTTTTTTAGGAAGAGATTGAAAAAGCTGGAGATTCTAGGAATGCTGATTCATAATGTCAGATTTTTAATTACTTCTTAAATTTTCATTTCAGATTTTCATGAAAAAATGATAAGAATTATTTCAAAATAAATAAATTTTTTAAGAATATTTTTATTGTTTTATTCATTTTTCCAATTTAAAAATTATTATTTAATATAAATTTTGATAATATAATATATAAATTCATGTGAATTGAAAAATGTTGATTACAGTGCGCAGCAATTTTCAAAATATTTGTTTTCAAGACACATTTAAAACATAACAAAAGTTTAAAATTCCATACTTTAGGTTGCCTAAACACTGGTTTAAATGCTTTGTTAGATTGTGAATTTTAGATTATTATTTTTACATTAAAGGGTGGTACAGAGGATGTACCAGTTGCTACATTTTACAGAATATTTTTTCGCTTGTCCAAATTGGTGTATTTTATATTTTGTTTCTGATTTTGTACTAAAATTCACAAAATTCTGAATTTTGCAGATGTATTGCAGAGTTTTGCAGAATCAGTATTTTGGTGGTACAAAGGATGTATTAGTTGCTCCTATTTACAGAACATGTTTTGCTCCTTTAGAAGCTGAGCTTTGGCATTTTTTATATTTTGTATTTGTTTTTTGTATCAAAATTCACAATGCCAATTTTGAATCAAATTTTATACCTAAAAACTTGATTACCTTTTGACTCTCAATTATACTTTCATATATTTTTAATTTTAAGTCAATATTTTCCTTATTATATTTAGTGAAGACAATGAAGCAAGACTTTTCAACAGATATTTTCATCTTCTACTTGAAGAGCCATTTTTCTAGTTCGTCTAAGTATTTGTTTATCTTATTTTCTAGATTTCCTTTTTTTCTTAAAAATATAAAATGTAACCAAGTCATCAGCAAAAAGAAGAGAGTATTCACTATTTGTTTTGAAAATGAATTAATCCAATGTATTAGGTAAGAGGAAAGATTCATTTTTATTAGTTTATAAATAAGACCATCATGCCAAACCCTATTGAACGCTTTGGAGATATCAAAAAATAAAGAAAAAACTTTCTTCTTTCTTTTAAATGATTCTACAATTTTTTGAATAAAGAAGAAGAGATTATCAGTGGTTCGTCGATTTTTTTAAAAACCTGATTGCTCCTGAATTAGTAATGAGTTTTGTTCTAAATAACTATATAACTTTGAATAGACGAACCGTTCTAAAAGTCTTAATTGTCTTTTTGTTATATTAGAACAATTTTTCTTGTATTTTTTCTTTGCATTTTTATTTTTTTTTTTTTTTTAATCTGAAGGAGCTTTAGCTCGGCACAGATAAAACAGATAAATAATAATAAATATAAAGAGAGAGAGAGAGACATGGCCTTGGGTACTAGGAATGTTACAGATTGTACAGCAGTAGTTTGAATAACTTGCAGCTAATATCTAAACCTGATTCAAAGAATGAGTTAAGACATTAAAAATTACAATTTTAAACATTGAAAACGAATAAAGACTATGTCCGAATAAGAGTCACCTTGTAGCAAATTTTACTCGATACATTTCTTGTTGCAAATTTTTTGAATATCTCCTAATCAAAACCTAAAATTCAATTAAATTTTATTTTATTCATTTAAAACAAAAACTATTACTTACATTAAACAAAAAGAAAAAAGAAAGAAATAAAAGTGTAAAAAAATAGAACAAAATGTTTGCGTTAAATTTCGTGTTTTATACATTCGTGAAGAAAAATTAGATTACAGAAGAGAATTTTTTCAAACGAAAAAAAAAAAAAGAAGAACTCATTTAAAAAACGAATTCCACTTCGGAACAGTCAAACAAATTTGAACATTTTAACAAAATTTTGAACCAAATCAACACACACAACCTGGCCAAAGCTAGTCGTGCAAATCGACGTCACCCTTTTCAAGTGCTTTTCGCTCGGACCACTCTCAATCGAATATTGATAGGCCTTTTTGTCCAGGTCAAAGATCTCAACCACTGTTTTTTGCTTGTCGGACTTGGCAGCGAGCAGTTTGTTTGTGTGCTTGTCGTGCCACAAGGCCGTATAGTTGCCGCTCGACTTGGACGCTGCGCCAGCAGTGCCACTGTTGGTGGTGAATGTGGTCAGAGTGGAGCTGGTGCTAATGGTGGAGTTGAGCGACGTGAGCGAGCTAGAGAGCACTTTGTGGCTGCTAGGCGACATGAGCTTGCGAAAGTTGATCTCACACTTTTTCCACTTGATCTTCTTTAGATTGTGGGCTTCCAAAATGTGGCCGAGCGTGTGATCGGTGAGCCAATCGAGGTCGATCTCGTACACGCTCGAGCTGGACGAGGACGCGTCGGCCACCAACACCGCCATGTGACTAAAGCTGCCGCAAAAACAAGTTATATTTTTGAGGCCACACTCGGCCTTTATTTTGGCGTCCAACGAGTCGAACAAAATTTGGCCGCGAATGGTGCACAAAAACAGCTTGTTCTTGTTGTCCTGCACGACGAACAGCTCGGGATGCAGCGTTTCCATTAGGCCGATGGGCTCGTCCAACTCGATGCCGAACTGCTGCAGCCGACTCTCGTCAACGCTGAACTCGCTGAGCTGCTTGAGGCGCCAGTTCATGGTGACCAAGTTGGAGTGGGCAATGGCGAGGGCAGTGGAGCTGGAGTGAGCGAGGCCGTCGTGCTGCAGATGGCCGAGCAGGTGGCCCTGGTCGCTCAGCACTTTGATCCGATTGTTGCCGCTGTCGAGCACATAAATCTTGTTGTTGAGGCAGCGCACGCCAATCGGCATGTTGAAGTGGGCGTCCGAGCTGCCTTTGTGGTTGAACGCGAAGACTTGAGAAGCGGAGGAGCCGGCGCCGCCTCCGAACGTCCACAGCGACTCGACATAGTCCACGATGTTCAGGTAGGCCGGCGACTTGTTGATGGGCCTGGCGAATATGTGAATGTCGAGGCGGTACTTGCCGACTATGTTGGGCACGAACTTGAAGCGGTAGGTGCCGTTGTTGAGGTCCTGGACGCTGTGTGCGTTGAGTTGGCGCGCGAACGGGTCTGTGATTGTGAGCGTGACCGGGTCGCCGCCCTCTCGTCTCTTCTGGCCATAGTAGTCCACCGTTTCGACGAGCACTTCGATGGCCAGGTTGGCCGGATGCACTGCGCTGCAGCTGCACGACACAATGCGGTAGTTGGAGAGCGGCGCGTACGTGTTGGATGTTTTGAAGCGGCCGAACGTGGCCAGCAGCTCGTCCACTTGCTGCACACAATTGTTGAATGTGTACTCGTAGTTGATGAAGCTGTTCTCTCGCGGCTCGCACAAATGCCGCAAACAGTCCAGCTTTTCGTTTATGCTCTGGATTTGGTGGCCGAGCTGCTTGGACTCGATGTTGCGCTGGTGGTACTGTTTGCACTCGAGCTCGATGTTTTGCTTTTCGCTGACAATCAGCTTTAGCTGTTCGTTGAGAACGCCGGTCTTGTTGTGTTTGATGCGCGTCAAGTCTTTGAGCAGGTGCTGCTTGCGCTTGTCAATCGATTGTTTTAGGTCGTCAAAGGAGCGCTCGACCGCCTCGGCCACACTCTCCACTCGCTCGTTCAGCTTGCCTATTTCGCTTTGCACGTTCGCCAGCGCCATATTGAAGCTGTTCATGCACTGGTTCGACTTGAACAAGAAGATCTCGGTCATGCGCTTGATCGCGATCGAGAACGGAATTATGATGTGGTCGGCGTCGGCCGCCATTTTGAAGTGCGACTCGCACAGCGAACAAAACGACTTGTCGCACGTCTCACAGAACAGCAGCTCTTCGCTCGTGTGCCTGGCGCACCGCGGCACGATGTCTCTGGAGCGCTGGTTTTTGACCAGGTCGAGCAGCTGATTTACAATGAAGCTCGGCGGCAGGCTGCCTATGCCGCCGTTCCTCGGCAAAACGATTGTCTCGCGGCAAATCGGGCACCGGATGCACACATCGACAAACTGCTGGTTCGAGCTGCTCAGGTTGCGGCTGTTGGACGTGAGCGAAGTGCTGCTCAGCCGGGAGCTGTTCGCGCTGCTGCTCGACTCGGCGTTGATGGCTGCGGCGGCCGCGTCTGCAGCCGCGATCGACCTCGATATCGAGTTGTTTATGAGCACGGTGGGGCTGGAATTCAGCGAGTCCAGGTTGATGCCCGAGCCGTTGTTTATTGGTATGGCGGTGGAGGCTATGCGGTCCAGGCAGCTTCGGCACAGAGTGTGCGAGCATGGCAGCAGCTTTGGCGTGTGCTCCGAGTCGTCGTAGGCAAGCATGCATGTTGGGCATGTGAGGAAATTGTCCGTGAAGTCCTCCGCGTTTATGTTTATTGTCTCTATCAATGCTGAACTCATTTTTTGTTTCGTTGCAGCGGCCAAAAAGAAAATTTTTTTTTTTAAAACATTTTCAAATTTATTATCTGAATGTGATAGAAAAACTATGAAAAACGGCATCGATTTGACCTAAAAATGTTAAATCAAAGCGTTAGAAATTAAATTAGGTTGCTATCTATTGTTTTGTCGTTGTTGTTGTTGGTGTTGTCGCTAGTTGCTTGCTTGTTGCTGTGCCTAGGAAGCATTAATGAATCATGAATATGATCCGCATAAAACGAGGCTAACTAAATCACATAGAAAAACAAAAAAAAGGTAATGTTTACTCTAACAAGACATTAGGCAAATAGCGAAATTTGAATTTTATTCCATGAACAGTGAGTTGTCAAGAGCTATCTTAATCAAAGCATTTCGCTTCTAATAATGAATAGTATTTCAAATGACCGGCTCTTTTTTTTAATTAAATAAAAATAAAATTAAAACTAGAGTAAAGATGCTATATGGAAAACAAAAAAGAAAATCCTATTTTTAAATGCTCTAGCTTGAATCTACCTTTATTGTGTTGGTCTGACAAATGCCCGCAAAACTTGAGTGACATTCTGATTTTTTTAATTTTTGTATCCTAAGTCTCATCAAAAATGAATTTTCTACAAGTCCTCTTTAACATATTCGACATAGCTGAAAAAAAATCTAACTTGTTTCACCTGTTGTTATTCTCTTCTATGATTGATTTGGCTTAATTGGCGATGAGAAATGCCCGAGTTATTTGCCCATGTAAATTGTCCAAAAAAAAATTCAGAAACTTTCTTAATTAATAACCTGGTGGTCCGGACAAATCTAAGCAATTAAAAAGCATTCGTGTTTATGCCTGTTTAAATGCGCAAAAAGGTTAATAAGATACGAATGAATAATCAAAGAAATTCTATATCGATTTCTTTTCCAAATTCGATTCATTAATCCTATTACAATTTCTAAATAAATCAAAATACAATAATAATATTGAGTTACTTAGATATTCATAAATTTGCATTTGCATTCAAACCATTTTATCCACTAGATTTTTTGTTCAAGCTTAAAAATCTAACAAAAATTTCAAATTCAAGAGAACAAAAATGCATAGTCTTTAGATGAATTTTGTAAATTTACTCAAGCATAAACTTGTTTTCTTTTCGTGTTTAAACATAAAGATTTTCTTTTCCACTCATCACATCATTCAGGTCCTTGTTGAGCAAATTGTTTTGTCCGCTCTCGAAATAAATGACATTCTGAACAGACCTATAATCTTCACTATGAACATGCTAAAGCTGATTTGGTTTAATCAAATAATTAATGACATTGGTCATGAATTTTAATTTTGATCATTTTGATGCACAAATTTTAGACTAAATTTTATTTAAAATCATGAGTTATCTTTTAAAAAATGTATAATATTTTAGTATGCTGTTTTTGGATTTTCGAGAAAAAAGCTTTGCTCATTTGATTTTTGAATATTTTTCATTTTAACAAAATTGAGAACGCTGAGTAAAACTCAATTTATTAGATAATTAAGAAAAGAAAAATTTTATTTAATAAACAAAAATTAAAATATTTAAATAATATTTATTCTTAAATCTATTTTTAAAATTAAAATTACTACTATTTCTGAGTGAGGATTTAAGATGATCATACTTAAGAAAAGTCCTACTTCAGCAAGACCTTGACGCTCTCTCTGAGTGATCGAATAAGTGGCGCATGCTTTTCAATGTGGACAAATGCAAGGTGATGGAGTTCAGAAGGTCCGGCAACAGCCACTTCGCATAATCTGAGCTACTTATGGGGGATCTTGACTCCAGGAGTACACTAGCCTTTTTCAATACCGAGAAAGATCTCGATGTAACTATCTCAAGTAATCTGAAGTTCACTAACCACATTCGAACAAAGCCATCGGTCAGCTAAAACGAACCTTCAGACACTGGACCATCGACACATTTAGAACTCTCTATTGTGCTTTCGTAAGGCCTCATCTGGAATAGTCCGCCGTTGTCTGGTCCCCATCCAGAAAGAAAGACATAAAGCTATTTGAGACCGTGCAGAGCAGAGCTACCAAGCTAGTTCGGAGAATTAGGAACTGGACTTATGAGGACCGCCTCGCCATTCTCAATCTGATACCCCTTCACGAGCACCTTGCACGAGGCGACATGATCCAACAGATAAACTTTAAAACGGCATCAACGAAGTTTGGACGAACCCACAGATCTACAGCAGCTCACTCTCCCAGTCCGGACCGGACAGAAGAATCAGGGGGCACATGAGGAGACCATCCGGTCAGACCTCAACAAAATGTATGCAAAGAGTTCTTTACTAACAGGGTTGTCAATGAAAGATCACAGACTCCGACTCAGTCAATCAATTCAAGAATTGCTACGATGCCTTCATGACCAAGTTTAATTGATCCAACAATATCTTTTATAAACCCCTTTCAGTTCCTTCTAAGTTCTTTCTTACCTTATACTGTAAATGATGTCTGTTGACTCTAAAAACTAAAAAAGTTCTTGTATTTTTGTAGTTTTCCTTTTATAGCTCAATGTGCTACCATAGGCTACCTCCTAGTACGTTGCCTCCGCAAGCTTGCTTGTCGTAGCTTTATTTATTATCATTATTATTAAAAGTGAGCGACGCTTAAAAAAAATACAAATAAAGTTGACATCTGAGATTGGAAAAAACGAATAAATTTAACAAAATAGCTAAATTTCTTCTTTGATTTTTGAATCAACATTTTTTATTGTTTCTAATTCTCATCCATCATTCTTTAGAATTAAAAATGTTCCATAATGAAAAATTTTGACTGAAATTAATTCAAAATTTTGTTTAAAAAATTAGGACACTAATATTTTGATTTTAAAATTAACAAAAGCCTTTCAGAGATTTGTCTTTCTTGTTTTTATGTGTACCCTTAATTAGTGACCAGCACTCTTAGGTCTAACTCAAAATTGGGGCCTATTATAAATGATTTTGAATCCAACTGATGCTATTAATTTATTTTGAGAATTAAACTCGACTGCTCGTTTTAGGACGTTGTGAAATTAAGTAAAAAAATTAAACCAAAATATTTTCTTTTTTGAAAAATTAATAGTGTAAAATAAAATTTTTTTTGTTGAATATTTTTTACCTATAATAAATTATTTTATTTCTTTATTAAATCAATCAAACCAATAGTCAAATTAAAATCTTATTGATGTTTTATTTTTTGACTTTATCATTCATCATAGAGTTTTTTTTCAAAAATTAACAATAAATTTAAAAAGAAAAAACAAACATTTTTTCGAGCGAATTTTGGAAAAATTTTTTCATTTCATTGAAAAAAAAATTAAAATATAAAAGAATATTTAAAAATAAACTTTTTTAATATCGAAAATATTATGTTCTAATATAAATTAATAACAAATTACTTTTAATTTTGTGGTTATGTGGTTATGGACTAGGTGAGAAAATAGTAAGTTCGCTCGAAGACTTTTTGAGTATGAAAACTCAGCGAGTTGTGCTTGGAGATGGAGTTTCTAGATGGTCAGAGGTACTGAGTGGAGTTCCGCAAGGATCTGTACTTGGACCCCTGCTATTTGTTTTGTACATAAATGACCTACCTGACTGCGTTTCAAATAAAATGGAATTGTATGCAGATGACTCAAAAATACTCGGTATAGTTAATAATGTTTATGAGAGAGCGATGTTACAGAAATATCTGGATGCAGAATGTCAATGGATAGAGGTTTGGCGTATGGGATTTTGTGCTAACAAATGTAAAGTAATGCATTTCGGCAGACTAAATGCAAGGCATAAATATACACAAAAAAGCAACAGGAATGTTATACTAGCGACCACAGATTGTGAAAGGGATCTTGGAGTGATGGTTTCATCAGATTTAAAGTGGACCAGCCAAGTGAAAAGTGCTTGCGCGAAAGCGAGTAGGGTACTTGGAATGCTAAAGCGAACGTTTACAAGTAGAGAGGAAAGACTGTGGGTAAGATTGTATATATCCATGGTGAGACCCCACCTAGATTACGCAGTGCAGGTTTGGAATCCAAGTATGAAAATGGACGTGAATGCGTTGGAAAAGGTGCAAGAGAGGGCAACAAAAATACCTTTGTCTGTAAGAAACATGCCGTATGAAAAGAGGCTGACAAAATTAGGACTGACAAAGCTGAGTGAAAGAAGAGTGAGAGGGGACTTGATTGAAATGTACAAACTAGTGAATGGAATAGAAAAGGTAAGCTTGGTCAAGAATCTAGTGAATAAATCAGAAAACAAGGGACCAGCCGGGGCGTTATGAGGAAATAGCATCAGAGTCCAGAGAGAAAGTTTCCCAGCTAAAATTAGAAACGATTTTGCGGCTGCAGTAAATGCCAGACATGTATTTTTCTCAAACAGAGTAGTTCCGCATTGGAATAGGTTGCCAGAAAACGTGGTGAAATCCAAGTCAACCGCTAATTTTAAAATGGCTTTAGATAAGTTCAATGGAATCGGCTGCTACAGCTCTACACGGCCAATTGGCGGTGATGGGCTTAGACAATCTACATGTTAGGTGTCGCAGCAAGAACTACTACTACTACTACTACTAATTTCGTCCATCTATATTGGATATTTTTTCTCATAATAATTTAAATTAGCATCACCACTGTTCTTAAATAACGCTTTCAATTAAGCTTTACATTTATTTATTTCAGAGTTGCTTAAAGGCCCAAAATAAAGTCCAAATCATTAAAAACAAAGCCAAAGTGCGGACATTAAATTTTTTTTTTCAAAAGTCCAACACTTACTTGGCTTCCCAATTAACTACCTGGGACGGCAAAAATATAATTTTTACGCAACAATAACTACCTTAAACGAAAGAAATTTCATTTGTCCTTGATTCTGACTGATGGATTCCCGATGCTATTTATTTGGCTCAGTTTTATTTAAAAAAAATAAAAAATAATCAAAATAAAATTTATTTATCTTTTGTGTAAATTTGGATATCAAAAAATCTAGATATTTTAAAACTTATCTATTATTAAAGATGTTTATTGAAAATAATTGGACAATGGACTTTTAATAGGCCTAACAGAACTTTATAAGAGAAATATTTAGCCCCGAAATAAATAGAATTACAGGAAAATTTATTTGATTAATTTGTAAAACTGGAGAAAAAATTGACTTTGGGATCTCGGAACTTCGAGTCATCAAGATTAAGACAATTTATTATTTTAAAATACTTTAAGAATTTTCTAGTCATGATATTCATTCTGAAAAATAAATTAAAAAGCTTTAGAAATTTAAAAAAAAAAAAAGTCCGGAATAGGACTTGACTTGAGACTTGTGTTTTTTAAACAACTCTGATTTATTTAATTCAAATTAGCTTTCATAAAGATAAGTAAAATAAAAGGAAAAAGAAATTAAAATTAATTACAAATAAAGTTAGAAAAGGAAAAGGCTATTGATAAAACCTCCTCTGTTTCAGAAGAATTGAGCTAGCAACTGTCAAAAACTATCTAGATTACTATGGTGTTAAAAATTTAGAAGCTGCACTTTTCAAAATTATTATTTTGTTGATGAATCAACAATGTTTTTTTCACAGAAACCAATTTTTTATCTAAGGTATCCCTCGAATATCAAATAGAATAGAAAACTAGATATTTGGGCTATAATTTTTTCATAAAGGGGCTACAAATTTTGCGGCTTGTTTTTTTATATTGTCTATTTCATTAGACTAAGATTGCAAAAGATTTATTCAGTATTTTATAGGGAACAAATTTCAGAATATTTGTTACCATTTGCAGCAGCTAAATTCGATTCGGAATTCCATTTGCACAAAAGACAATGATCCGGAACACAGGAAATTGTTATATCAATCATTTTTAGCCTTAAAAAAAACTAGTTGGGGAAAAATATAATAAACAAAATTTTAAAACTTATCTAGTAATTAAATTTCAAGATTAAATCTCCCTATTTTTATTTCAAATTTTTTATTAATTTTTGAAAATAATTTTAGAATATAAATGAATTTTTTTTAACTTTATTACTTTTTACTCTAGAAAAATATAGCAAAAAATCGAATTATTTAAATTTTCCGATTTCGATTTTAATTGTAATTTTTTTTATAAATTTTGTTAGAGCTTAAGCTGAAATTCTCTTAAAGAAAATAGAATTTAATTATATTTAACAATTGATTTATTTTGTTTTAAAAATTAAATAAATTCTAAATTTTGAGATTAGATTTAAATTAAATATTAAAATTAAGTTTTAAAAAAACCTCTGGTATGAGGAAGAAAATTGAAAATAAATTAAATTATTAAATTTTATTATATGTAAAATAAAAAAATTTATTAGTTTACTTTTAAAGAGAAAAGTAATTTGACATCTGCAAGTCTGCTGACTGAGTAAAAACTTGTTTCTCGTTTCAATTTTTGATTCATGTGAATTATTGAATTTTAAAGATAATTTTTTATCAAAGTTTATCAATATTTAGAGCAATTATATTCTAAAAATTTTCATAGAACCATGATGTAACGAAAAAAAAATAAACAATACACAAGAATATGAATAGAATAATTTTTTTTTTTAAACGGATTGCGCTGGTAAGTTTTTAAGCCTTTAAAATTTTTTAAAAATAACATTTATTTAAAGTTTTTTATGCTGTTTTTTATTGCAAAAAAAAGCGACGCCAGCGTTATTTAAAAATTATGATTAGAAAAATATAATTTAATGCAATGTATACACAAATTGAGATCTTTTCTCGACTTAATTTTAGTTTATAATGCTTTGGGATCGAAGTATCTAACAAAATAATTTTCTACTGCGATTTCTAATTTATAGACCAAATTTTGGTATTCTTAATCTAGAATTTTTTTGGCTAAGAGTTCAAAATGGCAAATGTTTGCAAAAATCTTCAATTTGGCCTGAATGCTTTTAAAAAATCCACTCTAGCTTCAAAACAGGTGATTTTTAAGTTTTAATTAATTTTTTTTTTCTAAATTTACCCATCAAGCTCCTCAATTTTAACAAATTAAACAAGAACAGCGTTCTTCTGAACAAGTCTCAAATAAGAAACTACCTTTTGCTGCATGAGTATGTTTCGATGGGCTTGCTCCAACAGTTCGGAATCAAAATTCCTAATTTTAAAGTAGCAACATCCCCTAGTGAAGTCAAAGAAATAACTGCAGCTGGAGGTTTGTGGTTAACAATTTAAAAAATTCACATTTCATTCGCTTTCTTCCATTTGATTGTAGAATTGGGAAAAGATGTTGTGATTAAAGCTCAAATTTTGGCAGGTGGTAGAGGAAAAGGTACATTTGATAGTGGAATGAGAGGAGGTGTAAAGCTGGTCTATAGCGTTGAAGAGGCTGAAAATGTATCCAAAAATATGCTAGGTCATCGTTTGTATACCAAGCAAACTGGCCGTGAGGGCAAGCCATGCAATAAAGTAATGGTGTGCGAGAGGTTGTTCACCAGGCGAGAGTTTTACTTTGCCATTACTCTTGAGCGTGCTTTCCAGGGGCCAGTTATTATCACAAGTACTCAAGGAGGTGGCAATATTGAACAAATTGCGGCCGAAAATCCAGAGGCTATCATCAAAGAACCAGTTAATTTAGACACTGGTCTAACTGAGGAACAATCGCTCAAATTAGCCGGCAGACTAGGGTTTACCGGAGATGCTTTGTTACAAGCTTCTGATATAATGCAAAAATTATACAAACTCTTCAGAGAAAAAGATTGCATTTTACTCGAAATTAATCCATTATCAGAAACAACCGAGGGTCAAATTATTTGCATGGACTGCAAAATAAATATCGATGAAAATGCGGAATTTAGGCGCCAGGACATTTTTGCCTTAAAAGACGAGTCCCAAGACGACTGGAGAGATGTAAAAGCTGCCAAAGCAAATCTTAACTACATAGGTCTAGATGGCGAAATTGGATGTTTGGTCAATGGAGCTGGTCTTGCCATGGCGACCATGGATATTATCAAGCTACATGGAGGCAATGCTGCTAACTTTTTGGATGTAGGTGGAGGAGCCACAGCCGAACAGGTCAGAGAAGCGTTTGAGCTTATCACAGCAGATCCGAGAGTAAATTTAAGCTTTAGTTTTTTTATTTTTTATTGTTTTTTCAAAAAAGGTCCAAGCTATTCTAGTTAATATATTTGGAGGAATTATGAGATGCGACACTATAGCTGAAGGAATCATTGAAGCAGCTAAAAGTTTGAAATTAAACGTACCAATTGTTGTTCGCTTGCAAGGAACAAGAGTTGATGATGCCAAGGCTTTGATTGCTAGCAGTAAATTGAGAATTATTGCTTGTGATAACTTGGATGAAGCAGCTAGAATTGTAATTTTTTTGTTTTTAACTAGAATTTTGCAAGTTTTAGCAATTTTTTAATTTAGGTCGTCAAATTATCCGAAATTGTTGGCTTGGCCAAAGCAGCGTCTGTTGGCGTTCAATTTGAATTGCCAATTTAAATTTATTTTTTAGCTTAGAAAAAAATTCGGAACAAAAATAATTTTTAATTTTATTTTTAAAAACATAATAAAAAAATCCAAATTTGGTTTTTAAAAAGGATTCAAAATTTCCTTTTTGAAGCTCAATTTTTCTAAATTTAAAAAATTTTTTTTTTTTACCACAAAATCGGCCTAACAGATGAAAATTTTTCCAACTCACTATTTAAATTAATTATTAATTAAAATAAATTTTGACATAAAAATCCCAATGGAATTATTTGTAAAAAAAAAAGAGAGACAATTTTTTTAAGTTTTATTTAGCAAAAATGAAAAAAAATTCGGAACAAAAATAATTTTTAATTTTATTTTTAAAAACATAATAAAAAAATCCAAATTTGGTTTTTAAAAAGGATTCAAAATTTCCTTTTTGAAGCTCAATTTTTCTAAATTTTAAAAATTTTTTTTTTTTACCACAAATTTAGCCTAACAGATGAAAATTTTTCCAACTCACTATTTAAATTAATTATTAATTAAAATAAATTTTGACATAAAAATCCCAATGGAATTATTTGTAAAAAAAAAGAGAGACAATCTTTTTAAGTTTTATTTAGCAAAATATTTATAAACTGTTTGCTATGATGTTAAAGTTTATTTTTTTCTAATTTTACTCAAACAATTTCTAAGCATTGTCGATTTTTAATTTAGTGATGGGCATGCTTTTCCAAGTGTAGCCCGTAATCGCTTAAATCTGGCAGCTCTCTTTCGACACATTTGAACCAGTGACCACATTCGCATCGTTTAGTTTCTCCCTTAGATATCCACATAAAGTTAATGTGATGAGTGTCGGCTTCGCAGATGCATCCGACAACTCGTTGATCAGCCAAAGTTTGCACAACATTGGGATCTTCTTTGCTGCTGACAGCCTTTCTCTTCAATGGTTCCATATCGTACGGATCGTCGTATCCCTTGCTTTTCATGGCTATCTCAAATCTTTCGGCTCCGTACAACAGGTCCCATGGATTGGCCATGTCTGTGTAATGATTAATCAGCAAAATTTTTTTTTAAAAAACATTTAAGTTACATGTTTCTTTTGGATCAGCGTTGGGATCAGTAGCTTCTTTTTGAATTGGGGTATCCATTTTACCAGCCGATGGCTTATCGGTGGAGTTGAATCGGACTCCAACCATTGCCATATTGGCTTGTCTAAACATGCCTAAGCATCGATTGATCGGTTTAATCAAACTTGCCATCTCTAAATACTTCTAAATTTAAAAATTATTTTAATTGAACATAATAAAACTATGCTGGTGAAAAATTCAAGTTTCATTATTAGCGTTACCGATATACGATGCTTTGAATTTAGCAAAGAACGCATAGTCTTTGCTAATTTGTGTGGAAATGTTGTGTATGCAATTTATAATATATTTATAATAAATCCCTGAGTTTTTGTTAAGGTTTTTATATTTTTGTGCCGCCACACAATCCTCAACAGCCCAAACTTAACTTTTTTTATTTGTCTATTTTATCATTAAATTTTCTAGGTTATTTTAAATTTTTTTTGTCTTCCAAAAAAAAAAATTTTTGCTCAATCGAGCTACAAAATTAAAGTGGAATTAATTTATAAATTCATTTTTTTAAAAAATATACCCAAAGACAAATTTTGTGTCTTGGCTAAAATACTATCACAGTAGACGATTGAATGACCGCTAAGGGTGTCCTCTAGCATTCCCATTGAAAATGTAATCCTCTGCTGCTTTTAATTAATGGAATTGAGCAAGGATTAAAAAAAGAGCAATATTTCAATAAAACGTAATATTTCACTTAATTTTTTTTAATTTTTGTAGATTTTGAAAAAAAAAATGTTTACTAAATTGATAAACCAATTCACAGTTAAACCGACATTAGCTCGCTGGATTTGCGAGTCCAAGTCGTTGCTTCAAGAAACCAAAGGTTCCAGTTCAAATTTGTTCAAACTGAGAAAATCGACTGGCTATGCATTAAACAAATGCAAGGAAGCACTAGAAAAACATGAGGGTAATATCGAAGCTGCCACTAAATGGCTGAACGAACAAGCTCAAAAAGAAGGATGGAGCAAAGCTGAGAAACTAAAAAACAGACAGACCAAACAAGGAACCTTGGTGTTTTATGCTGACAAAGAAAAAAATCAAGCAACATTGGTCGAACTTAATTGTGAAACTGACTTTGTTGCCAGAAACGAAAAATTCTTAGATCTATCTTCCCATTTGGCCAAATCGATTTTATGGAACGCACAAGTTAAAGGATCTAAAGTAAAAGCCAAAGCTTTTCTACCGAACTAAGTTGGTCAATTGAGTTTTGTGTAGCTTATTCAAATGGCAATCTTAGTTTGGTAGAAATAGAGTGAATTTTTAAAAAATTAAAAACTTTTCAAGGAACTTATTGAAAAAGAAGAATTGAATAAAATAAAATTTTTGGATCAAAACAAAACTCTAGGAGATCAAATCGCTTTGGCGATCGGAACTTTGGGAGAAAATATGTCAATTAGACGAGCTTTTGTATTAAGCTTAGGAGAAAATGAAAAAATGGGATGGTATATGCATGGCTCTATAACTGATTCGATGAACAATTGTCACTTTGGAAAATATGGTGCTTTGGTCAATTTTACACTCACTCAGAAAAATGAAAATTATAAAACTTTTGATATTGGACGTCAGATAGCTCAGCATGTGGTTGGCATGAAACCTTTAACTCTTGGTGAAATGCCCGTAGAAGAAGTCAATGCGGATGAACCAGTTAAAATTGATGATAATGAGACAAGACTTCTTTATCAAGAATTTCTTATGAAGCCAAATACAAGAGTTTTAGACTTTATTAATGAAAATCATGCAAAAATTAACGATTTTGTTCGATTGGAATGTGGAGAAATTTTGGAAAACGATGAAAATAAATAACATTTTCTTTAAAACTAAAAATAATAAAACATTTTGAAAGATTTTTGAAAATATTTTTGAAATTTTTTATCACAGTTAAAAAATTCTAAAAAATAAATCAGCCATATAGTAAAATAAAGAATTGATGTAAATTTTTTTTAAATATCCAAATTCCAAATCTTTATGAGATTTTAAATGAGATCTATTTAATTGATTCTATCCAAACCTTGACTAAAATTTTATCCAAAGCAGAAAAATTTTCCATTTTGCTACAAAATCGGATAAATTTTAAAGTTAAAAAAATTGTAAAAATTAAAGCAGCCACGTAGTAAAATATAGAATTGATTTATAATTTTTTCTAAGTGTATTATATATATTAAGCTAGCTCATTTTGTAAAAAAATTTGTTATAAATCCTTTTGTAAATACAAATTTTGCCGAAATTCCAGTTATTTATCAATTGTGCCCCATTATTTATTCAAAATAGTTGGTGATAAGCTTAAAGCAGGTTTATGTGGAAGATTTTACCTTGAAGACTAAAAAAATTACAATAACTTAAATGATTTTATAATCTAATTTTTTACTTCTTTTTGTCAAAACATTGATTAAAAATACCATAAGATGCATTTTATTTTATATTTCTAAATTTTATAGATTAATAAAAAATTATTTGATTTTTTTCAAAAGTTAAGTAACGGCTTGCTCTCCAAGATTTCAAAAATGAATTAAAATATTTTATACTTTTCTTGTTCAAACGATCTATTTCTGCAACTGCTATGAATGTTATTTGAAAAAATTAAGACGAGCATTTTAATTATGATTCTGTGAAAAAATTTAGTACCAACTTCCACATCTCAAGACTCTTGAGAGATTATTTGAGAGAATATTTTTTTGTCATCTGATAAAATTTTTGCTAGAATTTTTATCTAAAAAAAAAATAGATAAACATAATTAATAATGGCTAAAATTATAAGTGATTTTTAATTTTAGATAAAAAAAATTTTATTTATTTTGTGTTATTTTTACTAAAACACTAAAAATTACTTTTACTCAATCATTTAAATAGAATGAAGTGTTCTCTTTAAAATCATTTCCGCTTGATAGGTAAGTTGCTGTAGGTCAAAGACGTTTCTTTTGTCACTTTAATTTATAGAATTTATTTATCTTTCACTAAAAATGTTTAAATAAAAAATTTCAATTTAATTTATCGGATCAAAATGATAAGTTAGGGAATTCAATTAAAAAAAATTAAAAACCAAGAGATTACTTATCATCATTAGTTATAAAAGGCTTAGAATTGTTTTATCACTATTTGTTATTCATAAATATAGTTTAAAATTTAATGCTTTCTCAAATATAAAAAAGACTTAGTTATTTTAATTTTTTTCAGAAATTCCTCTTTTTTTTTTTTAATTTTTTAAATTAATTTAGAGAGCATTCAAACCAAAAACAAAAAAAACTTAAAGTATGCAAACATATTTAATAGACTAAGTTATGGAATAAAGGCCCAATTATTTTTTTTTTAAATTATAAAAAAATTAATAATTGAGTAAATTTTGTGGATAGATAAATACTTTAGATCTAGCCAAAATAAAAACATATCTGGTAAAGTCGTGTAAATGTTTTAATTCGCTTCAAACACAAGGGTTATTTGAAATTAAAAAAAATTAATTGTGTTTATGAAATTGATTTCAATTAAAATTAAAATTTTATTTTATAAATTAAATTAAAGTATTATCGTATATTGATTGAATTAATTTGAAACAGAAACAAACATAAGTATTAAAAAAGACAAGGAAAAATTTTGGTTCAATTAAATAGAAAAAACAACAGGATTCGAATACCTGAAAAAAATTGAAATTTACAAAATAAAGGTTAAAAAAATTATCTAAATGTTAGATTTCTGCCTATCTTTGGATGGCCTTCAATTCCTATTGAGCACTTAAAAATAAAAAATTTAATTATTTTATTTAAAACAAAAAGGTCAAATTACTTTATCTTCAATTATAAATGGATTTTTTTCAAGAACACCGGACGATTTACGATGCCTTGGCCTGGCCAACTGAGGTGATTTTAAATGCAAGCGTTCAATATCTGTAAATATAACACTGCTTCCTCCTGAAGGTGACTTTATAATATCTCCTTTAATTAAATTAGTAACCACCTCTCCATATTCATCCTGCTGCTGATGTGTTAACACATATTTAGAAGATCTTTTGGTATCTTTAAATTCTAGTTTTGTAACAGAATTTTTTTTTGTCATTGTTGGTTGCATCAATGTATCCAATTTGGCCATATTTTGGGGTTTATGATCCAGCCAAACCTCGACTGATTTAGACCTTTTTTGGCCTCTTCTGTTAGCAACCGGAACTCCATTTATGAATTCAAAGTTTTCATTTCTACTCAACCTAAGCGTACTTTTTATGTTATTAGATAATTTTCTAATCTTTGGCGCAAGCTCTTTTTTTGGGCCATTTTTTTTCTCATTTTGACTCGATTGAGTTTTATTGATGGGCTCGTTGAGTGTCTTTAGGGCGCTGACTTTAGTGAGCGATTCAGTCTCGTTACCAAAGGTAGTTACAGAGCTTTTGCGTCGCGTTAAATTTGCTTCCTTTCCTAAATACATCTCTATTTCATTTGTGAAGTCATTCATTTTTCTATCAAATGAATTGTCAAATTTAATTTGGCTTATTTTCTGTTGCAGTTCAGTCAAGCGTTTGATCAATTTTGTTACATCATGATGTCGATTAAAAATAGTCGACATTTCGTCACCATTTGAAGTGTCAATTTCGTCTTTTGCCACTCTTTCCTCTTTGAACTCTTCATAGATTTCCTGGTTTGATTCAGCATCATCTTCTATTCTTTCATATTCTGCAAAGCTTTTGAAAAAGGTCGAACTTGCAGCTATTTTAGGGGTGGAAGTTGAGTTGAAATTTGACTCGAAATCAAATTTAGTATTAGCAAATTTCAAAACATTCTTTGGAAAAAAAAATAAAAGCTGATTTTTTTAGCTCAAAAACTTACACAAGTGTCACTGAGTTCTTCTTGCGAAGGATTCAGACAAAGAACGATTTTAATTCTAGAATCAGAACAAAGAAAATTTTTAAGAGCCCAAGTTAATTTGGACTCTCGATAAGGTATTTTAGCGCCCGAGTATCGTTTTTCTTTTAAAGCCTCGAAACAATTTCTCAATGCCATAATCGAAGATTTGATGCATTCGTTCTCTTTCAAATTGTTGCTCTGAAAAGCCAAATCAACAATGGAAAGCTTTGAATAGCGATTATTGCCGAGTGCAAGTTTTATGGTCAAAATTCTGTGGCTTATGGATTCAGTTCTTGATGCCAGACCAAAAAATAAAAAATCCATGGCCTTTTTTATGCTTTCAACTTCAATTTCACTAGCTTTATCTCTTTTTTTTGAATCTTCGCTTTCTAACAAGTCTACAAATTCATTGTGAACCAAACCGGTATAACTAATAAATACAGAGTATTTTCCAAGTCGATGTGCTCCTGGATTTTGCTCATAAGGAACTCTTTGATGCCATTTATGATTTGGAATTTTTTTGTACAAACTATCACTTTCGTCTGAATCAGAATAATTTTGAGTAGCTACCTAGAAAAAATCCTCACAATCATTTTTATTTTATTTTTTGAAAAATAAAATACCTCCTGAAAGTTTGACTTGTGCCGTTCAATTAAATTAAATAAAAGAAAAAAACTTTCTTGAATGATTCCATTGTCTTTTTCATTACCATAAATGGTATACTCTGTTCCAGATTTGCTAGCACCATGAAAAACTAGCAGTGAGTTGACACCGTTGAATAAGTCTTCTATTGTCGGCCTACAAACTTGATTGAATAATTCGATTTGAGTTGAATTTGAATCGAATATTTTATTTAAGTAAAAAGTTTGCTTAAATTAAGATAAATAAATTTTACACATTTGGAAAATTAGTTTTCAATTTACTGTCTTTTTTGCGCCGTACTTATGATTTTCCTATAAATTATAAAATATTTAGGTGAAATTGTAAAAGGAGATTTTAAAATTTTACAGGCAGGGACAAAACCAATTCTTTGTCGTTTTTAGTGAGACAATTTTTATATCTGTAATTTAGTGGTTTGATTCTGGCATAAATTTCTGGCTCCATGTTTAATTTCTGAAGACTTTTTAAAATGAATAATTTTGATAAAACTAGATGTAAAAATTTGCTAGTTCAAATCGTGTACAGTTATGTTACAGTTATTTTATGCAGCTTTATTTTGTTAAATAGTAAAATTTCTAATTTGAAGGTTTGTATAATTTTAATCTTGGATAAACAAGATTTTTTTTAAATTAATTATCTTCTTTTAAAATGAAGTGTTTGAGGATGAGTAAAAATCCATGTCTTGTTTTTAATTAAAAAATATTTTATTTTAGATGGAAGCAATAAAAAAATTTGTTAATTTTATCCACTGGATTTATATGCAGTACAGTTTTGTGACAGCATTGAACATTTTGGATACCAACGAGAAATATTTATTCAACACAATAATGGTTATAATCGTTTCATTGTTAATTTATTCTGGATTTATATTTTTACCACCACAATTAGAAAATTTGTACAATTTTGTATCAAAAATAAATTCGAATTAAAATTTTTAAATAACATTTCAAAATTTTAATTTAATAAAATCTTAGAGATAGCAGTAATATTTGTAGTATTAAAAATAAATGCGACTCGTGTGACGAGTAAAGCCGTATGGCTGCGGCAGTTCTTTGCTATAACACCATTCTTTCTGTTCCATGAACTGATAGATTCTAGATTACTGATTATTTTAAAAATTTGCATTAAATCGCCTCTTATTCTTCAAGTATTAAGTGAAGTAAGTTTAATCTACGCAATCTCTCTTCATACCCAAGGTTTCTAAATTTTGGAATCATCTTTTGTTCTACCCTGTACTTTTTCAAGTTCCTTTTTATCTTTTTCCAAGAATGAATTCCAAACACCAACTCCATATTCTATTAGAGGTTTTACCAATGATGTTTAAAGTAACTTAAATACACTGCTATCCAAAAATTTAAAATTTTTCCCAATCATTCCCAAAACTCTAACGGTAGATTCGCTCTGGCATGAGCAGCTAACATGAGCTCCCATTTTAGGCAGTTTTGAAAAAATACACCCAAATCATTTTCTAATGACTCTGTTCCGTGTTCATTAAAAACTGTGTAGTCAAACTGATGATTTTTATTACCAATACGCATAACTTTATTACATTTCTTTAAGTTTAAAAGAAAATTTCTTATCAATAGAAATTTATCTAATTAAAAATAAGAATAAAATTTATTTTCTTTATCTTATTTGAATTTTAAGCTGAATGTTGAAACTAAAGTATAAGACAAATTTAGAAGGCTCCTTTAAGATAAAAAAATTGTTTAGATTGGTTTCCATGGTTTCAAAAAATTCAAAAATATTTCAGATCTAAAATGGAATTAGATTTTTGAAAATTTAGCTCGAATTTTCAAAAAAATTCATAAATTGTTTAAAATGAAAAATTTACCATTAGATCAAACCGGAGCATATGTATCAGTTGCTATTTCCAACGATGAGAACCATCCAGCATCAAATGTTATTGATGGGTATTTTTTTTTAAATCAAATAGAAATTTTCTAATTAATCAAATTTTGCAGTAATTCGACAACTTTTTGGATGACAACTGGTCTATTGCCACAATCTCTAACAATTTCATTCCCTCAAGTAGTTGAAATCAAAGATATTAGCTTATCTTGTTTCAAAAGTAAGCTTTAAAAAATAAAGCAAATTTTAAAATAAATTTTTAAAATATTTTCAACTAATTTAGTAAGAAATCTCGTCATAGAAAAGAGCATCAAGTCAAATCCGATGGATTATGAAATAGTCCATGAAAAATGTATTTTTTTCATCTTTTAACTAAATATTTGTTTAAATCTTTTAATTAGCATTTAAAAATCAAAATACCGAGTTACAACATGGTGAATTTGATTTTGGAAGAGGAATTGAAGTTCGACATTTAAAATTTACAATAACAGAGGCGTATGATTCTTTTATTGCAATTCAAAATATTTGGGCTAATTTTAGTCGAGGAAGATAACTTAATTTATTTTTAGTTTTGATGTATTTAAATAAAATAATAACTTTAAATTAATTTTTTTTTTTATTTTGGCTGTTATTAAAACAGAATAGCACATAAATAACACATATATTTTGTATAAAGGTAACTATGAAAAGAAGTTCTTGATTTACTGACCAAAGCTTTGATTCCATAAGTTAAATCTGAGCATTGTTTCTTTTCTATCTTCTCATTATCTTTTATCTATAAAAATAAAACAGTGAATTTTTGATTGTTTTTTTTGTTAAGATGTTGGCAAAAATTTTTCAAAGTAAAATTTTAGTGATGCAAACTTTTGTCAATCGATTCATTTTTGAATTAAAGTAATTTTTTTTAAGATTTAAGATTTTTTTAAGAAAATATTTCACTTACTTAATTATTGTTAAATTATTTTAATTCAATGGAAATGATAAAAAATGTTTGATAATTATTTAATTGCTTTGAACTGTTATTTTTACTAATATTCAAAAAGCCTAGAAAAACCTAATCAATCTTTAAAAAAAATTTTGACAATTGTTTTTGATTTTTAAACAGGACATGATTTGTCGCATTCATGAAAAACATTGCAAAAATAAGCAAAAACAGCTAAAAGTTTTAATGGTAGCAATTTTAATTTCATCAATTTTTTAATTTGAAATTAAAAAATTTTATTTTTAAAAGTATTTTGATACTGGTAATTATGCGAATAAAACTCTTTTTTAAGAATTATCAACTTTTTAGAGAAACTAATAAGAAATTGTCGATTTAAAAAAATATCATATTAATTTTTAATAACAACAAAGTTTTTATTTTTTCAAATGTTCAAAGTTCAAGTTTCTTTTATTCTCTAAAAGAAAGTATCATCCTTTCAACCCACTTATGAAAGGTTTATTGATATTCTTATTTAGAAACAGAATTAAGTGTCTCTGTAACAACGGCTTATTTCAAGATATCAGAGATAAGTGGAAAATTGAGATATCAGCTGAAAAGTCGTGTTCAGTAGTCTTGTTCATTAAGTACAATAACGAGAGTGATAATCTTGACTCAAAAATTTATGGAATTTATTAAATGGCGGCCCCGTTATAATTAACCGTTCCATCAAGTCAAATAGGTGGACCCATGAAAAATTTGCCGTTCCATAAAGTTAAGTATGCGTTCTCATAAAAAATTTGCGGTTCTATCAAGTTAAGATGGCGGTCCCGTTATAAATTTACCGTTTCAGCAATTCTAACTCTGAATTCTAAAACGATTAAAAATGAAGCGGCATCAGGACCAGACCAAATTCATAACTTAATGTTTAAAATCTTACCTAGAATTCATTTATAGAAATCATAGAGCTTTTTAATTTATCAGGTGAAGTTCGGAAAGCGTGGAATACTTCGAACATTTCTATGATTCAAAAAAAGGCCTCTACTTTTCAAGATCCTTTAAATTATAGACCAATTAGTAAAACGAGTTGTTTAGAAAAGTTACTGAAACGAATAGTCTATTCAAGATTATACAATTTTTTGGAACAAAATTCACTTCTTATCTAAGAGCAATCTGGATTTAGGAAACACCGGCGAACATCAGATAATCTTTTCTTTTTAATTCAGAAAATTGTGGAGTCATTTAATAGAAAAAAAAAATGACCATCTGAGCGAAGAATATCAAATAACTGCAGGTGTCCCTCAAGGCTCGGTAATTAGTCCTCTTTTATTTAGTCCATATATTAAAGACATCCCCAAAAGAAACAAAACAAATAATGAATACTCTCTGCTTTTCGCAGATGATCTAGTTACATTCTTCATTTATAACAAAAAAGGGAACCTAGAAAATAAGATTAATAAATACACCAACGAACTAGAACAATGGCTTATTAAATGGAAAATGAAGATATCAGTTGAAAAGTCGTGTTCAGTAGTCTTTTCTAGGTACAAAAAAGAGGGTGATAATCTTAACTTAAAAATTAATAGAAACAAGAAAATGAGCCGAAAAGAAATTAAGTTTCTTGGTATTAAATTTGATTCCAAGTTAAATTTTAATATATTGGTAGACGAAATTAAAGAACCCTAAAAAGGCTGAAAATTATTAAGTTACAGTCAAACAAAAATTGGAGTCTTAATCAAAATACACTAGAAAATTTATATAAATCTTTAGTTTTCCTTGCTTGAATTCATTTTCAGAAAATAATATCAAAAAACTACAAGCAATTCAGAATACAGCAGTAAGATCTATCCTTAAGTTAAAATGTAATACTCCCACCGACATCTTGCATCACGAGGCTTTTAATAAACTTAAATTACTAACAGTCTCGAATCGGCTTTTTGAGTTGAGTAAAAGATATGTTGAGACAGGTGGGAGTCATTCTATTCCATTGATTGTCAGACTTGTGGAGGAATACAAAGAAGGTTTCGAATCGAGATATATTGAATATCCAACTCCATTGTGTAATTGCTTCCTTACTATTTCCTCTTTTTTTTCGAAAGCTTCAACTGTGTAAAAATGTGTCAAATGTAATAATCTATTTCAATATGTCTTTTAACTTTCTTTATTTTTTTTGCTCATTTACTTTAATTTAATTTTTATTTGATCTTATTTTATTCTGAAGGAGCTCTAGCTCGGTACAGAAAACAAAAAAAACAACAAAATTTAAATAGGCGACCCCATGTAATATTTGCCGTTCCATCAATTCAAATAGGCGGCCCCATGTAATATTTGACGTTCTATCAATTTAAATCGGCGATACCTGAAAATGATTTTCAATGGGAAATTAAATTCCAATTATTGTTATTTTTTTTTAGGGGAAACCGGCCATGTAAAATAAATTTGAGGGTAAAATAGGCCCTTATAGGATACTATTTGGAAATGAATATTTGTTTTAAAGAATTAAAATTTTAGAAAATTTTCGACTTTTCGACTGGCAGCTTAAAAGCGGGGGGTTGAATAGATTTTTTCAGGAGAATAAATTGGTCATGAAAAATAAATTTGGGACAATTTTAGTATAAGTTTATTATATTCATCATATCAAAAATAAATACTCTATTATTAATTAAAATTTTAATAGATTTACTTAATAAATTGTTTTACTCGTAATGTTCTTTTTTTTTAAGTTTAAAAAAAACAAGAAATTATTTAAAAGAATTGCAATAAAAACAACAAAAAAATTATTCCTTTCACATTGATTCTGCTATTTAGATTAGTCCATTTAATTTCAGCATGCGCTTCAGCTAAGTCGTTTATTAGTATAAAAATAGTTCGGAGTTTCAACGGCAAAACAATATTCGATCAATCATAAGAATTGTACAAATCACATATGTAGTTAAAAAACGGCGCCAAGTACTGCACTTGCATGGTCCAAATGTAGTGGAACAGCAAGTATTGATTGTGCTGCCTGATCTGTGGCAAATATTTGTGCACACACTCGGCATAGAACTCGAACTTGGACAACAACGCGGCCGATATGTCCATGTGAGCTTGCTGGTTGGCCAGCAACGAGTTCAAGTTCTCGTTGCGTCTGAGAACTTTGTCGTGAATGTCGACGAGCACCTGCTCGTTCATCTTGAAATGGTCGCGCTTCGACTTGAACTGATCGAACAAAATTTGGAAAAAATCGCTCAAGTACTCGTTGAAAATTTTGTCAGTGCTCTTGAGCTTAAACGGAACACTCAAATCAACGGGCTTCGCAGCTTTCCTAAAATAGACCTCACTCTTGGCGAGCAAATCGACAAATTCGCTTAGCTTGGAGTCGACTGCCGCTTCGTCCACAATCTCTTGCTTTAAATCGAAAAAATTGGGCCGGTTGAGCGAACCACAGCTCTGAACGGTGGCTCTCAAGAACGAGCCAAAGCTCAGAAACAAACGGTGCGGCTCAAGCTTCATTGACTCCGCGTGCGAATCGATGAAGCGCAAAAAATGGTGCAACAAAACCCTGGGTCCAACAAAGCTCTCGTCTCTGTGCTTCACCACGGCACAAGTGTCGCGCACGATGCCTCTCAGGTTGTTCAACACATTGAACAAATAAAAGTAGGCGAAGAGGTGACGGGCGCTCAGCGATTTGAAGAGTACAGTTTCGGCCAGCCTGGTGTCCACAGTCCATTTTTCGGCGCCGGCCTCGTCGTAGCTCATGTCCAGTTCGTCTCTGGCCGATTTGTTTGTTATCAAACAAGTGCTCTTGGCAATGTAGCCGAGCAAGCGCTGGCACTTGACGAACTTGAGACGATGCAAAAAATCGTAGCTGCTGGGCCACTGGCTTAGCTTGAGATACAATTTGAATTTAGAAGATTTGAAGTCGGACTCGTTGGTCACATATGAGAACGAGTTGTCGATTTTGTGCTTTCGGATAAAGCCAGCGCTGCTCAGATTCAGCTGCGACTGATTCAAATTGTTTGTGGTGTGGAGAAAATTCTCGACTAGTTTGCAAGAGAAATTGCTCAGAAAACACAGAAATAGCTTGTCGTTTAGGTCCGAATAGTGGATGGGAATGAGACTGGACTCAGAGCTACTGGTGTTTATTACGGGCGTGCTAGAGGTCGACGAGGACGACGAATTGCACATGGCTTTGGAGTAGTGGGACTTCTTGCAAATGTCCAGCAGTGATTGAACCACGCGGAAGTTGCTGGTCTCTATGTACTTTTGCCTAAAGCTTTCCAACACGCCCTGGTTGTTCAAATTGGTCGCTTGGCTCAGCTCTTTTTCTTTCTTCAGCATGTACTTTACTTTTTGCTGGTCGAGCAGCAGCATTTGCTTGTCATTCACATACTTTATGTAAAGTTGATCTTCCATGTCGTTGTCGAGCTCGGCGCAGCTCTCTACTAGATTTACGTCGATGTTTTTACACTCGAGGATAAAAGTGGAGCTGAGCTGGCTGAGAGCGGGCTGCTGAATGAACAGAGAGAAGTTGTTTTCGCTGAGGATGTGCTTCAAGTAGTTGATGTCGTCGGCGTTGGCCAGCGATTTGGGAAAGACGAACTTTTTTATGAAGTTGAACATTTCGCGTTCTTGGCTCCTGACCGAGTGTTTCGAGTTGAGCTCGATTTGGCCAAGGATGCAATCGTGCAAGCTTTTGGCCACCGAGTCGACCGCTTTGTGGCTCAGGTCTTGCCAGTCTGGCAAAAGGGAGTAGAGCTCGTCGTTCGGTGTGGTCTGGCATCGTTCAATTGTGGCTTGGGGTGATTCGAGTTCGGCTATTTTGTCAAAGTCGTTGAGCCATTTTTCGATTGATTTCGAATTTTTGATCGTCTGCTCAATGCTTTTAATGGACCGCTTGGACTTCTGCAACGATCTGTAATTGACGTAGTTTTTTTTCAGCCTATTTGCTTCCATGTCGTCACTGTTGTACTCATCGTCCTCGTGGTACGACTTGTTCAGTGGGTCGTCTATCAAGTCTATTTTGCGTTGCTTGAGCTTTCGCTTTTTGCCAACGCGACCATTTATGATAAGATCACTCTCGTTCAGACTGTGGTTCAAATTGGAGCTTCGCTTCTGGTACACCAAGCGTCGTTTGTTCGGCTCGTATTCGTCCAGATTGGAATTTGACGTCAAATCTTCGATGGACGACTTCATTGAATGACAAGACTGGATCAGCTTTGGTGTTGCGTCAGCATAGCTGCTTTTGCTTGTTGTTATCACTGTCGATGATATTGAGTCAACAATCAGTTGGTCACTTGACGAGTTGTTGTCTGTCAAGCCATCTTAATAAAAAAAAAATTGAAAAATTTTTTTTTTTTTTCAATTGTAAATTCTAAAGTCTATTTATCTAAGTTAATTTGATTTTAGCGTGACTAGAAAATTTTCAGTGAGTGATTAGAATTTTAATGGGTTAGTTTAATTTAACGCGATTGAACTTATTAATTGTCATCAAATTGTTCTAAATCTATTTTTTTAATTTTTTTAATTTTTTCTTTTTAATTAAATAATCATTTTGAGACATCAAAAATTATTGAAAATTACACTCGAACCTCGATATAACGAGACCTCGTATAACGAGCAGTATTACCCGAACCGATTACGAGCAATAGAAGAAGATGTAAAAATTATTTCGATACAACGAGTTTCGATAAAACGAAAACTTGTCAGAACGAGCTGTATTTGAAAATTATTTTCTTAAGAAAAAAAACTTCATAATACGAGCTCGATAAAATTTTTCACTATAAATTCGAATTTAATAATTAATTTCCGATTTGGAGCTAGAAATTTTTCTTTCACACTTTAATAATACAAAAAAAAAAAAATCATTGTCTTTACTCATTATACATTGATTAGAATTATTGATAGTGGTTTTATTCAAAAATGTCAAAAAATATCGCTGAAAAAAAAGGAAGTGTATCTCACTTGAGACTAAACTCGAAATAATGAGCAAGAAGTTCTTTATCTGATCTCGAAATTGTCAACTCAAAAACCGTTACAAAGGACAATGTTGAAAGTGATTGAGATATAGAAGAAATTTCCAAATCAGAAAAAACAGCTTTTAGTTCGAAAGATGCAATTGATCGAATTAATGATTTAAAATATTTTTTTTTGAATAAAAAGGAAGATTATTCAAACATCGTTGATTTTTTATTTAATATAAGTTTATTAGACCTACACTTATTTATGGGTTTGAAAACTTTGTCCTAAGTAAAAGTAAAATAAAAAAAATGCAAACAACTGAGGCTACAATTATTAAGAAAATACTTAATCTTCAAAAATCAAGTAATCTTCTAAGTGCACTTCGTATAGAAAAAATGGAAGTAAAACTTCGCAGAGGAAAAATGCTTTTCATGAAAAGGTTATTAACCAATAAAATGACAATGGGTGCATTGAAGGAGCTCGAAAGAAACACACAAGACCAACTTAGGAAAAAATCTATATTTAAAGAATTGAATGAGCTCATAAAAAAAGTTGGAAACGAAGAGAAGGATATTTCTCAGAAAATAGAACTTAAACTAAGAGAGTTAAGAAATACAAATCGGAATGGAATAACTGATTCCATCAAAGAATGCTTAGAAAATATAGGTCCCATTAAAGGAAAACAAAAATTGAAAATATTGTAATTAAAAAATGCAATACAAAACAAACATCTATTTCTGATTTTTCAAATAATTTTTATTTTGTTAACCAATTGTTTATTTTTTGTTTAATGAAATTTTAGAAACCAAAAATTTTTTTGTCCATCATTTTTAATGAGATTTCGACGCGACGAGTTTCGATATAACGAGCAGGAGATTTTCCGCCCGACATGCTCGTTATATCGAGGTTCGACTGTAATTTAAATAGAACACAGCTTCAAAATGAACACATGAACATTATTTTATTATAAGTTGATGCTCAGCATTTAGACCATGGATCAATTGAAAAAAATGTAGTGATCATGATCAAAAATTATCATTAATGAATTGTTTGAAGTATTTTCAAATTTTCAAATTTATAACAGAAGCATTCTTTAATGCGTACCGTATTCCCATGTTTGATTATCTCGCCCATGCTAGAACATTTTTGATTATCACGGGTTTAGAGTCGCATCAAACTCTGAAATTCTTAATTTAATGCGTCATCTAGACTTGAGTTAAGACATAAAATAAAAAAAAACAAAATAATAAAAAATTAATTTTTCTAATATTTTATTTTCTTAATTTTTGGTGCTGCACCAAATACATAATTAAAAAAAAAAAATTTTTTTTTGGCATGGGCGATATTTACTTTAGTATATGGTCAAAAGCGTGTTCCAGTTTGTGAAGCAGCAAAGTCGAACGAGAGAATACGATAATGCTTTGTAATGGCTTAGAAAGATTTGTTTAAAATGTAAGAATGTCTCTGCTATAAATTTTAAAATTTTTAATTTACTAAAAAAATTTTTACTAATAATTTTTGATTAAAATGTGATCATACGATTCAATTTTCCTCTAATGGGATTTTTCAGTTATCAATAAAAAAGCAAACAACTGTAATACTGATCAGATTAATTAAATTATTTCAGAAGAAACTCCTTCACTATCTTTGTATTACCATTAATCACAAATACCAAACATTCATTGAAAGCCCATGAATTAAAATTTTTATTCAGAAAATAATTTTTGATTTTTAGATTTGGCAACACTTTACAATTAAAAAACTTTGAAAAAATTTGTCATTTCTGTTTTAAACTAATAATTTAAATTTTATAAAATTATTCAAAATTATTTCGTTTGACTTCAAGTTTTTTAAGTGAAACTTATTTAACTTATGTAGATTTTTAATTTTGAAAAATTCTCTCCATATTTTTATTTTAGTTTTAAATGAAAATTAAAAAAATTCTTGGCGTTTTTTGGTTTTAAGCTATTGTTGTGATTTATTAAGCACTTACTGTAAATTAATGTCAGAGTCTTTTATTTTAAACAAAAAATTATTAGTTCTTAATTTAAATTTATTTTAAAATCTTTTCTTGAAATAAAGAGGGTTCTGTGAAATTCAGTACAATTTGAAAAATAGAACAGAAAAAGGTTTAAAAAAATTGAATGACTTTTTTTAAAGGTTTATATTTAGTTCTGTAAATGCGACATGGTGTAACATTCAAGGCTTGCTAAATTCGCAGAGTTTTGCAGAAATTGAATTTTGCAGAGATTTTGCAAATCATTGGAAGACCTTTAGTGCTGATGCAACTTTGAATGTTGCACCATGCTGCATTCACAGAACTAATTGTAAACTTTTTTATAATAAAAAACTTCGAATTTTTCAATTTTTTTCTTTGAAATCACCTCTATGATTCAAACCTCAACCCTCTTTTTATTTCAAAAGATTTTAAAATCAATAAAATTAAGAACATAGTTTGGTATTAAGATTATTAAAAGTCCAAAACGTATTGTCATGCTAACTAAAATTAATGGAAAAGTATTGTCTTTACTATGCTTTTTTATTCTAAGAGTTGATCATCCCCACCAAAAAATTCTGAAATATAAAAGCTTTGAAAATTCTTAACCTACACATCTACAGTGGTGTTCCGGATCCGGATTTTATTTTAGCTTTTTTTTCGTAAAAAATTGTAAATTCAAGTAAATTTTCATAAGTAATAAACCATTAATTTTCCTTTTTTTACGTAAATTGTTGTAAAATGTCCAAATAATGGAAGAATTTTGACGTTTAATTAAAAACGTTTAGGTAAAATTTGCAAATTTATCAAGCGAGAAATTTTTCGGAAAAAATTAACCGAAATTAAAGTTGATTAGAAAAAATCTCCTTTTTGAAAATATTACTATTTTTTACGGTTTTCAACTATTATTTACTCTAAAAAAATTAAATTTTACCAAAGTTTACGTAAATTTCGGTAAATTTTTTCCGAAAAATTTGCAAATTTTAAAGAAATCGTAGTTTTATAAAAAAAAAACGTCAAAATTCTAAAAAACAATTTACGTAAAATATTGAAATTTTTTGCCTAAAAAAAAAAGGGAAAATAATTTTTTACTTTTGAAAATTTACTAAAATTTAAAATCTTTTACGTAAATTAACGTAAAATACAAAATCCGGAACACCACTGTACACATTAATTTGATTTTTTTAGATTTAAATAAACATCCTTTTAATGAGCTATCTTTGGAGCTTCATTCACTCTAAATGTGCTTTAGTTGATGAAAAAAAACTCGAAATTTTTTAGAATCAAAACAAAAATCAACTGAAATCAATGAGACCTAAAATTATTAAATAAATTTTTTGACATTAATTCACAGCCTTGTAAAGTCAAGTTAATAAAAATGCTTGGTTATAATTTTTTTTAAATTTAGATAAAATGCTGGCATAGATTAATAAAAGCGTTGTGAGATAGCAACAACAAAAAAATTAGTGTTTTCTAATAGTGCTAGGTGTTTTTGTGGTACCTTTAATGCTATCTGGATTATTAGAATCGGAAACATTATCCAAAGCATCGTCACCCATGTCGACGCCGTCATCCACGTCGCTAAGCTCACTTAGCAAAGGCTTAGCGTTGTCTTCATTTACCCTACTACTTAGACTATCAACCAGATCGCTGCTAATTACGGACCATCTTTTACTCTTACTACCCAGAGAACTTACAGACTTAAGTTTATTCAAGGCTAGATTATAGCTGTCCGAGTGATTTAGAAGGGCAGTCTGCGATTTTTGTTTCAAATCGCACATTTTAGAGACCAGATCAGAATTAAATTTTTTTTCCAAATTACTTGGCTGAACTAGATGGCTTTGTTTGAGCAGGAGAATTGTTGACGAGGAGCAAGAACTTAGCTGCGGGTTGTTCTGCTGGTGCTGATTCATGATTGCTTTGTCGAGCAATCGGCTGGCCCTGGGACGCTTCTGCTCGTATTTTGGTCGGATTTGGGACGACAAGTCTGACTTGGTCGTCTGACGATCGTAGTCCAGCGTCTCTTGGTCATAGTCGTCGTTGTCGTACTCGTCATCACCGTACTTGTAGTAGGTCCGCTTGTGACCAGGCTTTTGAGACGACTTGAATTTTTTGTCACCGTTTCTAAGCACACAACAACAATTGCCCATTTTTGCCTAAGTAAAATCTCCTCAAAGTTTCATTTTATGAACCGAATTTATTGATTTATTCTAAATTGAGAAAATCATATGTTTTAGAAATCATCAGGTTATTATAATGAGCAAACATGAAGAATTCATAATGATAGTAATAGAGTTGAAATTTTTGAAATTTGGCTCTAGTCGCGATGAAAATCCATTGAGTTAAAACTCGATAATCTCTAGACACCAAATGAATTCTAATTTGGTAGATTAACATTTCTTCAAGTTACACGATTAGATATCTAAGCTTGCGCGGATAGCAAAAAACAATGGTCTTGTAAATCTAGTTGGGATTAGCTATGGCCTTAATTGATGCAAAATTTACATGTGTCGTTGCGAAAGCGTTCACACAAGGAAATTGTTGATTGACAAGTGTTTTGCAAATTGAATGAGAAAATAATTTCGATCAGACATTTCCAAGTGCATTGTAGAAACTCTGCTTAGAGTCTGCTTTTTCAAATTCAGTACAAAAGAGCAGAAAAATTGTTTTTGTTGAGAGGAAAAAAATAGTTTCTGTAAGTGCAACAACAAACAGTGTAGTATTGATATAGAAATTGAAAATTTAACTATCTCTCATCTCAAATCGTTTACATAATGACTAATGAACCTCTAATAAAAAGCTCCCTTTCTTCTAACCTAACACGACTCTCAAAATACTTCAAAGCAAATATTGCAACCAAAAAATTTTTTTTTTAAATTTAAAAAGTCTACAAAAATGGCATTAAAAGAAAAGATTGTTTTTCTGATTTCATTGAGCTCTGTATTACTCGGTCCTACTAAAACTCTGACCACCATTTCCTTTTTAAAAGTTTTAAAATAGTCTGAATTTTTCTCCAATTTTTGAAAATTAAACTGGTTTTTCTCCAAAATTTTTATTTTATGTGAAAATTGAACATTTTTATATCTATAAAAACCTGACCCCGTACTGACCCCCCATTCACATTGAAGGGAATTCAACGAGCTTTCTAAAAGCAAGCCTACTTTTTTCTCCAGGAAGTACAGTTTTCGAGAATTTCAAATGATTTCATAATTGAGAAAATTCAATTTTTAATTGTTTGATATTTTTTGTTATCTCTGAGCCATTTAGAGTGAAGTCTGATGTCAAGCAAAGTGGGGCCCTGTCCTCCTTTCTATTCAATGTCTTTATTGACGACCTCATAGAAGAATGCTCAAAGAAAAAATTTGGTGCTCAATATAAAAATCTAAATCTCATATTATAGACTATGGACCTCTTTTATTTAAATCTGATTTTTACCTTAATGAAACCAGACTTATAAAGGTTAAATATATCGATTATCTAGGCGTAACTATCAACTCAAACCTTGATTTTAACTCCTGTGCAACTGAGAAATTAAAAAAAGTACAAAAAAGCTTCTTTGGACTTTCATTTTATATGCATAATATTTTTTTATTCTTAATAATAATATTAAAAATAATAATAATGTTTTTTGTTTAATTGTTGAAATTTCTCAAATTTTTAAAAATGATTCCACCAACAAGAGATCAAATTAAAATAAAGAGAAACGTAGCTTACCTTTACGAAAATCAGAATAAAGAGACAAAAGATTGCAATAAAAAAATGAAAAATTTCGCCTCATTTAAGTTAATTTAAGATAAAGACTCTACTTTTTTATTAAACTAATAAAACAAAAAAATTAGATATTACATAAAAAAAAAGTTTACAAGTCTCAAGTCAAGTCCAAGTCTTTAAAAATTAAAGGCCTTAATTTTTTTAGAGCCTTGAATAGAAGTGTGTGTCGTGATTATCAGGGACGACATTTTAAATGCGAAACACGTAGGGTTACTTAAAATTCTTTATCAATTTCCTATTTTGTATTGTTTTAAACTTATTAATTTTTGCAGAATTTTTTACATCAGCTGTTATTTTTTAAAAAAATTTTCTTTAATAAAAGACATTAGTTTCTTCAACATCAATAAAAACATAAAGAAAAATAATTTTTTACTATTTGAAGCTTGTGTTAATTTCTTTTAACAAAAATTATTGTTAAAAGTAAAGTATTGAAATTACTGTGGCAAAAAAACCTTCAATAAAGGTTAAAATTTGCTTACAGAAAAATTTTTTTTTTATTCCTCCAATATTTGAAAACCAACTTAATTTATTAAATTACCAAAATGAGTTAAAATGCTCTTCAAAAATGGATTAGAAACAGTTTGACGGTAACAACCTCAGCATAAAAAAAACAAAAACTATTTTGTAATGCATGCGATCAGGAATTAGACCATTCTCGCAAGTCTACTGTTGAAGCTCACTTCAATACACCCAAGGATATATTAAATTCGCATATATTGATTTAAAAAAAAATTTTAATTACATACTTAATATATACTTTTGACAAGTTTTAAAACTCAACACTTAAGTTCAATAAATTTGATTTTTTTCAAATTCACTTGAATTAAAGTCCAAGTCCGGACTTTATCAAAAATTTTAAGTCTTTGACATGGACTCTTAAACAATTCTGATAATAATGAATAAATGAAGCTATAACATTTAATCTTTTTTTATTTTCTTCGATCTTTTTTTTTTTATAAGAATGTTTTTAAATGAAAAAATTTAACATCTCTTTTATTTTTTAAATTTTTTATTCATATACGAACTAATTTTATTTTATTTTCTCTTTAAAATTTTTTCTATTTTTCTACTTTTTTATCCTAAACTTGATAACCTGTTGATGAAAAAGTCTTTCTTTCTAATTGAACATGACCATATACTCGGAAAAACTCATACAAGATATTGCTTTTGATACAAATAATTATAAGACCGATCAATGACGGACGGTAAGGACTTTTTTAAAGCATCGTCCGTCTAGTCGGTCCCGATCGTATGACTATGCCAAAAAAGACCGGCCAAACAGGCGGACCACTCGACGCCAACACTATAAATAATTAAATTGTATGACGTGCACAACTTAAGCAAAATTTTTAGCAGATAATGCCAAAATGTGCCACACTAGACTTTATGCTGAAGGGATTTTTTTAATCATTAGTTATGTTTAATAGTTTTGAATTAAAATTGCTGAAATCAAATAAAAGACCAGAGATGTATTAAAACTCGTTTATTGCCAAAAATCACCAAAAAGAATATTGAATATTTATATTTAACAACAAAATTTAAATGAAAATTTTTTTTTCAAAAAAATTCAAACTGATTCTCTAAAACCTAAAAAGCTTTCATTCTTTTGAATGCAAAAGCGATTAGTTGTATCAAAAAAACAAAAAAAGATAAAAGATTTTTTAACTACTGCTAGACTCTAAATTAAAAAAAAAATGTTCTTTCTAGTGTTGATTAAAGTGAAATTTGTGTTTGTTGAAAAAAAAATTAGAGATGCCCTCTATTCTTTTCTTCTTTTTGAAATAAAGATTTATAAATTATGAAATTCTTTTGACTGGCGATTTAAGTATAATTTAGAAAAAAATGCAAAATTTTGTTTTGACAACATTTCTTTATTTATTCATATCTTATTGTTGGGTGACCAAAAAAAACAAACTCTCTGTAATTGTGATGAGAACAATTTGTTGTTAAATTAAAAAATACCTAGTGATAGAAAGTGGCTAACTGGCAAACTTGCATTTAAAAATTCAGAAGAATAATTTGAGGCCTAGAAGACTTCAAAAACATAAAAAAAGCTTATTAGAAAAATTCATTTTTTATTTTTTATAATGTCTGGGAAAAATACGATGAGAATTTTTTTCCATTTGAACCATATTATTTTCACACTTGTTTTCTTTAAATAGTAGGATTACCGTAGACACAAAACAAATTTAACATATAAAATGGATTTTTTATTGCCCAATTTGAAAGCCTAGAGTAGTTATGGGTGGATAAGTTTTGCTTTTTGTCAAAAAAATATTGTCACGAAATTAACAGTAACTCACAATCACCCTGTCCAATATTTTTTTGAAATTAATTTAAATTATAAATTGCGAACAATGTGCATGGCAAAGCCTAAATTAGCAATGAAAAACGTCCGAAAAAATTTGGTTAACGAGCCATAGATCGAGCTATTAAGACTAATATCATTTAAATTTAAATCTAATATGACTCTGATGGGCTTTTCATTTAAACCTTTGGTGGTGTTTGTACAAAATTTGTTTTTCAAATAAAATTTAATTGAATTTTGTTTAGCTTACAAAAATCGAGTGTTCGATGTAAAAATGCAAATTTTTGCACTGATGACCCACGCGGCCAAATTTCCCCTTGAGTCCAAATTTTTGCGAATGGATTTGGGAAATTTTTAAAAATTATGCAAGTATAGATGGTTTTATATACTTTGACTCGAAAATAGGTAATTTAAATTTTAAATTTTTCTATTGTCTTCTAAAAAAAAAACAAATATTTTAAAACTTCATTAAACATTTTTGATCTCGAATAATCAATCATCTGTAAATTTTATTAATTAAAAGCAATTTAATAAAATGCGACTTCTTTCAAATCATACTTCAACTTCTAAAAATAATATTGTTTTAAATTAAATATTTCTATGACGAATACAAGTTGAAATTATATAACTACAAACCAAACAAAAATATTGCCATATTATTTCCAACTTAATTTCGCTAGCTTCTGAGCGATGAAAAATTTAGGAATAAAAAAAAACAAATAATTTTGTTCATTGCGAGTTTACCTATTTTGTGACGGAAAAAACACCTAAATCCGAAATGACTCGGGCAACTAAAAATATCTCTAAACCATTTTTAGCAATGCCCAATTTACATTCAAATAACTACGAGTCGGGGCAAATATACTTTGAATAAAAAGCCTAACTCAGGACTATAGGTCAAGAGTATCGTTGTTTGTGTTTAAATTTTAATAGAATTAATTTATACCTGAATTTAAGCCTTAAAATAGTTCTTATCACGATTCGAATTATTCTATAATTCGCATAACTAGAAGCCTATTCGACTCAGCTCTTATCTTGATTTAAATAAGTTTAATTTTTGTTATGTTATGGCCTAATTTTGTATAATTCGTCAGACTATTTTTCATTCAAATAAAAATCTGTCTTAATCAAACTGTGCTTTTTTTCTAATTAAACATGTCTAACAAAATTTTCCAACTGCTTTTCTAATGATACTTTGGCAGAATGTTTGATATTTTGACTGTAGCGAGTAAATTTGTTTTGAACACTTAAACCTGCCTTAAAATTTGAAACTAAAAACTCTACCTTGCCTAAAATTGCTTTATAGATATCTAAAATCTTCTAATATTGCTATTTAATCACTTAAAGTTAAACATGGATTAAAAAATTAAATATAATACTTTTATTTTATTTTTTAAAAAGACCCAAAAAAACTTGGTGTATTTAATTTTTTATTTTTTTAAATTGAAAAAAAAACAACATTTTTAGTGATGAAATCCTTCACCTACGAAATCAATTTGGCATATTTAATTTTTATATTGGGAATTAGATGAGTTTGAAGCAAGCCATGCTCTAAATCAATTTAATGATCATTAAAAGAAAAAAAATACAAATGGTCAAGTTAAAATGTATGCCAGATAAAAGCCAGATATCGAAAAATAAAGGAGGTTTAAGACACTGCTTTTAAGAGGCCACATGTAACAAAAAATTAGAATAAAAAATTTAGAGTCTAATTAATTTAATGAAAAAAGTGTTTCATGTGGCAATAATTTTCAAAAAAGTGTTGTCAGACAAATTTTCTTTTGGTCAAATATTTCAAATAGCTCGACAAGAAAAATAAAAAAATAATTTAAAGTTTTAGCGAGTGTTTTAAACAATTTTGTACATAATTTAATTTTTAAAAGCCATTAAACGTCATTAGGCTAACAAGAGTTGTTCCTCGTTGTTGAAGTTAGATTTTAAAATTTTTCACTTGATTTATTTGAATTTGAATAAAGCGACTTTTTTGATAAAAATTAAAAATAAATTTTAAACTAAACAAATTAGGGATTGCTAAATTTAGATTCATTGGACTCGCTCCGATTTCGATTTCCCTTGAGAGCTTTTTTCGTTCATATTTTTCGAATGTTTACACCAAACCTGAAATTTCGAAAAAATAGAATTCACACTTTAATTTTTACATCTAAAACTCTGGATATCATTTATTAAGTTACCTATTTCTGAAAATAAAATGAAAAAATAACAAGATCTAAAAATTATTCAATTGACAGATTTTGTTTAAAAAATAAAGAATCAAAACTCCTTGAGGAATAGACTATTGATCAAACTTCTTTCTGCGGGCAATCATTGTTTTTCGAGCAGATTTCTATTTTATCGAATTAAAATAATATTGAAAGATTAACCTTATTTAATAAATTATTTCTAAAATTTTCTTCTTTTTCAACAAACTAACTCGATTAAATTTTTTTGTCATTATTGATTTAAATTTTGCCTGAAATAAAATTAAATATTTGAAAATTCAAATAATGAAAACTATTTAAAAAAAATTGATTAACTTTATTTCAACTAGTCGTAAATTTTTGTAAAAAAACACTTTACTTCCTTCAAAAATATAATCTAAATCAGTTCTGGCAGATTAATGCTAAACCAATTTGCTGAATTTAATCAGATTTTTACTGGATACACATATCATTTTGCTTATATCTTTGAACTAGAATAACTATAAAAATAATAATTTAATTTAATGCATTGGAGGGATTTCGGGCGTAATTTTGGCAAAAAGAACCATTCTGTTCGACCTGGACACAATATTTGTACAAATTTCACTTATTTGTCACTCTTTTAGAGATAAGTGTTTAATTTAAAAAAAATAGAGGAAATCTAGACTTATAGGTCAGCTAGATGAAAAATAATCAAACCTTTGAATTTAAGGTTAAAAATGGTTTTATTTCACGAAAGCCTTCAAAGTCTAGATAATTTTTTTTCACAGTAAAAAACAAGAAATTAATTAATCGATCATACTGTATCCAAACATAAATTATTAAACATGTTTGAATTCGCTTAACAAAAGCGATTTCTAGCTCTCTAGCTAGCTTAAATCTCGAGCAAAATTAATTAATCTTACAAAGCTCGAAAAAGAAAAAGTCAAATTCAAATGTATTGATTCACTAGGGCTCACTAAATAATTAAAACCATATATTCTTTGACTATTACATTTGACTCCCAAGTTAAATGGCTTAGCATTCAATAGTTATTAATTTATTCTTGGAAAATGTCTCGATCTTTTTACTCTTTGGCTAATTGGCAAAATCTTCTAAATGTGAAATCTTTGCTTAAAATGTTTTCAAAGTCAAATATTAGAAAAATTAAGAAAATATTTTTCTGCTCAATTGAGAAACCTTTAAAAAAATCTTTTAATTAATTCTTTTTTTTAATAAAGTAAAAGGTTTATTTTTTTATTTATCTAATTTGAAAGCAACTCGAATGTTTTAAGGTGTTTGCGTAAGATCCTTTCTATCGCCAAACTTCACAGCATTTGTCCATTTTTGAGGACTGGATTTGAAAAGAGCATGAATTTATCTTTTAAAGCCATCAAATTGACTAAGTGCTCTCTGTACAGAAGGTAGTAAAAATTTACGACACTGATAAAAATGATTGAGTCTAAAACTAAAGCATTTCTTGATACTATTGATTTAATTATTTGGCTATAAATTATCAAAAAATAATAATAATAATAAAAGGCTTCCAATAATTTAGTCTAAAAATAAATCTGTTTAGACAGAAGTTTCAAGTAGCCAAATTTGTTTCAAATGAAAAATTTATCTAGAACGAGATTGAGTGAGTCGAAATAAAAGCCGAGAGGATCTGTGTAATTAAAACGAAAAATACATCTTTTGACCGAAAGGATTTCAGGTTTGAAAGCAAAAAAAACAGCGATCACAAAATTGGTAGTATCTATTAATTTTTGCTTGTCGAAAAGGTAAATTGTTTTGAGACCTATTCGACAAAAGTATTTGAAATATTTGCTTTGAAAAAAAATGTCAAACGTCATATTTATTTGGGTTTTCATTTCAACAAACTTAAACTTTTAGTCGAATTTTCAAATCTAAATATTTTTATCTACAAATAAATTTTGGTATATTATCATTATTTTGCGTTCTTTTATTAATAAATCGATCTGGATTAATCAAATTTTTAGCTCACTGAAATCTAACTTTAATCATATGAATAAATTTTAACCAAATTATTCGCCATCCGGTACTCTTTTGATTTATCCTTTGAATTTTTTATTTTATAATTGTATTTTATTATCTAAATATAATGGACACAATTCTGTGTAAAGGTATTTAAATTGAAAAAAAAGCATAAAAAAGAGAAACTCAAGTAAATAAATTTTTTTGAAAATTAATAGAAAATTTTTGAAGTTTTTCTTATACAATTTACCAGTTTACCTTTTTGTATATTCTTATAGTGCGTCAAATCATAAACTGTAGTCAGCCAAATTTATTTAGAGTCTAATAACCTCCGTCAGATTCGATCAATCTTATGATTTTTGTTTTGAACTAAAGGTGATAAACTTTTTTACAATTATTGGGAAATTTTTTTAAATTCATGTTATGTGAGTTAAAATTTCAATAATAATAAAAAATTAGAATTTCTTTATTTTTTTTCTTACCAAACCTGGGTATCCAATGTTACCCTTAATAAAACAGCTAATAGATATTTTTACAAACAGCATTTATTTTTGTTTAATTTCAACCGTGGATCCAAATTAATTCCATTGCCAATATTCCGATTTAAATTGTACATTTTTGAATTTCTTGAACAAGATAAATAAGTACTTGTTGTAATTAGCTTCCTAATTTTGTCAAAAAATTCATTTTGACGCATTATAAATATTTTTCATAAATTAAAAAATATATTTTTATTTATATAAATTCATTTTACAAAACATTTTTAAATTTTATTTAAAAAAAAAACAAATTCGAAATCTGTTAAAAATTTTGAAATAGCTGAAAAAACTAAAAAAACGGAGGAGTTATTTATTTTCGTTTATTGCTCAAAATCTCTAAAGATAAAAATAATTTTTTTATACTTGACAAATAAAAGATTTTTAATGTTTATCAGCAAAATTAAAATGAAAAATTTTTTTTATAAATAAATTTAAACTGATTTTCTATAACTTCAAAAGCGATAAATTTCATAAAATTGCGTAAAAAAAAGCTAGGATTGTTTTAACGCCTGATGGACTATAACTGTAAATTTAATTTAAAAAAATCTGTCTTTCTTTGTTTAATAAATTTTTTTAATTAAATGGTCAGATAAATATTTTTTTCTCTAAATTAAAACTTAAATTGTGCCTTTGTTACTTTGCCTATTAGGCTTAATTAAAATAAATAGCAAAGAAATTCAAAGATTTCATCAAAAACTCTGCATTAATTGATCCCAATAACCCAAAAAAAAAATCGTTTAATCTAAAATTTAATAACCAAAAGATAAATATTTGAATAATTAAATTTATGCTAAAGGTTCTAGGCCTTGAGTGCTCAGAATAGGCCGCATTAAATGGGCCAAATTGGGACAATAAAAGCCAAAATATCCTTTTTATATTTAGTCTAAACTTAGCAGACCGAAAAATATTATAAGTTAGCAAATACTTTTTATAAGACTGGGAGAATTTTCTTCAAAAACTTTCAACATGCGTCACTTGAGTCAAAATTTCATTAAGCATCTGCTATTGAATCAATTTAAATAAAAACTCTAAAAGCTTTAAAATGCAAAAAAAGCAGCCGTGAAACCCAAATTTTAATTTGTAGCTGGGCTTTAAAAGGCATTAATTGATTAGAAACAAAAATAAATTTTAAAATATTGAACCCATTCAAGAGTCACGAGCCATCGGACTATGCCTAGAATATTGATGTCTCAAGTGAGACTGCTGAAAATTGCACTAAAGCCGTCAGCTCGCATTTACTTCTGAACTAAGCCTCAAGAAAACTTTTCTTATATAATCTAGTTTAATATTTGAATAAAACTCGATCAAGAAAGAAAAGATTCTTATCTTAAACGGTTTGGTATAAGTCAAACAAAATTTAAATTTTCGAATTCAAATATTAGTTTTGCTTTATATGCATACACACATATAAATATATATATATATATGTATATTTAAATATATATATATAGAAAATATTTTATACATATTTGTACCTGATACTTAGTGAATAAAGGTAACTTAATATTCAAGATTTGATTTATTAATTTTGGAGAATAAAATGAAGGTTCAAGAGGAAATTTAACACCAACAATTGAATGTTTTGTCTTCTAATAAATTATTTTGAAAAAAGTTGAAGCAAATTATCCTGAAAAATGTTGTGACGGGCAAAATTTTCTCCACTAGGCCAAAATATTCCATTTTGTATCCAACCTTACTGCAATAAAAATATAATAACTATTTTAGCACTATATATTTTTGTAACCTTAAATTTTGTGGTATTTAAATCAATGATAAGCTTGTTATTTTAAAAAGGCTTAAGAAATTAGGAAAAAAATTTTCAATGAGATAAAATAACAATAAAATAATTAGTTTATATTGCTTTAACTGGCCGCATTTAAAGTGAATAAAAACAAATTTAAACTATAGAACCTGATTTAAAACAAATCCAAAGCTTGCATAATTGTATCCATTTGATATGTTTGAAAACAATTTAAATACCGTAAATTAAAATTTTGCTAAAAAAAAAAGAAAAATTTTAACAAAAATTGAGTAGAATTTTTTTGAAAAATTTTATTAAGAATTAGAGTAAAAATTTTAGCACTTTTAAAAGTGTAAAATTTATTATCGAAAGAATTTTATAATCCTTTGCAAAAAAAATCACTTGTCACCAAAATTAGACCCTCAAAATTGTAATCTTTAACTTGAAAATTTTTGCATCCTTAAGCTTGCTTCTAATATTTGCTCAAATATTTAACCTATTTCGATTAGAAACAGCACAAACGAAAACCCTATTTATTCTAAATATTAACAATCTGTTTGAGAAAGATTTTGTTTGATATTTGCGAAAACATGTGCACGAAACGATTTTTACTGATAGTAATCAATAAATTATCATTTAGATTTAAAAGTTTATTTTTCAAATTTGAAATTTTGCCATTCAAATCCAAAGCTTTTTGCTTCACCAAACTTTTTTTTATTTTTTTTATTTACGGTCATTCTAAAGCTTCTATTTTCAAAAATCCAGTTATTCAAGCTTGCTTAACATATCTTGGAACTCTAAAGGTTACTTTTTTAAATCCAAAGAGCACCATTTAATTGGACTTAATCTTAATTTACAAGACGCTGGATAAATCGATCTAATAAGCTCATCAATTGTTATCTATAAATATATCAATCAATATTTATAAGTGATTGAACTAAAAATAAACTGATTAAAGCCGATTTCTGACAATGCTTTATGGATACAAATTCTGCTACAATCTAGTCCGAGTTATACTTAATGATCCTTTTTCACCTTCGTACCTCCCTTTGAATCTCATTTGAGGTGAAGCCAATTGATTTGCTATGAACTAATGAAAAGCCCTAACAAAAATAGCTTTAATTTAAAATAAACACATATTGTTTATTATAAGTTTGGCCAGTGCCACTAAAATAAAGAAATTCCCTCGTTCATATTTTTGATTGATGTTTGTTTTAAACAAACTTTTTGTTAGTGATTTTGGCTTCAGTTAATACCACATAAAATTTGGACAGGTAAAGTTTTAAAATATTTAAACTAAGGTCACTCAATTAATAGCTTAAACTATTAATAAAACATTGTTTCCGTACCATTGCTTCTCTTGCAAATTTAACCTCATTTCAATTACTCTGTTTGATATTTTTGAAATAAATTCCAGCAAAGAACAGGTCTAATTTGCAAAATAAAGCCCACATAAGAAGAAACAAATTAGAGGTATTAGTAGACATTAGTAAATGAGGTTATGCACCTCAAAGTTAAACTTGGTCTAGCTTTTATTATTTTAACACTCAGATTAACAAGTCTAAATAAGCATGAAATTCTTTTATCAAAAATCTTTGGATTTTTTGTTCTAAAGATCTAGTTTGTAGACAAATATATATTATTACCACCGGTGACTGAACTGAGCTTTTTTTTTCAAACAATATTTTCAAATTACTTTTAATCAATTGGATTCATTTAATAAAAAATAAACGTTGCATAATAGAGATTTATTTTAATTTTTTTTTAAATAAACTTTTTTAAAGTTTGTAAAAGACTTAAAAATAAAAATATTGAAAACAGTAGAAAAAAGTAAAAATAAAACAAAATCAAATAGCATAAAAATACTTTTATGGTTTATTCAAAAATAAACTTTGATTTCATTTAGATAATGCCACTAACCAAAATAAATTACTAAAATAACATTTGAATTTAAGCTTGACCACTTTTTAACCTAAAAGAAAGAGACATTAATAAACTGGATTAGACATAATCTCAAATATATATTACGAATAGCAAAATTTTTATTTCAGTACTTAAATCAATTTTTAAAATAAAAACAAATTTACTTGAATTCTTTTCTTTTTTTATAAATTTTTCTAGTAAAAAGATAAAGATGATTCCAGTTAGATGCGGTAATTTATTTTGAATGGAAATATTCTTGTAAATTATGTAACTTAGCAATATGTTTAATATTTTTTAACTAATTCAAAAAAACAAAACAAAAACTTTTGATTTACATCTAAATATTCTTCAAAAAATCAATTATTTTACAATTATCTTAATAACCTTCTATAATCAGATAAAACATAAACTACTTTACTTTAGTGGTAAATATAATCTGAATAATTTAAAAAAATTTCTAATCTTAGTAAATTATTTTATTAGATGTTAAAAATGTAATCTAGCATATTTTAAATAAATTAATCATCTACCGTATTCTATTATTCGATTTGCAGCCTCATAATTAGAAATACGACTATGACGCAAGCAATAAATACCACCTCGCTCATGTTAAACATTCTTTGCTTAAGCTGCCTGCAACAAAGTCGTGTTTCTAGATTCGTAATTTAAGAGCGCGGTAAAAGTAATGTTTTAAAAAAAAAATTACAGCATTTCCGCTTGAGTTTCTGTGGAAAAATTAAAAATAACTAGAAACCCCCACTATGGTAAACGTCATAAGCGATGGTAAACAAAAAAAGTTATTGTACAAATGAATTTTATTTACAATTTATAAAAAAGACTATTTACAATTAATAAAAATAAAAAATTTACATTTTAACATTATTAAAAACATCATAAAAAACTGGATTCCTTGTGTATTTTGTGCCTTTCGGTAATGTTATAGTAATATCGTCAAAGTCAGATACCCTTGAGAGGGCTACGTAAAGTTGTCCGTGACTGAATACCGGATTTTCAAGGTACACTCCTACCCTTTTCAATGTTTGACCTTGCGATTTATTGATAGAAATAGCAAAAGCAGGTCTTACTGGGAATTGTGTTCGCTTGAAGTCAAACGGAAGACCTGAATCGGATGGTATCAATGGTACCCTTGGAATATGAACAGATTTACCTTTTAACTTACCTATTGCTATTTCGGCTTCTATCAAGTGTTTGTGTAAACGTTTGACAATCAATCTAGTTCCGTTACATAGTCCCATATTTGCCGCTATGTTTCGAAGAAGAATAATTGGTTGACCAACTTTAAGAGACAATTTGAAGGGTGGAATGCCAGGTGGATTGATACTATTTAGAAATTCGGTCGGATATTGTGCTGTATCGGAGTCAACGACTACCGAGTCTTGAGACAAATACTCCATAATCTCACCTGGCAAAAAAGATGTTGCTATTTCGTTTATCGAATCCACTTCTTCGTTTGTTGGACATAGGATAGCCGAATCAATAAATTCATGTGGGTTTGAACTGAATTAAATTAGATTAGTTATAAGTAAGAATTAAAATAAGAAAATAAAAAAAATTTACTTGGTGCAAATATTCAGGAAGATTTGCTTGATCAAACCTTCTTTGTCAAAATGATTTATAAGTTGTTCTGGCAATTCAATCAAATCATCATAACCATTAGGATCTTTATACCTTTTTTCTTTACCCTCTCCTATTCTTAGGAGAAATTCAGAAAAATTTCGAGCTCTTTCGCTGTCTCTACCTGTTTTGTTTAACACTCGCATATTAAGTTTTAACTTCATGATTGTAACATGATTCCAAAACGTTGACTTGTTTAATGTGGCATTAACGATTTGAGCACTATTTCCTTTTTTAATAACCGGCAGAATTTGTCTAAAGTCACCTCCAAATAACATAATCTTGTTGCCGAAAAATATTTTTTCAAAATTTTTGTTTTTAACTTTACATAAGTCTTTGAGGGTTTGGTCAAGTGCTTGAAAAGCATGTTTGTGCATCATGGGGGCTTCGTCCCAAATTATTAAATCGGCTTTGTGAATCAATTCGGCAAGGTCTGACTGAACTGAAATGTCGCAAGTTGATGTATTTGTAAGATTCAATGGAATTTTGAATCGAGAATGGGCTGTTTTTCCAGCAGGTAGAAGTAAGGCTGCTATACCGGACGAAGCAACTGAAAGTACAATTTTGTTCTGTGAGCGCAAATAAGCTATTATTGTGTTGTACAGAAAAGTCTTCCCAGTGCCACCAGGTCCATCGACAAAAAGATTATTATCAACTATTTTGAAAGAAAAGTTAATTTAGTTATATTAATGATTAAATTGTGATGTTTTTAAATGTACCCTGGTTTTCATTGTTGATCCTTTCAATTATTGAATTAAATATTTGTAATTGGTCTACATTCAATTGTCGATGATTCTCAGCATATTCATTTTTTAACATTTCGACGTCATAATCTAGCTCTTCATTAATAAGGTTATTGATTGAATAAATTGGTCGAATTTCATCAAAATTTATAATCTTGTCTTGATCGTATTTAAAAAGTTCCAATATCTGCTCTACATTTTTGGAACTACTCTGGAGAATTCGGCTAATGTAAAATAACGAAGTGTTGTAAACTTTATCATCGTAATTTAGAGTTTGATCGTTTTTATGGTTTCGATATTTGTACAAAATGTCGGTCGATAGATCATTTTTGAAACGTTCCCATAAATTTTTCATGTCTGAAGGTTGACAATTTTCTAAAATTATGACAAAAAACTTCCTCAATTCTTCGATGTCTGTAATTGTTTGACATGCTTCTTCAAGAGATTCACACCACTGATTATTGGATTCAAGGTACCCATTTTTTTGAGCGGCTTCTTGAAAAGTTGAACATAACTCTCCATTAACCGTCAGTAGATCTTCAAATGATTCGGGTCCCTTTTTATAAATCAATAAAATACGTAAAGCAAATCGTTCTATATCGCTTGGGTGAACGAAATACATTCTACCGATTATTGTTTCATCTGGTCTTAAATAATAAACTTAGATATATCGTATAATTAAATTCTAATCTTAATTCGTTTACCTGGACTTAACTTTCCAGTCTTTTTCCTTTTCATTAAAGGTAAAATATTTTGGAATTTCATAATAGAAATATTGCTTTGCCAAATCAGGTTTTTTTTTGTTGAGCTTAAAAAATGCTGTGAGTTCTGTCTCATTTGACGTTTGTAAGATTTTCTCTTTAGGATCATTTGCTTTGAAAAAGCAAGTTTGTCGGTTTGGGAGGTGTACTGGTAATCTTCTGGTTTTCGGATACTGATCGGTTAAGCCAAAATGAAAAAGTCTCCAAATGCACTCAGGAGCACTAATGTAGCGCATATCTATGAATTTCTCAATCTCATCATTCACTTTTAGACTGGTATCAGTGCTTAAAGAATTGGGCCCATTAGGATCATCGGTATTAATTGAGATAAGAGACTTGTCATGGCCTTTAATTAAAATTATAACTCTAGATTATTATGCTTTTAATAAGATTACCTTTGTAAACATATTTAAAGAGATATTTGACTGCTGCGACAAAATTACACACTTCTACATTGATATGGCAGTTGTATTTCGTTGAAAGATACGGATTATAAGGTACAACCCATTTATTGTCTGGATTATTTGCGCTTCGTTTATAAATCGGAAAGGTGTTATTTGACATAATTGTTTCTTCAGTATATTCCTTTGGGAATTTCTTACTACATTTACCATCTACCATGCATGGTGCATTTGGGTAACCTGGACCACATGGTCCATGCATCATAGTCGATTTCACAATTTTATAAATATTTGGGAATTCTTCTTTTGATGGTATCTCAGCACTAACTGCAAGGTCAACTTGTTGAGCTGTCTTTATCTTATCGTCTGGATGCAATATTATAAGAATATGCGCATGAGGAAGGCCTCTTTTTTGGAATTCAATGACGTAGATATGTCCGATTGTTCTTCCCATTACATGATTTTTTATAAGGTCTTTGATGAGCATTTTTAATTTTATTCGAAAATACCGAGCGACTAAGTCCGGACGATCGTTTGGTGTTTGTGAAAAAAGCAGATTTTTTTTCAGGCCTGGCCAATTTGGATTGCATGTCATTGTAATAAACATATCAGGTTTGCCGAGAGCTCTAACAACAGACATAGCATCTTGGAATAGTTCGTTCATGTGTCTAGGGCTACCTGTAAATGAAGACGGTAGAATAACCTTCTTACCGATGTTTTCCATTTCTTGATCTTCTCTGTTCACAGCGTCTATTAGCCCTTGATAAAGTTCGGCCCGAATACTTTCCTGATTAAATCGTAAAAATCTCAATCTACCACTCTCAACCTTTCCTGCGTATTGTTCTACGATATACTGATGAAAAAGTCTACCAAATAAATTCAAGTTGGAATCTTTTTTAAAAAAAGTTAATATTAAATTCTTATTCAATAGGGAAACAATTTGTAGAATACCTGGTCGATCTTGTAATTGATACGCATAGTATTGCATAGCCGATACGTATTTAACTTTCTCGGATTCATTTCGATTTGAATCGATTGTTGTTCTCTTATTAGGAGTATCCTTAAGCGGATAAGTGTCAAATTGCCATCCCTGTTCTCCATTCGGAAACATAAGAACATAATGAAGGGGGTCAGAATAACTATAAATCGGGTCTATAGTCTTCATCTTGCCATCCTTAGTGTGAATTAGAAACTCGTTTTTAACGGCTTCGGAGTCTTCATTCGAAATCAAAGCGGCTACTTCTAGGGCTGTTGGTAAATTGTAACGTTTATCTTTGGCTACGTGTTTTTTAAGGACAATGTTTAAATTGAGAGATGGATCGGTCCTGAACCTTCTGCCTAATTGTTGATATAATTTAACGTACGGATTTGATCTCATTAATGAGTTTTGAAGTCGGTTCAGAATGTTTATATTAATCACTGATTTAAATTTATTTTCTCGGTATTTTGCTTGAAACTCCGGATCATATAAATAGATTTGAGAGTAAATTGGGTTTTGTGAATCATCGGGTTTTAAATTGCTGATTCTTTGAACAACTGGTCCGTTTATTCTGTAGGTGTATACACCAGATGTTGATTTCATCAAATCTCTATTGTAATTCGATTTAATGGACGTGAACGATAAGATTTTGTTATAGAGTCTAATATTTTTTCTAAAATCTTGCGCTTCGGTCGAGTTGTCAGTTAAAAGTTCAAAAATTTCTTCTGGTGGTGTGTTTTGAGTTGGAAGGAGAACTCTCCCTTTAGCACAACAAATTCCAAATTGAGGATTGGTTAATGTTCCGTCTGATTTTTCTTCTATCCACGTAGAAGCGGAACAATATTGACAGATAACGGTTCTTTTTGGAAGAATAATTGATCCGAAATTCTCTGAATCGGGATCTGTATCGATATATTTACCAATTATCTTTTTAGGATCATATTTTTTACGGGCAATCAAATAGCTTCTTGCATTTGAGGTCTTTTTGCTACAAAGTAAAAATATTTAAATACTCGATTATGAAAGACTTGAAAAAAAAATATAAATACGTATGATCTGTTATTGTAGGTACTATCTGAGTCGTTGATTCAATAGCTTCTATGGCAGATTCGATATCATCGTTTATAAATGCACTCAATCTTTTTTTATTTAATGGACACTCTCTATGATTTATTCGTTGGTGTGATATACTACCACATTTACATTTTTTGGGTTGAATACCATTTTGTAAAATATGAGAATTAGTCGACTGATTTTGATTTAACTGGATCGAGTTGGCCTGATGTTGTACACCAATAGTATTGACTATGCTGGTCGATTGAACATAATAAGATTGTGGTGAATCCAAGATTCGACCAAAGGCATTTACTGGCTTTAAATAAAAAAATTTTTAGAAAAATATCTTTTGGGGGTTCAATTTTTATTACATTTGTTTGACTTGTTGGGATTGAAGGTGAAGAATAAAGGTTGTGGGATGTTGAAGGTCTTGGATGAGGGTATTGGTTTGGACGATTGACATGAGACATGTTATCTAATTGAAAATTTAAATTTCGACCATTAATGTGAGCAGATGACCGATCGATAGTCCGGGGCGATGATAAAAAATTGGTATTAGGTTAACTTGAGATACTACTAAATGCATTTGCTTTCTTTAAAAAAAAAAGGTTATCGAAGAATTATGGGGGTTCATTTTTTCTTACATTTGTTTGACTTGTGGTGATTGACGGTGAAGAGTAAAGATTGTGTAAGTTGGAAGAGCCTGGATAATGGTATTGGTTTTGGGAGTTGAGTTGGGACGTTGGAGCTTGATATGTGCTAAACAATTGCGATGAGAGTGATTTGCCAGATTGTTGTAGACCAGCAATAAGATATTGGTTTTGATAGTTTACATATGATCTATTAGTCAGTTGACATGTTACTACTTCTATTGGTGAAAAGGGAGTTGTTTTATTTTTTTTTCTGGGGCCATTTTCGAGACTTCTCTGTCTTTTTCGATTAGTGGGTGTTAAAAAGTTCTCTTTTGATTCAACTGGGATGTGGATTAATTTGGTTTTTACAAAGTTGTTAATCATAAAAATTTATTATAAAAAAACATTAATCACAATCTAATAAAAAGAGAGAAAAAAAATTAGTTGTCTTCCTTTTCTTCATCACAATCTATATTGGTCGAATTCAATTTGGAATTTTGTTCAAACATAGTGAAATCAAAGTTGATAAGGTCTCTGTCGCTTTCAGACTTATCGTTTTCTTGTTCTTGAATCAAATTTAAGTCATGGTCTAAGTTGAGATTAAGATTTTCTTTGGCATACGACTTAATTAATTGTAATAGCTGCTTGAGATTGTTTTCTTTTCTTGCATGTCTTGATTTATCTTTTTTTAGTATCTCTTTTTGTTTGATATAATTGTTTACCATTTTTGATATGTTTATCAAAGCCTTAGAATCGAGTCTCTTAACTGTTTTTTTCATTTTGTAAAATTAAAATTCTTTTTTGTCAATTTTAGATGATAGTAAACTTGAAGTCTTAGAAGTCTCTAATTTTTTTTTGGTATAAAAAGATTTGCACAAAAGAAATTATTTGTCTTTGAAGTCTCTAAACTTAACTAAATTTGTCTTTGAAGTAAAAAAACTAAACTAAGTTGTTACTTAAGTTACTAATTGTTACTAAACTAAAGTCTCTAATTGGTTAAACTTTATTCTTAATTGACACATTATAGATAAATTTATCACTATTTTAATTGAGCGTGGGAATATTTTTTTTATTCATGTATATAATTTTATACGTTTTACTTCCTAACTTTATGACATCATGTAAAAGTATTATGAGAGTTTTTTAGAGAATCGCTGAAATTTTAAATAATAAGATTTATGTGAATAATGCATTTGATATTGCACAGCAAATTGAGAAGAGAAAAAAATAAAAAAATGATATTATAATTTTTTTTAATTTTTTCAAAATAAATTCTTTTAATTTTTCGCAGCATCAAGTCTGGAAAATTTTAAAAAAGAATTTTGAAAAAGAATTGAGATTGTAAAATTTTAGTGTGATTGTTTGGCAACAAAATAAAAATTGGGAAAGTTTTTCAATAAATATCCAAACAGAGAGCAAAAAATTTTTTTAATTTTTTTAATTTTCTAAAATAAAATTCAATTAAAAATTTTGTTTTTTGATTTTTTCTTAATAAATATTGTTTAATCTTTAGACTGTTTTTTTTTTAACTAATTTTCTCCGACTGTTCTATATTCAAAACTAGACTTATTTTTAAAGCAATTTTGAATGAAAGGTATCATACCATAATAAATTTAATTCAAAATAACAATCTTAATTTTGCTTGATACAATTAAAGTTAAGGAAATTCCAAAAATCATTGTTACACAAATTTTATTCAATAAAAATTAGGAATCTGTCTAAAAGTTCTAAAAATCGTACGTATTATAGTTAGAAAATAGACTTTTTTTTTTCGAATTTTTTACTGATTTTTTTATTAAAGAAAGCATATAATTTGGTTATCTAGTTCTGTAATACATAACCAATTTTCTAAGAATTTGTTTATTCTGCGATCAATTTTATTTATATTTAATTTTTTTTAACTACTTCATTGAATAATGATTGAGAGGAGGTTCTGAAGGGATCTAAAATTTTCATCTTCCAACTACACAGTCATGGATCAATTTCTATTAGATAAATATTCATTTCTGTCATAATTCTTTCTGTTTTAAATATAAAAAAAGTAATCAAGTCATTGGTAAAAAGGAGAGAGCATTTTTTATTCGAAATATCAACTTTTGTTAAATCATTAGTATAAATATCAGTACTAATGATTTTACAAAAGGTATATATCAGTCTCGGATTCAAAAATGCTTTCTTTATGTTTAAGTTTATTAATGTATTTTGAATTAAATTTTCTAATTTTGTTTATCTTATTCCAGAATGGTTTACTAGATTTTCGGTTTTGTAATAAACTTAAGAATAAAAGTCCGAACTTTTTTAGTAGTAGTAGTAGTGGTAGTAGTAAGAAGGGGTAGGCTGCAAGTCGCGATTTGCATGCAGAATGATGCATAACGCGATGGGTGACGACACCCTGTATGGTAGCCACTTGCCGTAATTAAGTTGCTGTTTTGTCAAGCTTGCTTTTGAAGTCGTTGGTACTTTTGGCGGTGATGATGGAGTCGTAAAGATCGTTCCAGTCATTGACAATTCGGTTGCAGAAAAAGTTATGTCGTTGATTACAGTTCTTCACCAATTCTCGTCGTTTGTCTTTTTTTAAAGTCCGGATTTTGACTTTAATTTTAGACTTTTAAACAACTCTGGATACAATGCTGAATTAAAATCTAAATTTTTCATATTTTGACATTTTGATTAGGCATTCTTTTTATTGGCATTCCTTTGATTTTTACACCAGAAAATAATAAAATGTAAAGGAAAACAAATGAAAACACATTTTCTTTTCAATCAATACTTTGAATACAAATAATTTATTTTCTTTTTTGTCTTTTAAAAATTTGAAGCGAAATTTTCTTTTTATTTAAAGGATACCAGAAAATAGGAATTTTAAAATTAATTCAAAGAGTTAAGATTACAGATAGAAAAAGCTGGAGTCTAGGTAAAGTACAAATGATGGAAAATTTTACATTTAAATTGAAAGCGCAATAATAGAATAATTTAAAAGGAAAAAAAAATTATAAATAATAAGTGTTCATATACAAGATTGTTAACTAGACCGGAAGACGTCGTATCGGTTCTTGAACTTGTTAACCGAGTCGGCATCTGTGACTGTAGCTGGGTGGGCGTTCCACTCGTTGAATATCCTGTTGGTGAATGTGTGAACTTGCGGAAACATTGGGGGTTCACCAATCTCACTTCGTTGATGCTATATGTGAGTTTGAACATCTGGATCAGATCTCCAAGTACACGGCGTTCATGGAGGGAAGTTAATCTAAGAACGGCAAGACTTGGACAATTTGACAAGGCAAGAAAAGAAAAATTGTTTAACTTGGATAACTTTTATTTTATTTTTTTTTCTAATCTGTACAAATCTATTATTTAACTGTTAGTCAGTTAAAATCTGTTTTTTTAAATGCTTACCTTATTTGACGAATCTTGTGAAAAGTTGATTTTGTGATCCATTTAAAAAAATTAAATTTCTTAGTGGATATTTTTGTGAAAAAGTTTAATTTTTAAGCGAAAAAAAGTTTTTGAATATTTTTAAATCATTAAGAATAAATTCATATTGCAACAACAAAGAACAAACTAAGAAATAAAAAATCTATAAAATTATTAAGATTATTTCATTCTTTTATTCGTTTTTAAAAAATTGTTTTACTCATTTTTACTAAATTTTACAATAACAACTCAGTTTTTAAAATAATACAATACATTAATAAAATAAAAGGTCAATGTCATTTTTTGGAGCTTTTAAGACAATTTGTAATTGAATTATATTTACTTAAGGGATTTTAATCTGACATATATAAATATTTTCTTCGAAATAAATTTAAAAATTGACATTTTTAGTTATCTTTGTTCATTTTTTTTTCAGCTTTCAGTGAAGCCACAAACTCTTCGTAATCAATTCGACCATCACCATCAATATCAACTTCCTGTTAAGCTAATTTAGAAAAAAAAGAAGAAGAAATTAAAAATTACTTCAATCATATCTTCAACTAAAAAATAAACTTTATAAAATTATACCAATTTTAATTTCATTTATTTTACTTTCATCTTCTGTTAATTGTTCTCCCAAGCATTGCAAAACCGATCTCAAATCACTACTGGTAATAAATCCATTCCCTTTTCTGTCAAAAACTTTAAATGCTTCTCTCAATTCCTTATCTTCTTGTTCTTCGGAAATTTCTGAAATATTTCCCATATTGTACATTAATTGAACAAATTCTTTAATTATATTTTTGGTCAAAGTTTCCATCTATAATATTTTTTTATACCTTCAAATGAAAATGTTCCATCACCTTAGCAAAATTGGATTTTTTCAATTAATTTTTTTTTTTTTAAATTACCATCAATGTCTATATCTTTCAACATTTGCTGTAGTTCTTGTTCGGTAGGATAAAGGCCAAGATTTCTTAAAACAGATCCAATTTCTTGGGTTGTTACGACTCCATTTCCTTCCTTATCAAAAAGTCGAAAAGCTTGTTTCAACTCTTAATGAAATTTTACAATATATATGTTTTAATTAGATAGAAAATAACCTGATATTTGTATCTCGGAGAATTTTGTTACATCAAAAACATTTGGGGATTTAGACATTTTTAATAATGGCTAGTATTGTTCTTGATAACTAGATGAAAACTCAATTTGTATTATCAAAAGGAAAGAAAGGAAGAATAAGCAAATTATAATGATGTATTTTTAGAAAATGGGATTGAACAATAAATTCTATTAGTATAATTCAGAAATGAAAAATAAATTTGAAATTTTATTTTTCACAGAACCTAATTATCTAATTTGCGTTTAGCACTTCGTGTCAACAAAAAGAAATATTTTAATTGCATTCTATAATTGAACATTTTATGAGTGAAAAAAATAACAAAACGAAAGCGTCAGTGGTGTGGTATCATTGTTGCCTTCGGAGCACCCAATCCACATACAACGATATTTGTCTTTCTTCTTGAATATATTATGTCAATAAACAAGTTATCTCAATCGAATGAAAAAAATTAAAAAAAAATCAATTAAACAATCATTAGGTTTTCCGCAAGTTAAAATATTTTTTCAAAATTTTGCACTTTAAAGCTTTTTTCATAAATAATAATAGAAAATTCCAATTAAAATACATTCAGGTTTATCATTTAGTGTTTAAATTGAATTCAAGGATTCAAAAATTGCTCAAGTGGCAAATAAAGTTTTATATTAAAGCTAATGGCAATAAGAGCGTCAGTGGTGTAGCGGTTATCATTGTTGCCTTCCAAGCAGCAGATCCGGGTTCGACTCCCGGCTGACGCAGTTTTTTTTACAAAAATTTTTAAATTTTTCAATTTTAATCACTGATTTTATTATTTTGACAATTACTACATTGTAATTTTAGAAAACATTTACATTTACAACAAATTATTTTTTATTTAATTTATAATTTATAAATTAAATAATTTCATGATCGGAAAAAACCAAGTGACTATCAATTTTTTTATGTGAAAAATTTTTAAATTTTTATTAAAATATATAAATTTATGATTTTTTACGAAAATTCAAAATAACTTATATTAGGTTCGGGCAGGTCAAAATTACAGCACTATCTGAATTTGACGTTTGACCAAAAAGCGAAAATTTTTTAAAAAAAAAATTGAAATTTTTAATTTTCACTAATGAAAAAATTCATATATCAAATCATAATAATTTTTTTTTAAATACAGCTGAAGACTGGTTCAAGATATAGTGTAATATTACAAAATTATATTTTTCAGATAAATCTAAGCCGATATCGGCAGAAAATTTTAAAATATCAAATAATCTTTTGGCTTGATAATCTAAAAAACAAATTAACTCTTTTTGATCAAAATTTATGGACACAAAAGTCAAAAATTAAAAAAAGTGAGTTCAAAAATTTTGTCCGGATTCTGACTCTGCAAAAAAAAATTTGAAATTAAGGGTTAAACCAAGGACGAGATACAAAAATTGTGAAAAAATCCAAAAATTTTCGTCTCGGGTAAATTTTTATGGTCAAAACTTTTTTTTAAAAAACAAATGAATACATCATTTTGTAGATTTGAAAAAGAGCTTTAAGAATCTATACAATAATAACTAAATATCTTTACAAAATCATTATATTTTTAAAACTAAAAGGATTCAACTAATAATTTTGGTGCTAATCTTTGAGAGAGGGTAGCTAAAAAATCAATTTTTTAACCCTGCTTAAAAATTGGCTTTCTAATTATTATAGGTATTTGATAAAAGTTTTTTATATTTGTGGAAACTTTACTGAAAAAATTATTTGCATTTTTTTAGCAGTCAATATATATGTTTAAATGTTATAGTCCTAAATGTATTTGAGTTTGTCCAAATTAACTTTTAGTTCATAGAAAATGGCTTGCAAATCAACCAGATCTATACGCTCGCAATTTTTATCTCGTGAAAATTTTTAGTTGTCCGAAAACTACGTAAAAATTTCGAAGTCAAAATTGCGAAATTTTTTCTTAAAATTTTCGCCAAAATTTTTACTTGGGGAAAAGTCTAATAAATAAAAGATAAGGAGCCTTGAAAAGCGTAGCTGTAGAATAGGAAAAGTATAAAATGTAAACAAGTTAAAACAGAATGTATTATATGTTTAAATAAAAACATTTTAAGATATTAAATAGAAGAATAAAATTCAAAAAGACTGAATCTAGATTCAAAGATAGTATAGGAATTTAACGATAGAATCGAAATATTTGTTCGAAAAATGATTAAAAAATATTGAATTAATAATAGAAATGAAACAGATTTATTTTTTAAATATTGTTGATATTTTTATTTGATTTTGAAAATGAAGCTATCGAAGTGTACAAGTTCAAACTCAAAAATATGTATTCTCAATTTTTTCAAAAAAGGACTCATTTCATATTCTTTTTAGTTTGGTTTAGTTAAATTTTATTTTTTTCAATTAATGATGATTTAAATTTAATAAAATTATTTTTTGATAAAGCAGAACTTAATCGGTTTTTTTTATATTTAATTTTACTTTCAACTACAGCACTCCATCACCTAAAGTTAGATATTATGCAATCATGTAACACTCTAGTTTTCAAGAATCAATTGAAGTTCAAACGTAATGCATTTTTTAAACTCTCAACAAAAAACATCAAAAACTAGATAACAAATGATTCTGAAACTTAAAAAATTTGACAACCTAAAGTTTATTTTATTGTTGAAAATTATATTTTTTATAATAAATCTAATAAGGTAGATTTAGTTTTTCTCCAAAACTATCTCTGAATAATATTTTCACTATGAATTCTTCACCTTAAAATCTAAGCAAAAATACAATGTATATCGATTCAATTAATATTTTTGAAGAAACAATAAGCTCGAAATAGCAAAATTGTTTATTAAACAAATAAATCTGCAGAAAAGTCTAAATTGAAAAAAAATTGAATCAAAAAACGAAAATTCCTAAATATGTTCTATTTAATTTAGCATGAATCGAATTCAAATAATACCAGATAAAAAGCTCTATCAGATACTTAAAATCTTAAAATTTAATTTACATATCTAGTTTTACTCAACTTCTAAAACTTGTAACTTTGCTTTTTCTAATCTAAAACTATTATCTTTTCTTTACAAAGAAAAACAAGCGAATATTTATTTCAATAATCTTAATCAACAAAAGTAACTGCCTAGGAAAAATATTTAAATATTTTTAGACAGAAATTTGCTTCGGGGAGATCCATTACTTAATCATCATTCCGCTAAAAAAGTCAATTAATTTGCCAATTTTGCTGATAATGAATTTTGTTCTTTAAACGCCTCAGACTAACCCAATTTTTAAAACAATTGAGTTCAACTTATTTGCTGCTGTTGAAGACTTTAGAGAAAACAAATTCAAAATAAATCGAAGAAAAGACTGATTGCTGCCAAAAACATCTTCTTCTTTCTTTGAATTTTGAATTTTTTTGTTAGATCTTTTTAGCTTGCAATGGTAATGTTAAGTTAATCAACTTTCCAATGATATCGACAAAGATATTGCAGCTTTTATAAAGCGAATGCTAGGGAACTGTGATCAACAATGACCAGAACCAGCCATAGACTATTATTTTTCCAAGGTACTAACTGACACTTTTCAGGTAGTCGCTTAACTCAGGATAAATATTACTGTCTCATAGAAGCACTTTCGTTTATCCTCTACGGCTTTTATCCAGATGCTGCTTAAAAAAATTTGATTCCTTCTTTTGAAATGTTTATTTTTCTAAGGTAAATCAAAACAGCCGTTCTAAGACCAAGTTGTAAAATATTATAAAAGATGCAACTAGTGTTTAGATGTAAATTAAAAGTTTTAATAAAAAAAATGTTTTTATTTTATGGCGCAAAAGCTCTTCTGTCGGTCAAGCGATTCAAAAAAAGATACATTTCGTGGAAGGCTTCAATTTTTTACATTGCCTTATTCATATATGGCATTTTGCTATTTTGTGTGCCATCTATTGTTGACAGGAATGCAGTCCCTACAAATGTCTAGTTTCACTATTTTCTTTAATTATTAGAATTTAATAAAAAAATGGAAACAAAAAATGTAAATCTTTAGAGCAGCTGAGACATTGCATTAGGAGAAAGGAAAAAGTTTCTGATCGATTAATCAGTTTTATGCAACTATTAATTACAGAAACTTTTCAGATGGAATAACAAAAACATCATACAAGAGTAGATTAGGAGAATTGTGTTTTAAAGAAGTATTCTAGAGAAATGTTGGAACCCCCAGCTGAATAAAAGAGATCGGGTAGTAACCATTTTATTTCTTGTGTGCAATAAAACCCATTATCCGTTCAAAAGGATGCTGCAGCATTCAGGTGCGCACAAGTCTTAATACTCGCTAATAATACTTTTTATAGTAATTATCCAAAATCGGAGTGATTTCATAACCCAAGTTTATGTAACAACTGGCAACATTTTGCTCAACTCAAATCATTCTAATTTCGGGTATAAATAGAAGGAATATTGAACATTGTAGCCAAGAAGCGAAAAGCAAAGCTCGCTTGCTACAAAAGATTAGAAAAAGGTGTAGATTTCGATCTATCGAATTACTCGATTTTCGATCAATTGGTTTAGGTAAAGAGCAATATTCATAATTAAACACATACTGAATTCTATTCGAACATATTATGCCAGTTAGCTCACAGGTTATCCCAGAGCTTAGCATTCAAAATCGGCATATTACTTTTTTAGAATCTGATACAGAGCCAATGAAATTCAGATGAGGATTCGACTTAATCTTATCTGTATTAAGCTAAGTTCAATTATTTCAAAATTATGATTCGCTTGCAAGCGTCTTGAGCGAATAGCTCCTAATACAACTTTACCTACATAATCTATGTTTTATTTTCTCTAAACGAATAGATATAAAACAAGCTTTTTTAGGCTTTCTTTCTAGTATTCAACTAAAAAGCGATCGTCTTCAAATCTAAAAGCAATAATTTATTAAGTTTTAGATTTATTAAAGCGCAAAAAAGAGATATTAAATTTTGTTCAGAAAAAAAAAGTTGCTTATTTATTGCCGAACACATTTTGCCGACACAATAGACTACGAAAATGAGCGATAAGGCTCCGAGAATCACAGTTAAACCAAGTTTACAGCAGTTGGATAATGGAAACAAGTTGGAGTTTCATTGTCAAATCGAAGCTAATCCAAAGCCAGAAATAAAGTGGTCCAAGGAAAATGTTCAAATAGCTGAGTCTGCTCGAGTCAAGTCGAGAATTGAGCCCAACAGCGATAATCTTTACGATTTGTACTTGGTCATCGACAATTTGACTTCGGATGACTCGGGACAATTCAAGGTTTCGGCCAAGAACCGACTTGGCGAAGTGTCAGCGGCCATTGCTCTCAACTTTGCAGGTAACAACAATAGAAAATTAATAAAAAATATTTAAAAAAAAATTTTTTTTTTTCCAATTTTTTCAGCCGAAACTGCTCAAAAAGGGTAAATAGAATTTTTTTTTGTTTGCTTTGTATTTAAGAGAAATTTTTTGCAGACTTCAGGATGGCACTGCTCCTAATTTTACCCAAAAGCCGACGATCAAATCGGACGCCGACGGCAAACGATTGTGCTTCGAGTGTAAAATTAAGGCAGAGCCGGAGCCAGAAATTTTCTGGTTCAGAGACAACCAGCCAATTGCCAACAAAGGACGTTTTCTTATCTATTGCGACAAGTTGCCCGACAACATGTACTTTGCTTGTCTTGAGATCGACGATGTGGCCATGAACGATGCCGGAAAGTACAAGGTGCAAGCCAAGAACAGTTTGGGCGAGTCGAACGCCTCTATCACTCTGAATTTCGATAGCGATGAAGCCGCACCATCTAGCCCAGGCGGAAAGCCGGTTTTTGTCCAAAAGCCTTTTATTCGTCAGTTGGAAGACAAGATTTTTTTCGAGTGCAAACTAGCTGCCGAACCACTGCCAACTTTTACATGGTATTTGGACAATTCTGTCCTAAACAACCCAGCTAAGTACAAGAAGCGCATTTTGAGCGAAGGCTCGACTCATACCATCATTTTGGAAATTAACAATCTCACTGCCAGAGACTCGGGCGACTATAAAGTGGTTGCCAAGAACTCGCATGGTGACGCCGATGCCAATATTAAACTCAATGTTGAATCGAAAAGAAACGCCAAGTAAATAAATAATTTCTTTTTTTTCTCATTCAATTTAGAATATTTTTTTGCTCAAAAAGATTGCCTGATGGCATTGCACCTCATTTTATCTCCAAACCTTTGGTTAATCAGAGCCAGGAGTCGTTGCTAATTCAGCTAGAACTAGAGGCGAATCCGACTCCGAGCGCTTCATGGTTCTTGGACACCAAAGATCTAAATGACATCGACTCTAGATTTATTACCAAGACAGAAAAAATTTCTGCTGACAAGTACAGACTAAGTGTAGAAATTAGAGTAAGCTTTGTAATTTTTAGAGGCGCAATTGAGGCGCATTTAAAATCAAAAGCGAATAATTTATGATTTTAACCTTTTTTCTTTTTTCCCAGAATCCCAAGAACACAGATGCTGGCTTGTACAAATGTGTTGTAGTTAACGAATTGGGAGAATGTGTGGCAAACATTTTCTTGCAGTTCGAAGGCAACAAAGCCGGTCTGAACAAAGGAGACCAATTGCCGCCATCCATTATCGAAAAGCCCAAAATTATCAAGGACGAAGTGAAAAGAACAGTTCGCATTCAGGTCAAAATCAGAGCTAAGCCAGAGGCTCAAATTTCTTGGTTCAAAGAAAAGCAAGCTTTGAAAAGCGACAAGAAATACAAGATCGAGACCAAAAAGGAAGCGGACAATGCTTATTTATTGACTTTGGAGATATCGGACTTCACCCCAGCCGATGGCGGCCTGTTTAAAGTACAGGCCAAGAATGAATCTGGTCAAACAAATGCAAATATTCATTTGAATGTAGAAATGTAAGTTTTTTTTGGATTTAGATTTTTTTTTAGATTTTTTTTAATAAAAAGAATTTTGAAAAAAATTTTTAATTTTAATTTTTTTAGTCAAGAAGATAAGCCAGTGTTTTTGGGCCAGCCGAGAATAATCAAAGAGAACAAGAATCAGCGTATTGTGTTCGAAGTCGATTGCGGATCTAAAACAAAACCTCAAGTCGTGTGGACCAAAGACGGAAAGAGCATCAAGAACGAGGGCCGTTTTTTGATCGACATTGACGACAGCCAAACAAACATTTTTGTCATCATACTTGAGATTGATAAAGTTGTGCCGCAAGACGCTGGAAAGTACAAGTGTACGGCCAAGAACGCCAAGGGTGAAAATTCGGTGCTCATTGAATTTAATTTTGAGGGCGAGCAGGAAGAGAAAAAGCCCGAAGAAAAGAAGCCCGAAGAAAAGAAGCCCGAAGAAAAGAAGCCCGAAGAGAAAAAGCCAGCAGAGAAGAAGCCTGAGGAGAAAAAGGCCACCGAAGCGCCAGCTGCTTTTAAAGAAAAGCCCAAAGATCAAATTGGTTTGGATGGTGATCGAATTACAGTCACATGTAAAGTGGCCGGCTCGCCAAAGCCAGAAATTACCTGGTTTAAGAACAAACAAACCATACGCAAGTCCAAAGATTTTAACATGGAGTTGAATGGCGAAACAGCCAAATTGACCATTAACGACGCTTACACTGAAGACTCGGGTGAATATTCTTGTGAAGTGTGGAACGAGGCTGGCTCGCAAACATCTTCGTTCAAAATAACCATCAAAGAAAAGAAAGGAAAAATGAAAAGAAATAGACCTAAGCAAAAAGAAGAGGCCAAGACTGAGGAGGAGGTTCGCAAAGAGAAGCGCAAGTCTGATGCCAAAAAACAAGCTGAACAACCAGCACCAGAAGCTGTACCAGCTCAGTCAAGCATAAGTAATACTTAATTTTTATAAAGAAAAAAATGTTTAGAAAAAAAAAGGAAAAAATCCATGTTCGTAGTTAATTCCTTTATTTTATTTGATTTTTGATTAAATCATTTTTTTTTTATTGAAAAAGATTAATTAGTTCTGGAAATGCAAAAGAACTAACATTAGATGATTAATCTTTGACTAAAGTCTCCGCAATTTTGAATTAAAACCACAATAGAAAATAATTAATCAAACAGCGCAATAACTTAATCAAAGATTTTACTCCTAATGTAAATTATTTGGCAATTTTCAGAACCAATTTATCTTTTCCAATAAAAAAAAAAATTTACTCCGAAAGGAATTGGTTTTGTGAAATTCAGTAAAAAATGACAAATGAACAGAAAAAAATGTAAAAAATTGAATTACTTTTTTCCTGAAAGTTATGAATTAGTTCTGTGAATGCAGAATGGTGCAACATTCAAAATTTTAGAAAATTAAATTTTTTTATATTTTGTAGTGAATTTCACAAAACCAAGGAATTGATAAGGGGGGAGTGAATTTCTGATAAATTCGAATTTCAATTTAAGGGTTGTGAATTTCAGTTGGAATTGAACAAAAATAATTCCTTATTTAAATTTATTTTGTTTTAGAAATTTTTAATGTAAAATTAAAAAAAAAAAGGTAATATTTTTGTTCAATTTGTACTTAAGTTCAAAACGCCTTCAATTCAGCTAAATGAAAATAATTAATCTTAACAGAAGAGATGTGTACTTTTTAGGTCTGCAAAAATTCTGCAAATATTAAAATACTTTTAATGACGTATATGATTTTTGGCGAGAAGTTATTTATCTCTTCTAATAGAAAAAACTATTCAAATTTGGCTAAATTGAAAGAAACTTAAACTTTTCAATTGTGACAAAATTTTTTTTCATTTATCTCTAAATTTTTAAAAAAAAAACAGCCCCGATTTACGAAGAAGAAGGTCCTCGCAGACCACTTAAAGTTCCGCCACCAAGCAGCGGAGACTCGACCCCGACTGGACCAGGCAGTCGTAAGACATCTCAGCCAGCAATTAAATTAGATGTTATTGACGAAACAGGAGGTAATTTTTAGCTTTAAATCTTTCTATTTTTTTGTCCAAAGCCGTTCTTTCCAATTCTTTCTAATCATGACTCTTAATCAATTTAAAGCCAGAGTGGGCCATCGAAAGTCAAGTGTAGTTGCTCCTAGCGTGCGTAAAGTAAAGCCTAATCTAGAGGCCCATACTGATGCGATGGCGCCTGTTTTCTTGGAAAAACCAGAGAACAAGCTCATTATAGAGGGTTCTAGTGATTTCATCGAAGCTGTGGTGGATGGCAATCCGTTTCCGCAAATAACCTGGCTGAAAGGTGAAAAAAAGGTGTTCGAGGGCCCCAAGTTCACATATGAATGCGATAAATCCACTGGCGTTGTAGGTCTGACAATCAAAAAGGCTAAGTCTGACGATGAGTCAAAGTACACATTGAAAATAAGCAACCCTAGTGGGGAGGAACGAGCCACGTTCTCGATCTTTGTCAAATGTAAAACTTAAACTTTAAATTCTTTTCCATTATTTAAATGACTTAATGAAAAAATAAACAGCTGGTAAAGACGATGGTATTGATTTTAGGAATTTGCTTAAGCATAGAGAACATGCTAAAAATAAAATAGATGGTGAATCTGGAGAAAAAGTCGATCTAAAACAAGGTCTGTTCTTCTCAGGTCTTAGTCGCTTATTGCATGCGTAGCAAACGCTTAAATTCGCTTTAAACGCTTTTAATTTCCGCTTTCGCTTTTTTATGCTTAAATACGGCTTAATTACTAGTCTAAATTGTAATTAGAAAAAATTAATAATTTTTTTCTATCTTTTTTAGTCTCCGAAAAGAACGAAGATGAATTTGAGGTAAGATTTTTTTTTGTTTTTTTTTTTTTATTTAGAAAAATTTGAACAAAAAAGAGGACAAAAAAATTTATCTTTATAAATTAATAGAAAGATAATGGAGCTAAATCATCGAGTAGACGTAACTCACAAATTGAGAATCGTCGTACGTCAATGAAACATGTAGAAAAGCCCGAAAATTCACTTAAAGTCCGCAGGGATTCAAACTCGAGACGCACATCGTTGGCCGAGTTGATCCCCGACTGGCCAGTTCTCTCAAAAAGCAAACGAACTGTTAAGGTTAATCAAACATTAGATACTTAAACTAACAGTGTTCAGTTTACACTAACAAACTAACAGTCCTCTTTTATCTCTCTCACTCTCTATCTCTGAGTCTCTTTTAATTGAAAAAATATAAATAAATTTTAAAATTTTTTATAGCGACCTGTTTTGAAAAAATCGGTCAAATCTCATGTAATTTAAATAGTTTTTTTTTGTTGTTGATCCAAATCATCGCTTAATTTATCCAAAATTTTAGCAGATCCAATTTGTTTGGCCAAAAGTCCACATTTTCCTCGTCATTTTTTCCAAGTGATCCTTATTTATTTCAGCATGATTAACTTTTGCATGATTTTGACTCGAGTGAAGTAATTGCGGATGTGATCGCAGCTCATTTTGTTAAACTTTGACTTTGAAAGGAGCCGGAAAAGTTTGTGAAACCTTTGGTTGACACCCATGCGTTGGAGGAAGATGGCTCGGTTAGCTTTGAGTGCACTTTCTGCAAAACAGGTGGAAAGTTAAGATGGTACAAGAATAAGCAGGAAATTTTCCATGGCTTCAAATATCACATTGAAACCGAAGGCGCCAATTATAAAATCAAGATTAACAAGTTAAATCCTGATGATGAAGGAAAGTATGTGTGCAAGGTGAATGAGGTCGAAACATTTGCCTATTTGACTGTCACTCGTAAAATATTTTTTATCTAAAAAATTTTTTTTATATTAAATGATTTTAAAAAGCGGCCAAGCCCAAATTTGAGTTCTTGAAAAAACTTCCCGTCAAAATGGAAGTATTTAGGACCAAGCACACAGTGCTCGAGTGCTTTGTCAATCATGATGAATGTGTACCCACTTGGTACAAAAATGGCAAGGTCATCAAACCCGACGACAAGCGATACAAGCTAACCCAAGAGAAATTATCAGGCAGATGCACACTGCGAATCACCAAAAACATCAAAGAAGACGAGGGCGAGTACTCGTGTGCTATTGATGACGAGGAAAAAACAAGCTGCTATTTGTATGTAGAAGAGCCAGCATTTAAATTCATCAAGCGTTTGCCACAGCAAGTCGAGGCCCACGAAGGCTTAAATGGTGAATTGGAGTGCGAAATTGAAGACCCTGATGCTGAGTGTGACTGGTACTTTGAAGGAAAGGTAAAAAAATGCACAAAAAAAATAGAAATTAATTATTTAATTGTTGAATTTAAGAAAATTGATCCCGAAGATGATGCCGACAAATATGAAGTGGTTGTCATTGATACCAAGAGAAAATTGGTAATCAAAAAAGCTTCTATAAAAGACCGAGGTCGCTATGAGTGCAAGTGTGGCGTGGTCACCACTGGCACTGAGCTTTTTGTTAGACCAGCACTGAAATTTGTCAAAGAGTTGGCAGACACTGAGGCAATCGAAGAGGACACTGTTGAACTGGCAGTCGAGGTCACTAAATCAGATCAAAGATGCAGATGGATAAGAAATGGCCGCAACATAAATCCAAATGAGGAAAGATTTGCCCACAGATATGTAATCATATCCGAGGGAACTATTCATAAATTGACAATCAAAAATTTGAGCCTTAAAGACGCTGGCGAGTTCATTGTGCATGTGGATGAACTCTCCAGCAAATGTAATCTTGCTGTCAAGGAATGCGAAAAATTGCCTCGCGTTGACATGAGCTCAATACCTAAAGTGATTAAAGTAAAAGCTGGAAAAGATGCTGACATCGAAATACCATACACATGTAAAAATATATTTTTTTTTTTTTTTAATTAGAATAAAGATAAAATGGAAAATAAATTTAAATTTTAGCTTTTCCCATACCGCTTGCTTCGTGGAGAAAAAATGGCCAACCACTTGATCCAAAACGAGGCTTGCAAAAAAATGATGACAAAAAGGCCAATTTGAAATTGGACAAAGTGCAACGAGGTGACAGCGGCAAATATGAACTAGTTTTGAAGAATAACAAAGGAGAAGTTGTGATACCAATTGAATTGGATGTTATTGATAAACCTGGTGCTCCAGTGGGACCATTGAAAGTAAGCGATGTGACCAAGGAAACAGCTGTGTTGTCATGGCAGCCACCCAAAGACGACGGCGGTGCTCCCATTGAGAAGTATGTGATTGAAAAAATGGACGTTGCCAGAGGCGAATGGACCCCAGCTGAAAGTGTTTCTGGCGTGGTTAACCAAGTCAAAGTACCAAGACTATCGGCTAAAAAAGAATACAAATTCAGAGTTCGTGCGGTCAACAAAGAAGGAGAAAGTCCTAATTTGGAGACCGAAAGTGGTACAATTGCTAAAAATCCATACGATGAACCAACTGCTCCAGGCTCAATTGAAATCCTGGATTGGGATGCTGTACTCTAATTTTTAACTAATCTAAATTAAAAATTTGTTTGAATTTTTTTTTTAACAAGGATCGAATTGAATTGGAATGGAAAGCACCTGAGAATGATGGCGGTGCGCCAATCGAAAAATACCTGATTGAAAAACGTGAAAAAGGCTTGAAAACTCCGTGGGTCAAAGCTGCTGAGTGCAACTTTCCGACCACCAAAACAGCTGTCACTGGACTATCCCAAGGCAAAGAATATGAATTTAGAGTCATGGCTATAAACAAAGCTGGTCCGAGTGAACCAAGTGAAGTGAGCAGATCGCAAATTGCCAAGCCAAGATTTGGTTAGTAACAAAATCAAAAAAACAAACATGAAAAAAAAATAAATTTTTTATTCAAGTTGCGCCAAGAATTGACAAAATGAGTCTTAAACCCGTGACTGTCAAGGCAGGTCAACCAGTCAATATTGATGTTAATTTCATGGCCGAACCTGAACCAACTGGAGTTTGGTCAATTGAGGGAAAAGAAATTACAAACAATGAAAGAACAACAATAAGCTTAGGCGCAAAGACCTCCAAGCTTGTTTTGACAAACTCAAAGCGATCCGATACTGGAAAGTATACCATTAAGCTAACAAATAGCGTGGGCAGTGACAGCGCTTCGATTGAAGTGTGCATTTTGTGTAACAAAATTTCTAATCAATTCACAACATTTTTAAACTAATTATTTTATCTAAAGCTGCTCCAAGCCGACCAAATGGTCCCATTGAAGTGAAAGATGTTAAAAAGTAGGGTTTTTTTTTGAATAAAATTTTAAAATGTTGTTTAATCATTAATAAAAAAATAAATAAAGAGATAGCGCTACTATTTCCTGGAAAAAACCTGATGACGATGGCGGCAAAGAAATCGGTTCTTATATTATTGAGAAAAGAGACAGAAAAACTGACAAATGGGAAAGAGTCAGTGATTTTGTTCAAGGCAATTCGTTTACTGTACCAAAACTAAAAGAAGGACATGAGTACGATTTCAGAGTAATTGCTGAAAACCAAAATGGTCAATCTGAACCATTGGAGACTGCAGATAGTACTTTGGCCAAAAATCCATTCGATCCTCCAGGTCCGCCTGGCAAATTGGAATGCTTGTCTCGCTCATACAATCACATCGAAATTGGCTGGAAGAAACCGTCAAATGACGGCGGTGCTCCAATCAAGGGCTACATAATTGAGAGGAAAGAAAAAGGCGGCAAAAAATGGAATAGAATTAACAAAGATTTGAATAAAGACACTTCGTTTTATGATGACAAAGTTTTGTCTGGCAAAGAATACGAGTACAGGGTGTCGGCGGTGAATGAGGGCGGAGAAGGTGAACCAAGCACAACTCCTTTAGTCTTGCCCGCTAAACCAGAAAAAGAAAGGCCCAAATTTGACCGAAGCAGTTTGTTCGGCCAGGCCAAGGAATTGCGCATCAAAGCTGGAGAGCCAATCGACATCGAATTGCCAATTGTTGGTGCTCCGGTGCCAGAAGTTTCTTGGTTCAAAGATGGCGCAAACACACCGCTACACAACAATCAAAACGGAGTTGCACTCTCTACTGACGAAAAAATCACCAAATTCTACAAACCCAAGGCTCAACGAAGCGACACCGGAAGTTACGAGGTCAAGCTGAAGAATTCTGAAGGAGATGACAGCTTGCCGGTAAAGATTGTAGTTTTGGACAAGCCTGGCCAGTGTGAGGGTCCATTGGAATGCATCGATTCAACAAAGTCATCGATCACTCTTCAATGGAAGCCACCCAAGGACGATGGAGGATCGGAGCTTTCTGGCTATGTGATCGAAAAGTGTGCCGAAGGAAGCGATGTGTGGGAAAAATGTCCAGGCATTTACATTCAACCCAAAGCTACTGTCAAACACTTGGACGAGGGAAAATCGTTCAAATTCAGAGTAAAAGCTGAGAATATTCACGGCGAAGGTGAACCATTGGAAACCAGCAGACACATTGTAGTCAAGCCACCCTATGACCCGCCAAGTCCACCATCGCAGCCAGAAATTGCCGATTTCAATTTCAATTTTATTCGATTGAAGTGGAAAGTTCCGGAAAAAGATGGCGGCAACCCGATCAGCGGATACATTGTCGAAATGAAAGAGCAAAACTCGGACGAGTGGATTCAATGCAACAGTTTTCCGGTCAAATTGCCAGAGTACACATGCACCAACGTGAACGAAGGAAACACTTACGAGTTTAGAGTCAAAGGAGTCAATGATGCCGGAGCTGGTGTTCCATCCAAGCCGTCTAAGGCCCAAAAAGCAGAGACACCCATTACGCCTGCCGCTCAAATGGATCAGCCAAAAGTTGACAACATCACCAAAGACTCGGTTGCTTTGTCGTGGAAAAAACCACTGGACGATGGCGGCTCAAAGATCACTGCTATTGTGATCGAAAAAAAGACGCCTGATGGCGATTGGGAAGAAGTGTTGGAAATTCCACCCAAGGACAATCATGTTGTTCTAAAAGAGGTTAAAGAAAACGAGGAATGTCAATTTAGAGTGCGGGCCAAGAACGCTGCCGGTCTTAGCAATCCGAGCAAGCCAACCGACGTGATTAAGATACAAGATCAGCCCCAAAAGCCAACTTTTGAAATAACACACATGAAAGACATTGTGGTAAAGTCTGGCCAAAATTATGAGATACATGTGCCATTCAAGGCCCATCCATTGCCCAATGCCGACTGGACCATTAATGATAATGAAGTTCAAGTCGAAGCTGACAGAGTTGAAATTCAAACATTGGAAAATGTTGCCAGCTTTGTAAATCACAAAGCTAAGCGCAAAGATGCTGGCTTGTACAGATTGACGCTGAGAAACAGAGAGGGCGCTGGATCAATTACTTTGAAAGTTAATGTCTTGGGTAATTTAATTTTTTTAGGCCGAATAGGAGAAATTTTTTTAAAATTGTTGTTGTTAAGATCATCCGGAGAAGCCAACCGGTCCATTGGAAGTACTCAATTTGGATGCCGAGTCTTGTACTCTTGCATGGAAGCCACCAGCTGACGATGGCGGAAATGAAATTACCAACTATATTGTGGAAAAAAAAGAAGTCGGCACTGACAAGTAAACGATTGGAAAACAAAATTTAACTTTGCTTGACTAATTGTAATATTTAGATGGCTTAAAGTGGCACCGCATTGTTTGGAGAACAGCTGTCCAGTACGCGGCCTAGAGGAAGGCAAAGAATATGAATTTAGAGTTACGGCAGAAAATTTGCACGGTTTGTCTGAACCATTGACTTTGGCTGAACCAGTCACTGCCAAATGGCCATTCAGTATGGAAAAAGTTTCAATTTTGAATTTTTTAAACTAAAAAATTTGTTTCTTTTAAGACCCGCCTGGAGTAACGGGTACTCCATCTTGTCAGGATCACACCGAGAATTCAATCACTTTGGCCTGGACTAAGCCAAGAAGTGACGGAGGCACTCCAGTCACTGGATATGCTATTGAGAAACGAGAGAAAGGAAGTGACAAATGGCAGCCAGTCAGCGAAAGAGTCAATGATAACAAATACACTGTTAAAGGTCTACAGAACGGCAAAGAATACGAATTTAGAGTAGCTGCCATTAATAAAGCTGGTACTGGTAAATGGTCGACAACAGAGGCTCCAATCGAGGCCAGAGCTCCAGATTGTGCTCCAAAAGCACTTGGATTCCTAAACGGAAATAAAGATTTGATTGTCAGAGCAGGAGAAACTTTGAAAATAAGTATTCCTTTCAAAGCTTCACCCAGACCTCAAGCTATTTGGTCCAAAGTCGGCGAAGACTTGAAAGAAAACGAGAGAACAAAATTCAAAGTTAACCAAGAAGATGCCGAATTAATTACTGAAAGTGCCACATTAAAAGATTCCGGTGTCTACAACTGCACTTTGAAAAATGATTTTGGACAAGAAAAGATTACTGTTAAAGTGACCGTAATTGACAAGCCCGAAGCTCCTCAAGGCCCTTTGGAAGTATCCGATGTTAAAACTGACAGTGTCACTTTGTCCTGGAAGCCACCTAAAGAAACTGGCGGAATTCCAATTACAAATTATGTGGTTGAGAAATTTGATGTGAAGAAAAACGAATGGCAAAAAGTTAGCTCTTTTTGCAGAGCTCCCCAATATGAAGTAATTGGACTGGAAGAAGGTCGTCCCTACAAATTTAGAGTTTCTGCAGAGAATGAACAAGGCGTTTCGGTACCGTTGGAAACCGAGATTCCAGTCGTGCCTAAAAATCCGTTCTGTAAATTTATTCACCAAATTAAAGACTTACATTTTTGCTGGTAGATAAATACTACAATTAATTTTAAAAAATGAAATATATTCTTTTTTTTATGTTATTGAGCTTAGTATTTGAGCAGAAAATCGTTTCATAGACAAAAAAATACATCGAAAGTTTTAATAGATTATTCTAAAATATTTAAATTTAAAAAAAATTCAAATATTTAAAAAAATTATATTTTGGTAGATGCATTTTTTAGGTTACAAAAATTCTAAGCACAAAAAAATTCTCCATTTTCTATTGAATTAAACCTATCGGTATCTGTCAAAGTACCATCACCGAAGTACTAACACTTTGATCTATAAATGCTCGATAACTTGGTTTGATATGAAGTTAGAGGAAAAGCTCATTAATTGGTTTGAACTAAAATCATCTATCTATTGACACATATTAAATCAGCAAAATGCTACCATTTTCCTACAAGCTTTGCTTGGAGTAGCTGAATTGTTATTACGTAGTATTACTTTAACATTTCCTTCGACAACAACAAAATTTCTACTGCAAACAATATAAGTCAAAAAAAAATGATCTAAAATAAGTTTAAATATTTTTAAGCTGTTCCCGAGGCACCTAAAGAGCTTAGATTGGCTAATCAGTCGTCGGAGACCGCTGTCCTGTCGTGGGAGCCTCCGAATCAAGACGGAGGAGCCAAAGTGACTGGCTACAACATAGAAATGAATGAGTGCGGCTCGGATGACTGGTTTCCAGTCAACGATTCACTAATTAGAGGAAATTCATTCACAGTAGAAAATTTGCGACCAGGAATCGGCTACAACTTTAGAATAAAAGCCAAAAATCTAGTCGGCTGGTCACAACCGAGCAAACAAGAGCTCACCGTAGTTCTCAAGCCAGATTTTGTCAAACCAGACTCTCCAGGTGCACCATCAGTAGTCAAAGTTGGAAAGAAGACGGCCGAGTTGGCATGGTCTGCTCCATTGAATGATGGTGGAAGTAAAATAAATGGATACATTGTTGAAAAAACAGCTCGGAAGCGACTATTGGTCACGGGCACACTCTTACCTGGTTGCTGATTCCAATTGTGTTGTCTCTGATTTGATTGACAATGCTGATTACGAATTTAGAGTGCGTGCTGTGAACAAAGCTGGCGAGTCAGAACCAAGCAGCACTACTGGTCGAGTGAGAATCACCGAATTTCCAGACGGTACCAAGCCAGAATTCATCAAAAAACTAGCCGATGCCGAAGGCTCAATCGGAGGACAAGTGTCGTACAGAGTGGAATTTGAAGGCAAGCCAAATCCAGAAGTGAAATGGTTTAAAAATGGCATCGAATTGTCCGAAACAAACAGATACCAAATAATCACAGAACAATTCTCTTCTATCCTAACCATTAAGCAATTAGGAGATAATGAAAATAGTCAACTAGTCTCGTGTGTTATATCGAACCCCTTGGGCAAAGAGACCTCGGAGGCTTTCATTAAAGTAATAGGTAAGAAAAAGTGGCTTTTTTATTTTTTCCTTTTTTTCTCAAAGTTGTTAATTTTTTTGTCAAGCTATTCCCAAGATTGAAAAAGAGCCTGGCGATCAAACAGTCGGAATAGACGAGACCCTTAAGGTCAAGATCCCAGTGGTGGGCAAAGGACCATTTAGCTTGGCGTTGAAAAAAGATGAGGAGGAAATCAAGGTTGCGGACTCGGGAGATCAATACAAAATAAGTGAATTGGACGGAACTGTCACATTCACGATCCCGTTGACCCAGCGCGACCACACCGGTCAATATGAAATAGCTATTTCAAACGACTCGGGCACTGTCACCGTGCCATTCAAAGTCAAAGTAAAAGCTCCGCCAGGAGAGCCTCAAGGACCATTAGAGGTTACCGATATATCCAAGACTAGCTGCACTCTATTGTGGAAAGCGCCATTGGACGATGGCGGCAATAGAGTCACCGGCTATTTGATCGAGAAGAGAGACTGTTCAAAAGGCAAAGACAATTGGCTGCCCTACACTGATCAATGCAAGGACACATTTGTCACCGTTCAAGGTTTGAACGAAAATAGTGAATATGAATTTAGAGTGATGGCTGTGAATCAAAATGGTGCCAGTAAGCCTTTGGTCACAAGTCAAAGCTTTGTCATCAAGCTACCATTTGGTGTGCCGGCAGCTCCTGGCGAGCCAGAAGTTAACGAAATCGGAAACGATTTTGTTACTTTGAGCTGGAGCAAGCCGGCAGATAATGGCGGTGCCATCACTGGCTATTGGGTTGAGAAAAAAGATAAGCAATCGGAAAGATGGATCAAGTGCAATTTGAGTCCTATTCAGACCACTTGGTGCAATATACCCAATTTGATCGAAGACAAGTCCTATGAGTTTAGAGTTTTTGCGGAGAACGAGGCCGGCCTCAGTGAGCCGTCGTCGGGCAGCAAGCTGGTGCATATCAAAGATCCTCATGCGGCTCAATCGCCTGAATTCACTGCCAAAATGAGCGACACCGATGCTGCCGAGGGAAAAACGGCCTATTTCGAATGCCAAATAAGCGGCACTCCGGCTCCCAGTGTTTCGTTCTATCGCGGAACCAAAGAACTGTTCGAAAGCAGCAAGTACAAGATCAGCCACCAAGAGGACAAGTACATATTGGCCATTCATAATGTGACACTAGATGACGAGGACGAATACAGTGTTAAGGCCAAGAACAAAGGAGGTTCGCGCATGTGCCGAGCCAACTTGACTGTCAAAGCTGCGCCTAAGATCAAGCTGCCCGAGAGATACAAATCAACAGTGATGTTTGAAAAAGATGAACAAGTGACCATTAAAATACCGTATACTGGCAATCCTCAGCCAACTGCCACATGGTACAAAAACAACGAAGAGATCAAAGACTCGGCTGGCTACTCGTGCGAAATATCCAACCACTATGTTACTCTAAAGTTGAACAAGCCATCGCACAATCAATCCGGAGACTATAAGCTAAAGTTGGCCAATTCGCTCGGCTCCGACACTGTCGAGATTAAGATTGTGATTGCTGATGTGCCTGAGCCGCCCAGGTTTTTGGTTGTCGAGAGTGTTCACGATGAAAGCATCTCAATTTCTTGGAAAGCGCCCGAGAATGATCGCGGCAGTGCCATCACAAACTACATTGTGGAAAGACTCGATTACTCGTACACTGTTAAGCTGAATGAAAGCGAACAAAATGTTAAACCAGTTACGGAACTATGGACCAGATGTTCAATGACAAAGCGAACTCATTTCACTGATGAAACTGTTCGCTCAATGCACAAGTACCAGTACAGAGTCATTGCGCAAAATATGCAAGGCAGATCGGCACCATGCGAGCCGACTTCTATAATCACTACACCAGCGCCAGAAAATAGATTAAGAGGCAAGAAATGGTATGAAGATGAGACTGGAAAGCGAAGACGGGGCAGAGACGGATTTGCACCTTCAGATTACGATAAATGCGGTAGGTTTTTTCTAAAGGTTTTCTAAAATTTGATCAGAACTTTGGAAACAGTTAAAATGAATAATTCTGTTTAGCATTTCGTTTGTCATTCTTTCTTACAATCAATTTACAGAGGTTTTATTTGGAACTTTCAAAAAGCCTGATTAGCACTAAATTTTCATTTTTATTTCTGCACCTTAATTTAAATAAAAGCTAGCTTAGCTTCAATATTCTAAAAATATGGGGGACCCGCAATACGGATAAATAATCTAAATTTTATTTATTATTTTACTAATATCAACAAAAAAAAAGATTAATTGAATTTAAATTCAGCAAACCTAATTTCGGTTTATAACAAATACAATACAATATTGTTAAAAAGCTTTATTTAAGTAACAGAACGTTCTTAAATTCTGAATAAGTTTCTAACAGTTTCTAAATTCGCATAGGTTAATTTTCATGAAGCATAAGCAAAATTTTGTTCTGGTAAAGATAAGCTTAGTTCTGGTAATTCAAAATCTTCTTCTTCTCCTTCAATTTCAATAAATGAGGCGATTTCTTGTCTTTCAAATCAATTCTCACAAGGATATTGTATATACTGATTCAAACTGAATAAAAGATGTTTAAATGATTTGAGTCTTTGTGTTCAACTTAATATAAGTTCTAATCGGAAATTTTTTTCTTTGTTTTGTTTTGACTACTCTTGAACAAACAACTTGAGCTTGTTTGGCTCGTTCATAATCTATGAATATTCCTGCTTGTTGTTGTTTTATATATTTGACCAATGTGAATGTGTTGGGATTGCTCTATACCATTGCGTAACCGACTTATCGTTCTTCTCATTTACTTCTTTTTTAAATCTTGAGTTGCTTTTACTATTAAAACATGTTAATCTGTTAAAGGGTCGGAATAATGTAGTCCTCTCAATTTTATTACTTGGTCTCCTTTTAAAGTCAAACTTGCATAACATTTTGAATTGATACACACCTAAGTAATTGATATTTTCTTTTTAAAATTTCTGCAATCTAAATATCAGAAAAAAATGCTTTTAAAAATTTTGAATGCTAGTTTTTTGAATTTAAAAAATACAAAATAGTCTAATTTCAAAAATAAAAATATTTTTTGCTATTTATGATTCGTATAGAAATTAAATTGTCGATATAATTTTTTTTAATTTAAAATTTGAATTTATTGAATATTTAAAAAAATTTAAGTTCACGATTTGTGGAGCAAGGGTCAACCAGAGCCAGCCGATTTTAGAGTCGGCAGTGTTTACGACTACTATGACATATTCGAAGAAATCGGCAGTGGCGCATTCGGTGTTGTCCACAGAGCTGTTGAAAAAACCGGCCGATCATTTGCTGCCAAATTTATACTTACACCAAGCAATGTAGAAAAATCAACAGTTAGAAAGGAATGCGAAATAATGAATCATTTGATACATCCAAAACTTTTGAATCTACACGACATTTTCGATGAGGGAGACGAAATGGTCTTGATCACTGAATTGTAAAATTTTTAAAATAAAAGAAAAAATAAATCTAAATATCAAAAAAAAGCTTGTCTGGTGGTGAATTGTTTGAAAAAATTGCTGATCCAAACTACAAGATGACAGAGCCTGAAGCCAAAAAATACATTCGACAAATACTAGAGGGTCTACAGCACATGCATGACAACAACATCGTTCATTTGGACATAAAGCCTGAGAATATTATATTCGAGACTAAGAATAGTCCCAGTGTCAAATTGGTCGACTTTGGTCTTGCTTGCAAACTAGACCCGGACGAGATTGTGAAAGTTTCTTCGGGAACTGTTGAATTTGCCGCTCCGGAAATTGTTGAACACGACTCTGTCGGATTCTCGACTGACATGTGGGCTGTCGGTGTGCTCAGCTACGTCATGTAAGAATTTTTTTTGTTTAAAATTTTTTTTTCAAAATTTTGATTAGTTTGAGCGGTTTGTCTCCGTTTGGCGGAGCTGATGATGAGCAAACAGCCGAAAATATCAAAAGATGTGAAATAAAATTTCCGTCGGACGCTTTTGGCGGAATATCCGAAAACGGAATCGATTTTATTCGCAAACTATTGGTAAAAAACAAAGCCGGTAGATTGAATGTATATGAAGCACTTGAGCATCCATGGCTGATGGACGACACACTCAGTGATCACCGAATACCTTCGTCTAAATACGACAGCATCCGATCAAGGATCAAGGACAAATACTCGTCATGGGCCGAGCCCAATCCGGCATTGGGTCGCATCGCCAATTTCAGCTCACTCAGAAAATTGCGTCCAAAGGAATACAAAATTTACAATTCTTACTTTGACAGACGTGATGCCACGCCACGCTTTGTCATCAAGCCAAGGAACCAACAAGTCCAAGAGGGCCAGAGCGCAACATTCAACTGCATCATTTTGGCTTCATCTCCTCCTGTTGTTTCATGGTACCAAGGTGGACAAGAAATCAAAACCTCAACTAAATACTGGAAGAGATACAACAGAAATTCGTATGCTCTCGAGGTCAGACGCTGCACTTTGGACGATAAGGGAGAATTTATTGTAAAGGCCATTAACTCATACGGTGAACGTGAATACAATGTTTTTCTAAATGTTGACCGTAAGCTTTTTTTTTTTTAATTTTTAATTTTAATAAAAAATATTTTTATTTATTTTAAAAAAAAATAAAAAAAATTGAATTTTTTTAGCATTACCAAAACAAGTGCCAGTAGAGGTTGTCCAAGAGACAAGGCAAAAGCGAGCTGCTCAAGAAATGGAATTCGATTTATGGAAAGAACCAGACGCCAAAGCCACATTCACATTTAAGCTCAGACCTCGATTGATCCAGGTGGGAATAAGTGTCAAATTGTTATGTTGTTTGGCTGGCCGTCCGACACCAAAGGCTCAATGGTTTAAAAATTCAACACCAATTAGTGAAAGTGATCATCGCTATTCGATTGATCACAGTGCCGGAGTGTGCACACTTGAAATAGCAGCGTGTTCATTGAGTGACGCTGGAACATACTTGTGCCGAGCCGAAAATGCATTGGGATCCGATGAAACTTGTTGTCACTTGACAGTCGAAGAATGTAAATACAATCCACCAAGGGCTTTGTTGAAAGAACAAGGTCTTGCATCGGCCACACCAAGGCAGTCTGTTGTCCGAGGCCCTAAAAATGAACCGCCCAAATTTGAACGCAAATTTGCCAACCATCAATTGGTATCAGTAGGCGACATAGTTTCACTACGTGCCTCTTATTCTGGATTTCCGCAGCCCAAAATTGAATGGCTAAAGAATGGCGAACCTGTTAGCGCTTCAGTCACTATTAGAAGCACTGATTTTGACACTTGTTTGACTTTGAATAATGTAGAAGTGACTGACGAAGGAGAATACTCATGTAGACTAACAAATACATCTGGTATGGAAGTAACCAAATGTCAAGTTGAAGTAGAAAAACCCAAACAAGTCAAAAAGCCAGTTAGAGTGGACAAAGAAGCAAACGAAACACGACAGCCTAAAAAAGAGGCCCAACCTATTGTGGAACCGGAGCCAGTTAAGGTAGGCAATCAATCAAAAGAAACCGAACAGCCTAAAATAGAGGCCGTAGAAGAAGCTGAAAATGCTCCGGTAGAAAAAAGTGACATTGAACCAGTAAAGTCGACTAATGGGAACAAATTTGGATTTTTGAGGCATCTACAGAGTCAAAATTTGGTAGAGGGTCAACCATTGGTACTCGAGGCTGAAGTTTTTGGCAACGAACCACTGGATGTCTTGTGGCTCAGAAATGGCAAAGAAATACCAGAAAATCCAGACTTTTTGAAAGAAAGGAAAGACAATTTGTGTAGATTGATAGTAAGTGAAATATTTCCGGAGGATTCTGGAGTATTTTCGGTTGAATTGTTTAGCGAAGCAGCAAATAAAGCAGTTTTGACGTCATGCTCAGTTGTGGTCAAGGCTGCAGACGAGCCCGATTTGGATCCAAAGTTCTCGAAATTTCCTCAAAGCATAAACGTTGACGAAGGATCGCCAGTCAATATAAACTGCGTTTTGGATGGCACTAAACCAATATCAGTTAAATGGTTTAAAAATAATGAAGAATTGGTCCAGTCGAAGCGAATTTTATTCAATAATGATGAAAAAAATGGAAATTATACACTAAATATACCGACATGCTTGGCTACTGATAGTGGTGAATACCACGTCACTGCATCCAACTCAAATGGAGAAGTAATTGCTGCTTTTAGTTTATGCGTCTCTTTTGACGAGTAATTATGAAATGTTTAAAAATTGCTTTAACTGTTTAGAAAGCTTTTACTAAAGAATAGATCGATTCATTTTTTTACAAAAAAAATGAGTATTCTTTTAAATTTTTTTGGTCGCCTTATCTAAACATTATTTTTTTTGTTCGGCAAAAATATTAGAAATTTTTTAGCAAGTTAATTAAATTATTAAATTTATTTTTTCAGAATTTTAGGTTAGAATTTAATTTTATCTCTTTTTTTCTATTATTGAAATAAAATTTGAAAAAAAAAAATTTTTTATTATTTTGTTTAATCTTTTGTAAAATAATCTGCTTAGCATTGTAAAGACCAATCTCAAAAAAAATTTTTTTAGAAAGCTAATCTACGAAAATCTCTTGTTAAATTTTGATAATTTTTATCTAATCTTTTAGATTTTAGTTAAGTGAACAAAAAAGAAAATTATTTTTGAAAGTCTAATAGACCTTCCTTAAGTTATTCATAATAAAAGACTGTATCAAATTGACACCGCTAATTCTAGGATCAAAAGAAAAATTTAATAAGTATATTTACTGAATAAATAAATAAATAATAATAAGTTTATTTACAACTATAAAGCTTTATTAGATTTATATTTTTTAAGATTTCCATCTGATAGATTATTTTAATTAAAATGAAAATTCTTATGTGGTTTAAAGATATTGCTTTATTTATATTTATCAAGAATTTGTTATCAAATATATTCTCTTCATCATTTTGCTTCCATATTTTCGGATGATTTTGTATCTTTTTCGATAATTTCGTTATGTTCCGCTTCCATTCTTGGTCTTTTTGAGACCATTTCTTCTTAAGATTTTATTCTTTTTGGAGCTGAACTTGATGCTTGTGTTCCAGTTGGTTGACAAGTATCTGGAATATTTCTAAAGACTCATAATCTTGTAAATAATCAAAAGTTCAACCAGAGCCTCTTTTGTTCTTTACCAAAGACTCAGCGCTTTCTACTGTGTCATTATAATTATTTTCTAAAATGCTCGCACTCAACATTTTTTAATTTTATTTCATAAATTAAAATATAAGCTATTTCTTAATAGTTTGTGGTTTTCTTAATGACTAGCTATGTGCCAATCTTTATTTTAGTGGATTTTTTCAATAAATGTGTACATTTATTTGAAATTTGTGGTATCCAAACCAAATTTCCGATTTTAAATTTATTTGAGGGGGTCACCGACCATGATAATCTATTGACTTTTATCCTTTTTTCTTTTCCGTGAACGTCCTGAGCCGTTCTCCAACGGTGAGGGAGTATTGTAACAACCCCTCCAGACATTTTTGCTGTCTCCCACAGTTACCATAGATGTTAACCATAAATGTCGCTTATTTATTTTAGCTGTGTTGACATAATTTTTTGAAACTTCATCTGGCTCTTTGGGAATTTGATTTATCTTTCAAAAGACAAGAATTGTATTTATGGGAAAGCATGGTCTCAAATAAAAGAAAATTAAAATTTTAAATCAAATTCATAAAAAAATTATTCATTAAAGGGATAAACGATTTTTATTTCGATAATAAAGTATATAAATGAAGATTAAAATAAAAAAAATCTTGATTAAAATGATAGAAATAAGGAGCAAAAATATTTTCAAACAAAAGAAAGCCTGATTTAAACTTGAATTTTGTCCTGACTTGGAATCATCTCATTTTGATAATAAGGTACATAATTATGGATTGAAAAAAAATGTCAGTTTATTTTTACAAAAGAAAAACACTAAATGAATCCAAAACATGGCTAATCAAAAATGGGAAGATAAGCTAAAATTTGGAACTATTGTCACTGAGCCAAGTAAAACAATTTGAGCAAAAATTAAAAAAAATTTAAAACTTCTAAATGAGATAATATAAACAAAAAAATTTCACTCATAGATAAGGATATACTTTATGAATGCCTTAATTTTTGAGATTCTTCCTTTCCTACTGACTTTTATCTATGCTTTCTATGTAAAAATCTAAATGTAAATGTCTTTCTTAAAATATCTCTTTTCAGCTTTCAATTAAACCTGATCATTACTCCTGACAATATCTGTTAAATGAATTTTAGTCTCACATTAAATTTAAGAAAATGAAAATTAGAATTGACTTTACATTCTTCCACCAGTTTGACGACCAACCACGCACAGGAGGACTCATTCCTGCACTGACATATCTCTCACTTGCTAATTGATTTGCTGAATTCTGAGTAACTTGTATTTATTTGATATTAGTTTCTGAGAATAAATTTTAACAAGGAAAAGCCTTTTCCTAGTTTAAATTCTTGAATGATCCAAGATTGATCCTATCAAAGATTTTTAAAGATTACCTAATTTTTTTGGTTTTAGATCCTATTTTCTATTTGAGAGATTTCTTATTATATTAATTCTTGAATTACAGTGCTCTTTTAATTCAACCACCATTGGACCAAATGTAAGCTTTGAGTCTAACATGAATTTCACTTTTATTCATTATTTAATTTGTTATAAGATTAAGAATTAGTTACTTTGACATCTTTTTCAGTATCAATTAAATCAGAATTAGGACTAAATTTTATCGAAAAAGGTTCTCCAGAGCATTTTCCCTTTTCTTCACTTGTTTTTAATTCCTTATCATTTGAAATCAAATTTTGAATTGAATTTGATCATTTATTTGTTCCAAAGTTATTATTTTGTTCCAAGAAGGCCTACTGTATTTTTTCCCATCTTCTGAATAAAATCTAACCAACTTTGATTCCAAAAATTTTTAAAAGAGGCCTTAACTCAAATGTAATGGGATTAAATGTTTGCTTCAGTTTTTGACAGCGAGTTTTCTGGAAGTTTCTTCTTACTTTCCTACGTTCTTTTATCAGATTAACATTGTTCGGGGGAAGACTGGTTTTGTAAATTTTCTGAGATAGGTAAGGAATGCTTTTATGTGAAGCACGTTTAAATTCGATCCGACAGTCAATAGAAATAGATGTCTCGATTCGGTGATGGTCGCTCGTCATATCTCGTCATATTTAGAACATTAAAATCGATATTTTTCTCAATAAATAAGGAAAAAACTGAAAAAAGTCAGGAGAATATATCATAGTAATTTTTAATATAAATATTAAAGGTAGGACGCTTATCATTGACTACTGAAAAGACTTACCCATTTATTATCCTTTGCAGCATTTAACCGTTTTCAGTTTCCCCTACGCAGCCTTTTTGCTTTGTTCTAGCGTTTAGCTCACCACCTATAATCTAGTTTCTAAATTTTTGTTAACTGTTTTAAAAAGCTCAAAGTTTAAGAAAATTGGATGGATTAAAATGACTAAATACAAATAATTCATTATTCTTTCCTAAATTCAGTTTCAGTTTCATTCAAAAAGTTTGGAATTGAATTCCTCATAAGAAAAATCTTGTTCAAAAATTCAATTCCTTATTTAATTGAGAAAAGGATTGACTTAAAAGATTTTTCTTCATTGTATGGTAAATGAGCCTAGCCGGGTGACCTATTTTTTTTACATAAAACGATCCCATTTTGTTCGAAAACTCCAAAAATTGTCACCGAATTAGACCTATTTTTTTGACTCACCCATTTACCTCCTGCGGTTAATTATGTTAGGGCTAATAGGGATAATTGGGTTAACCGAAATACCCCGAAAACCATATATATTTTGCCCCAAAACTAACCCGAAGCTCCTCAAGGCCCTTTGGAAGTATCCGATGTTAAAACTGACAGTGTCACTTTGTCCTGGAAGCCACCTAAAGAAACTGGCGGAATTCCAATTACAAATTATGTGGTTGAGAAATTTGATGTGAAGAAAAACGAATGGCAAAAAGTTAGCTCTTTTTGCAGAGCTCCCCAATATGAAGTAATTGGACTGGAAGAAGGTCGTCCCTACAAATTTAGAGTTTCTGCAGAGAATGAACAAGGCGTTTCGGTACCGTTGGAAACCGAGATTCCAGTCGTGCCTAAAAATCCGTTCTGTAAATTTATTCACCAAATTAAAGACTTACATTTTTGCTGGTAGATAAATACTACAATTAATTTTAAAAAATGAAATATATTCTTTTTTATGTTATTGAGCTTAGTATTTGAGCAGAAAATCGTTTCATAGACAAAAAAATACATCGAAAGTTTTAATAGATTATTCTAAAATATTTAAATTTAAAAAAAATTCAAATATTTAAAAAAATTATATTTTGGTAGATGCATTTTTTAGGTTACAAAAATTCTAAGCACAAAAAAATTCTCCATTTTCTATTGAATTAAACCTATCGGTATCTGTCAAAGTACCATCACCGAAGTACTAACACTTTGATCTATAAATGCTCGATAACTTGGTTTGATATGAAGTTAGAGGAAAAGCTCATTAATTGGTTTGAACTAAAATCATCTATCTATTGACACATATTAAATCAGCAAAATGCTACCATTTTCCTACAAGCTTTGCTTGGAGTAGCTGAATTGTTATTACGTAGTATTACTTTAACATTTCCTTCGACAACAACAAAATTTCTACTGCAAACAATATAAGTCAAAAAAAAATGATCTAAAATAAGTTTAAATATTTTTAAGCTGTTCCCGAGGCACCTAAAGAGCTTAGATTGGCTAATCAGTCGTCGGAGACCGCTGTCCTGTCGTGGGAGCCTCCGAATCAAGACGGAGGAGCCAAAGTGACTGGCTACAACATAGAAATGAATGAGTGCGGCTCGGATGACTGGTTTCCAGTCAACGATTCACTAATTAGAGGAAATTCATTCACAGTAGAAAATTTGCGACCAGGAATCGGCTACAACTTTAGAATAAAAGCCAAAAATCTAGTCGGCTGGTCACAACCGAGCAAACAAGAGCTCACCGTAGTTCTCAAGCCAGATTTTGTCAAACCAGACTCTCCAGGTGCACCATCAGTAGTCAAAGTTGGAAAGAAGACGGCCGAGTTGGCATGGTCTGCTCCATTGAATGATGGTGGAAGTAAAATAAATGGATACATTGTTGAAAAAACAGCTCGGAAGCGACTATTGGTCACGGGCACACTCTTACCTGGTTGCTGATTCCAATTGTGTTGTCTCTGATTTGATTGACAATGCTGATTACGAATTTAGAGTGCGTGCTGTGAACAAAGCTGGCGAGTCAGAACCAAGCAGCACTACTGGTCGAGTGAGAATCACCGAATTTCCAGACGGTACCAAGCCAGAATTCATCAAAAAACTAGCCGATGCCGAAGGCTCAATCGGAGGACAAGTGTCGTACAGAGTGGAATTTGAAGGCAAGCCAAATCCAGAAGTGAAATGGTTTAAAAATGGCATCGAATTGTCCGAAACAAACAGATACCAAATAATCACAGAACAATTCTCTTCTATCCTAACCATTAAGCAATTAGGAGATAATGAAAATAGTCAACTAGTCTCGTGTGTTATATCGAACCCCTTGGGCAAAGAGACCTCGGAGGCTTTCATTAAAGTAATAGGTAAGAAAAAGTGGCTTTTTTATTTTTTCCTTTTTTTCTCAAAGTTGTTAATTTTTTGTCAAGCTATTCCCAAGATTGAAAAAGAGCCTGGCGATCAAACAGTCGGAATAGACGAGACCCTTAAGGTCAAGATCCCAGTGGTGGGCAAAGGACCATTTAGCTTGGCGTTGAAAAAAGATGAGGAGGAAATCAAGGTTGCGGACTCGGGAGATCAATACAAAATAAGTGAATTGGACGGAACTGTCACATTCACGATCCCGTTGACCCAGCGCGACCACACCGGTCAATATGAAATAGCTATTTCAAACGACTCGGGCACTGTCACCGTGCCATTCAAAGTCAAAGTAAAAGCTCCGCCAGGAGAGCCTCAAGGACCATTAGAGGTTACCGATATATCCAAGACTAGCTGCACTCTATTGTGGAAAGCGCCATTGGACGATGGCGGCAATAGAGTCACCGGCTATTTGATCGAGAAGAGAGACTGTTCAAAAGGCAAAGACAATTGGCTGCCCTACACTGATCAATGCAAGGACACATTTGTCACCGTTCAAGGTTTGAACGAAAATAGTGAATATGAATTTAGAGTGATGGCTGTGAATCAAAATGGTGCCAGTAAGCCTTTGGTCACAAGTCAAAGCTTTGTCATCAAGCTACCATTTGGTGTGCCGGCAGCTCCTGGCGAGCCAGAAGTTAACGAAATCGGAAACGATTTTGTTACTTTGAGCTGGAGCAAGCCGGCAGATAATGGCGGTGCCATCACTGGCTATTGGGTTGAGAAAAAGATAAGCAATCGGAAAGATGGATCAAGTGCAATTTGAGTCCTATTCAGACCACTTGGTGCAATATACCCAATTTGATCGAAGACAAGTCCTATGAGTTTAGAGTTTTTGCGGAGAACGAGGCCGGCCTCAGTGAGCCGTCGTCGGGCAGCAAGCTGGTGCATATCAAAGATCCTCATGCGGCTCAATCGCCTGAATTCACTGCCAAAATGAGCGACACCGATGCTGCCGAGGGAAAAACGGCCTATTTCGAATGCCAAATAAGCGGCACTCCGGCTCCCAGTGTTTCGTTCTATCGCGGAACCAAAGAACTGTTCGAAAGCAGCAAGTACAAGATCAGCCACCAAGAGGACAAGTACATATTGGCCATTCATAATGTGACACTAGATGACGAGGACGAATACAGTGTTAAGGCCAAGAACAAAGGAGGTTCGCGCATGTGCCGAGCCAACTTGACTGTCAAAGCTGCGCCTAAGATCAAGCTGCCCGAGAGATACAAATCAACAGTGATGTTTGAAAAAGATGAACAAGTGACCATTAAAATACCGTATACTGGCAATCCTCAGCCAACTGCCACATGGTACAAAAACAACGAAGAGATCAAAGACTCGGCTGGCTACTCGTGCGAAATATCCAACCACTATGTTACTCTAAAGTTGAACAAGCCATCGCACAATCAATCCGGAGACTATAAGCTAAAGTTGGCCAATTCGCTCGGCTCCGACACTGTCGAGATTAAGATTGTGATTGCTGATGTGCCTGAGCCGCCCAGGTTTTTGGTTGTCGAGAGTGTTCACGATGAAAGCATCTCAATTTCTTGGAAAGCGCCCGAGAATGATCGCGGCAGTGCCATCACAAACTACATTGTGGAAAGACTCGATTACTCGTACACTGTTAAGCTGAATGAAAGCGAACAAAATGTTAAACCAGTTACGGAACTATGGACCAGATGTTCAATGACAAAGCGAACTCATTTCACTGATGAAACTGTTCGCTCAATGCACAAGTACCAGTACAGAGTCATTGCGCAAAATATGCAAGGCAGATCGGCACCATGCGAGCCGACTTCTATAATCACTACACCAGCGCCAGAAAATAGATTAAGAGGCAAGAAATGGTATGAAGATGAGACTGGAAAGCGAAGACGGGGCAGAGACGGATTTGCACCTTCAGATTACGATAAATGCGGTAGGTTTTTTCTAAAGGTTTTCTAAAATTTGATCAGAACTTTGGAAACAGTTAAAATGAATAATTCTGTTTAGCATTTCGTTTGTCATTCTTTCTTACAATCAATTTACAGAGGTTTTATTTGGAACTTCCAAAAAGCCTGATTAGCACTAAATTTTCATTTTTATTTCTGCACCTTAATTTAAATAAAAGCTAGCTTAGCTTCAATATTCTAAAAATATGGGGGACCCGCAATACGGATAAATAATCTAAATTTTATTTATTATTTTACTAATATCAACAAAAAAAGATTAATTGAATTTAAATTCAGCAAACCTAATTTCGGTTTATAACAAATACAATACAATATTGTTAAAAAGCTTTATTTAAGTAACAGAACGTTCTTAAATTCTGAATAAGTTTCTAACAGTTTCTAAATTCGCATAGGTTAATTTTCATGAAGCATAAGCAAAATTTTGTTCTGGTAAAGATAAGCTTAGTTCTGGTAATTCAAAATCTTCTTCTTCTCCTTCAATTTCAATAAATGAGGCGATTTCTTGTCTTTCAAATCAATTCTCACAAGGATATTGTATATACTGATTCAAACTGAATAAAAGATGTTTAAATGATTTGAGTCTTTGTGTTCAACTTAATATAAGTTCTAATCGGAAATTTTTTCTTTGTTTTGTTTTGACTACTCTTGAACAAACAACTTGAGCTTGTTTGGCTCGTTCATAATCTATGAATATTCCTGCTTGTTGTTGTTTTATATATTTGACCAATGTGAATGTGTTGGGATTGCTCTATACCATTGCGTAACCGACTTATCGTTCTTCTCATTTACTTCTTTTTTTAAATCTTGAGTTGCTTTTACTATTAAAACATGTTAATCTGTTAAAGGGTCGGAATAATGTAGTCCTCTCAATTTTATTACTTGGTCTCCTTTTAAAGTCAAACTTGCATAACATTTTGAATTGATACACACCTAAGTAATTGATATTTTCTTTTTAAAATTTCTGCAATCTAAATATCAGAAAAAAATGCTTTTAAAAATTTTGAATGCTAGTTTTTTGAATTTAAAAAAATACAAAATAGTCTAATTTCAAAAATAAAAATATTTTTTGCTATTTATGATTCGTATAGAAATTAAATTGTCGATATAATTTTTTTTAATTTAAAATTTGAATTTATTGAATATTTAAAAAAAAATTTAAGTTCACGATTTGTGGAGCAAGGGTCAACCAGAGCCAGCCGATTTTAGAGTCGGCAGTGTTTACGACTACTATGACATATTCGAAGAAATCGGCAGTGGCGCATTCGGTGTTGTCCACAGAGCTGTTGAAAAAAAAACCGGCCGATCATTTGCTGCCAAATTTATACTTACACCAAGCAATGTAGAAAAATCAACAGTTAGAAAGGAATGCGAAATAATGAATCATTTGATACATCCAAAACTTTTGAATCTACACGACATTTTCGATGAGGGAGACGAAATGGTCTTGATCACTGAATTGTAAAATTTTTAAAATAAAAGAAAAAATAAATCTAAATATCAAAAAAAAGCTTGTCTGGTGGTGAATTGTTTGAAAAAATTGCTGATCCAAACTACAAGATGACAGAGCCTGAAGCCAAAAAATACATTCGACAAATACTAGAGGGTCTACAGCACATGCATGACAACAACATCGTTCATTTGGACATAAAGCCTGAGAATATTATATTCGAGACTAAGAATAGTCCCAGTGTCAAATTGGTCGACTTTGGTCTTGCTTGCAAACTAGACCCGGACGAGATTGTGAAAGTTTCTTCGGGAACTGTTGAATTTGCCGCTCCGGAAATTGTTGAACACGACTCTGTCGGATTCTCGACTGACATGTGGGCTGTCGGTGTGCTCAGCTACGTCATGTAAGAATTTTTTTTGTTTAAAATTTTTTTCAAAATTTTGATTAGTTTGAGCGGTTTGTCTCCGTTTGGCGGAGCTGATGATGAGCAAACAGCCGAAAATATCAAAAGATGTGAAATAAAATTTCCGTCGGACGCTTTTGGCGGAATATCCGAAAACGGAATCGATTTTATTCGCAAACTATTGGTAAAAAACAAAGCCGGTAGATTGAATGTATATGAAGCACTTGAGCATCCATGGCTGATGGACGACACACTCAGTGATCACCGAATACCTTCGTCTAAATACGACAGCATCCGATCAAGGATCAAGGACAAATACTCGTCATGGGCCGAGCCCAATCCGGCATTGGGTCGCATCGCCAATTTCAGCTCACTCAGAAAATTGCGTCCAAAGGAATACAAAATTTACAATTCTTACTTTGACAGACGTGATGCCACGCCACGCTTTGTCATCAAGCCAAGGAACCAACAAGTCCAAGAGGGCCAGAGCGCAACATTCAACTGCATCATTTTGGCTTCATCTCCTCCTGTTGTTTCATGGTACCAAGGTGGACAAGAAATCAAAACCTCAACTAAATACTGGAAGAGATACAACAGAAATTCGTATGCTCTCGAGGTCAGACGCTGCACTTTGGACGATAAGGGAGAATTTATTGTAAAGGCCATTAACTCATACGGTGAACGTGAATACAATGTTTTTCTAAATGTTGACCGTAAGCTTTTTTTTTTAATTTTTAATTTTAATAAAAAATATTTTTATTTATTTTAAAAAAAAATAAAAAAATTGAATTTTTTTAGCATTACCAAAACAAGTGCCAGTAGAGGTTGTCCAAGAGACAAGGCAAAAGCGAGCTGCTCAAGAAATGGAATTCGATTTATGGAAAGAACCAGACGCCAAAGCCACATTCACATTTAAGCTCAGACCTCGATTGATCCAGGTGGGAATAAGTGTCAAATTGTTATGTTGTTTGGCTGGCCGTCCGACACCAAAGGCTCAATGGTTTAAAAATTCAACACCAATTAGTGAAAGTGATCATCGCTATTCGATTGATCACAGTGCCGGAGTGTGCACACTTGAAATAGCAGCGTGTTCATTGAGTGACGCTGGAACATACTTGTGCCGAGCCGAAAATGCATTGGGATCCGATGAAACTTGTTGTCACTTGACAGTCGAAGAATGTAAATACAATCCACCAAGGGCTTTGTTGAAAGAACAAGGTCTTGCATCGGCCACACCAAGGCAGTCTGTTGTCCGAGGCCCTAAAAATGAACCGCCCAAATTTGAACGCAAATTTGCCAACCATCAATTGGTATCAGTAGGCGACATAGTTTCACTACGTGCCTCTTATTCTGGATTTCCGCAGCCCAAAATTGAATGGCTAAAGAATGGCGAACCTGTTAGCGCTTCAGTCACTATTAGAAGCACTGATTTTGACACTTGTTTGACTTTGAATAATGTAGAAGTGACTGACGAAGGAGAATACTCATGTAGACTAACAAATACATCTGGTATGGAAGTAACCAAATGTCAAGTTGAAGTAGAAAAACCCAAACAAGTCAAAAAGCCAGTTAGAGTGGACAAAGAAGCAAACGAAACACGACAGCCTAAAAAAGAGGCCCAACCTATTGTGGAACCGGAGCCAGTTAAGGTAGGCAATCAATCAAAAGAAACCGAACAGCCTAAAATAGAGGCCGTAGAAGAAGCTGAAAATGCTCCGGTAGAAAAAAGTGACATTGAACCAGTAAAGTCGACTAATGGGAACAAATTTGGATTTTTGAGGCATCTACAGAGTCAAAATTTGGTAGAGGGTCAACCATTGGTACTCGAGGCTGAAGTTTTTGGCAACGAACCACTGGATGTCTTGTGGCTCAGAAATGGCAAAGAAATACCAGAAAATCCAGACTTTTTGAAAGAAAGGAAAGACAATTTGTGTAGATTGATAGTAAGTGAAATATTTCCGGAGGATTCTGGAGTATTTTCGGTTGAATTGTTTAGCGAAGCAGCAAATAAAGCAGTTTTGACGTCATGCTCAGTTGTGGTCAAGGCTGCAGACGAGCCCGATTTGGATCCAAAGTTCTCGAAATTTCGTCAAAGCATAAACGTTGACGAAGGATCGCCAGTCAATATAAACTGCGTTTTGGATGGCACTAAACCAATATCAGTTAAATGGTTTAAAAATAATGAAGAATTGGTCCAGTCGAAGCGAATTTTATTCAATAATGATGAAAAAAATGGAAATTATACACTAAATATACCGACATGCTTGGCTACTGATAGTGGTGAATACCACGTCACTGCATCCAACTCAAATGGAGAAGTAATTGCTGCTTTTAGTTTATGCGTCTCTTTTGACGAGTAATTATGAAATGTTTAAAAATTGCTTTAACTGTTTAGAAAGCTTTTACTAAAGAATAGATCGATTCATTTTTTTACAAAAAAAATGAGTATTCTTTTAAATTTTTTTGGTCGCCTTATCTAAACATTATTTTTTTTTGTTCGGCAAAAATATTAGAAATTTTTTAGCAAGTTAATTAAATTATTAAATTTATTTTTTCAGAATTTTAGGTTAGAATTTAATTTTATCTCTTTTTTTCTATTATTGAAATAAAATTTGAAAAAAAAAAAATTTTTTATTATTTTGTTTAATCTTTTGTAAAATAATCTGCTTAGCATTGTAAAGACCAATCTCAAAAAAAATTTTTTTAGAAAGCTAATCTACGAAAATCTCTTGTTAAATTTTGATAATTTTTATCTAATCTTTTAGATTTTAGTTAAGTGAACAAAAAAGAAAATTATTTTTGAAAGTCTAATAGACCTTCCTTAAGTTATTCATAATAAAAGACTGTATCAAATTGACACCGCTAATTCTAGGATCAAAAGAAAAATTTAATAAGTATATTTACTGAATAAATAAATAAATAATAATAAGTTTATTTACAACTATAAAGCTTTATTAGATTTATATTTTTTAAGATTTCCATCTGATAGATTATTTTAATTAAAATGAAAATTCTTATGTGGTTTAAAGATATTGCTTTATTTATATTTATCAAGAATTTGTTATCAAATATATTCTCTTCATCATTTTGCTTCCATATTTTCGGATGATTTTGTATCTTTTTCGATAATTTCGTTATGTTCCGCTTCCATTCTTGGTCTTTTTGAGACCATTTCTTCTTAAGATTTTATTCTTTTTGGAGCTGAACTTGATGCTTGTGTTCCAGTTGGTTGACAAGTATCTGGAATATTTCTAAAGACTCATAATCTTGTAAATAATCAAAAGTTCAACCAGAGCCTCTTTTGTTCTTTACCAAAGACTCAGCGCTTTCTACTGTGTCATTATAATTATTTTCTAAAATGCTCGCACTCAACATTTTTTAATTTTATTTCATAAATTAAAATATAAGCTATTTCTTAATAGTTTGTGGTTTTCTTAATGACTAGCTATGTGCCAATCTTTATTTTAGTGGATTTTTTCAATAAATGTGTACATTTATTTGAAATTTGTGGTATCCAAACCAAATTTCCGATTTTAAATTTATTTGAGGGGGTCACCGACCATGATAATCTATTGACTTTTATCCTTTTTTCTTTTCCGTGAACGTCCTGAGCCGTTCTCCAACGGTGAGGGAGTATTGTAACAACCCCTCCAGACATTTTTGCTGTCTCCCACAGTTACCATAGATGTTAACCATAAATGTCGCTTATTTATTTTAGCTGTGTTGACATAATTTTTTGAAACTTCATCTGGCTCTTTGGGAATTTGATTTATCTTTCAAAAGACAAGAATTGTATTTATGGGAAAGCATGGTCTCAAATAAAAGAAAATTAAAATTTTAAATCAAATTCATAAAAAAATTATTCATTAAAGGGATAAACGATTTTTATTTCGATAATAAAGTATATAAATGAAGATTAAAATAAAAAAATCTTGATTAAAATGATAGAAATAAGGAGCAAAAATATTTTCAAACAAAAGAAAGCCTGATTTAAACTTGAATTTTGTCCTGACTTGGAATCATCTCATTTTGATAATAAGGTACATAATTATGGATTGAAAAAAATGTCAGTTTATTTTTACAAAAGAAAAACACTAAATGAATCCAAAACATGGCTAATCAAAAATGGGAAGATAAGCTAAAATTTGGAACTATTGTCACTGAGCCAAGTAAAACAATTTGAGCAAAAATTAAAAAAAAATTTAAAACTTCTAAATGAGATAATATAAACAAAAAAATTTCACTCATAGATAAGGATATACTTTATGAATGCCTTAATTTTTGAGATTCTTCCTTTCCTACTGACTTTTATCTATGCTTTCTATGTAAAAATCTAAATGTAAATGTCTTTCTTAAAATATCTCTTTTCAGCTTTCAATTAAACCTGATCATTACTCCTGACAATATCTGTTAAATGAATTTTAGTCTCACATTAAATTTAAGAAAATGAAAATTAGAATTGACTTTACATTCTTCCACCAGTTTGACGACCAACCACGCACAGGAGGACTCATTCCTGCACTGACATATCTCTCACTTGCTAATTGATTTGCTGAATTCTGAGTAACTTGTATTTATTTGATATTAGTTTCTGAGAATAAATTTTAACAAGGAAAAGCCTTTTCCTAGTTTAAATTCTTGAATGATCCAAGATTGATCCTATCAAAGATTTTTAAAGATTACCTAATTTTTTTGGTTTTAGATCCTATTTTCTATTTGAGAGATTTCTTATTATATTAATTCTTGAATTACAGTGCTCTTTTAATTCAACCACCATTGGACCAAATGTAAGCTTTGAGTCTAACATGAATTTCACTTTTATTCATTATTTAATTTGTTATAAGATTAAGAATTAGTTACTTTGACATCTTTTTCAGTATCAATTAAATCAGAATTAGGACTAAATTTTATCGAAAAAGGTTCTCCAGAGCATTTTCCCTTTTCTTCACTTGTTTTTAATTCCTTATCATTTGAAATCAAATTTTGAATTGAATTTGATCATTTATTTGTTCCAAAGTTATTATTTTGTTCCAAGAAGGCCTACTGTATTTTTTCCCATCTTCTGAATAAAATCTAACCAACTTTGATTCCAAAAATTTTTAAAAGAGGCCTTAACTCAAATGTAATGGGATTAAATGTTTGCTTCAGTTTTTGACAGCGAGTTTTCTGGAAGTTTCTTCTTACTTTCCTACGTTCTTTTATCAGATTAACATTGTTCGGGGAAGACTGGTTTTGTAAATTTTCTGAGATAGGTAAGGAATGCTTTTATGTGAAGCACGTTTAAATTCGATCCGACAGTCAATAGAAATAGATGTCTCGATTCGGTGATGGTCGCTCGTCATATCTCGTCATATTTAGAACATTAAAATCGATATTTTTCTCAATAAATAAGGAACAAACTGAAAAAAAGTCAGGAGAATATATCATAGTAATTTTTAATATAAATATTAAAGGTAGGACGCTTATCATTGACTACTGAAAAGACTTACCCATTTATTATCCTTTGCAGCATTTAACCGTTTTCAGTTTCCCCTACGCAGCCTTTTTGCTTTGTTCTAGCGTTTAGCTCACCACCTATAATCTAGTTTCTAAATTTTTGTTAACTGTTTTAAAAGCTCAAAGTTTAAGAAAATTGGATGGATTAAAATGACTAAATACAAATAATTCATTATTCTTTCCTAAATTCAGTTTCAGTTTCATTCAAAAAAGTTTGGAATTGAATTCCTCATAAGAAAAATCTTGTTCAAAAATTCAATTCCTTATTTAATTGAGAAAAGGATTGACTTAAAAGATTTTTCTTCATTGTATGGTAAATGAGCCTAGCCGGGTGACCTATTTTTTTTTTTACATAAAACGATCCCATTTTGTTCGAAAACTCCAAAAATTGTCACCGAATTAGACCTATTTTTTGACTCACCCATTTACCTCCTGCGGTTAATTATGTTAGGGCTAATAGGGATAATTGGGTTAACCGAAATACCCCGAAAACCATATATATTTTGCCCCAAAACTAACCCGAAGCTCCTCAAGGCCCTTTGGAAGTATCCGATGTTAAAACTGACAGTGTCACTTTGTCCTGGAAGCCACCTAAAGAAACTGGCGGAATTCCAATTACAAATTATGTGGTTGAGAAATTTGATGTGAAGAAAAACGAATGGCAAAAAGTTAGCTCTTTTGCAGAGCTCCCCAATATGAAGTAATTGGACTGGAAGAAGGTCGTCCCTACAAATTTAGAGTTTCTGCAGAGAATGAACAAGGCGTTTCGGTACCGTTGGAAACCGAGATTCCAGTCGTGCCTAAAAATCCGTTCTGTAAATTTATTCACCAAATTAAAGACTTACATTTTTGCTGGTAGATAAATACTACAATTAATTTTAAAAAATGAAATATATTCTTTTTTTTATGTTATTGAGCTTAGTATTTGAGCAGAAAATCGTTTCATAGACAAAAAAATACATCGAAAGTTTTAATAGATTATTCTAAAATATTTAAATTTAAAAAAAAAAATTCAAATATTTAAAAAAATTATATTTTGGTAGATGCATTTTTTAGGTTACAAAAATTCTAAGCACAAAAAAATTCTCCATTTTCTATTGAATTAAACCTATCGGTATCTGTCAAAGTACCATCACCGAAGTACTAACACTTTGATCTATAAATGCTCGATAACTTGGTTTGATATGAAGTTAGAGGAAAAGCTCATTAATTGGTTTGAACTAAAATCATCTATCTATTGACACATATTAAATCAGCAAAATGCTACCATTTTCCTACAAGCTTTGCTTGGAGTAGCTGAATTGTTATTACGTAGTATTACTTTAACATTTCCTTCGACAACAACAAAATTTCTACTGCAAACAATATAAGTCAAAAAAAAATGATCTAAAATAAGTTTAAATATTTTTAAGCTGTTCCCGAGGCACCTAAAGAGCTTAGATTGGCTAATCAGTCGTCGGAGACCGCTGTCCTGTCGTGGGAGCCTCCGAATCAAGACGGAGGAGCCAAAGTGACTGGCTACAACATAGAAATGAATGAGTGCGGCTCGGATGACTGGTTTCCAGTCAACGATTCACTAATTAGAGGAAATTCATTCACAGTAGAAAATTTGCGACCAGGAATCGGCTACAACTTTAGAATAAAAGCCAAAAATCTAGTCGGCTGGTCACAACCGAGCAAACAAGAGCTCACCGTAGTTCTCAAGCCAGATTTTGTCAAACCAGACTCTCCAGGTGCACCATCAGTAGTCAAAGTTGGAAAGAAGACGGCCGAGTTGGCATGGTCTGCTCCATTGAATGATGGTGGAAGTAAAATAAATGGATACATTGTTGAAAAAAACAGCTCGGAAGCGACTATTGGTCACGGGCACACTCTTACCTGGTTGCTGATTCCAATTGTGTTGTCTCTGATTTGATTGACAATGCTGATTACGAATTTAGAGTGCGTGCTGTGAACAAAGCTGGCGAGTCAGAACCAAGCAGCACTACTGGTCGAGTGAGAATCACCGAATTTCCAGACGGTACCAAGCCAGAATTCATCAAAAAACTAGCCGATGCCGAAGGCTCAATCGGAGGACAAGTGTCGTACAGAGTGGAATTTGAAGGCAAGCCAAATCCAGAAGTGAAATGGTTTAAAAATGGCATCGAATTGTCCGAAACAAACAGATACCAAATAATCACAGAACAATTCTCTTCTATCCTAACCATTAAGCAATTAGGAGATAATGAAAATAGTCAACTAGTCTCGTGTGTTATATCGAACCCCTTGGGCAAAGAGACCTCGGAGGCTTTCATTAAAGTAATAGGTAAGAAAAAGTGGCTTTTTTATTTTTTCCTTTTTTCTCAAAGTTGTTAATTTTTTTGTCAAGCTATTCCCAAGATTGAAAAAGAGCCTGGCGATCAAACAGTCGGAATAGACGAGACCCTTAAGGTCAAGATCCCAGTGGTGGGCAAAGGACCATTTAGCTTGGCGTTGAAAAAAGATGAGGAGGAAATCAAGGTTGCGGACTCGGGAGATCAATACAAAATAAGTGAATTGGACGGAACTGTCACATTCACGATCCCGTTGACCCAGCGCGACCACACCGGTCAATATGAAATAGCTATTTCAAACGACTCGGGCACTGTCACCGTGCCATTCAAAGTCAAAGTAAAAGCTCCGCCAGGAGAGCCTCAAGGACCATTAGAGGTTACCGATATATCCAAGACTAGCTGCACTCTATTGTGGAAAGCGCCATTGGACGATGGCGGCAATAGAGTCACCGGCTATTTGATCGAGAAGAGAGACTGTTCAAAAGGCAAAGACAATTGGCTGCCCTACACTGATCAATGCAAGGACACATTTGTCACCGTTCAAGGTTTGAACGAAAATAGTGAATATGAATTTAGAGTGATGGCTGTGAATCAAAATGGTGCCAGTAAGCCTTTGGTCACAAGTCAAAGCTTTGTCATCAAGCTACCATTTGGTGTGCCGGCAGCTCCTGGCGAGCCAGAAGTTAACGAAATCGGAAACGATTTTGTTACTTTGAGCTGGAGCAAGCCGGCAGATAATGGCGGTGCCATCACTGGCTATTGGGTTGAGAAAAAGATAAGCAATCGGAAAGATGGATCAAGTGCAATTTGAGTCCTATTCAGACCACTTGGTGCAATATACCCAATTTGATCGAAGACAAGTCCTATGAGTTTAGAGTTTTTGCGGAGAACGAGGCCGGCCTCAGTGAGCCGTCGTCGGGCAGCAAGCTGGTGCATATCAAAGATCCTCATGCGGCTCAATCGCCTGAATTCACTGCCAAAATGAGCGACACCGATGCTGCCGAGGGAAAAACGGCCTATTTCGAATGCCAAATAAGCGGCACTCCGGCTCCCAGTGTTTCGTTCTATCGCGGAACCAAAGAACTGTTCGAAAGCAGCAAGTACAAGATCAGCCACCAAGAGGACAAGTACATATTGGCCATTCATAATGTGACACTAGATGACGAGGACGAATACAGTGTTAAGGCCAAGAACAAAGGAGGTTCGCGCATGTGCCGAGCCAACTTGACTGTCAAAGCTGCGCCTAAGATCAAGCTGCCCGAGAGATACAAATCAACAGTGATGTTTGAAAAAGATGAACAAGTGACCATTAAAATACCGTATACTGGCAATCCTCAGCCAACTGCCACATGGTACAAAAACAACGAAGAGATCAAAGACTCGGCTGGCTACTCGTGCGAAATATCCAACCACTATGTTACTCTAAAGTTGAACAAGCCATCGCACAATCAATCCGGAGACTATAAGCTAAAGTTGGCCAATTCGCTCGGCTCCGACACTGTCGAGATTAAGATTGTGATTGCTGATGTGCCTGAGCCGCCCAGGTTTTTGGTTGTCGAGAGTGTTCACGATGAAAGCATCTCAATTTCTTGGAAAGCGCCCGAGAATGATCGCGGCAGTGCCATCACAAACTACATTGTGGAAAGACTCGATTACTCGTACACTGTTAAGCTGAATGAAAGCGAACAAAATGTTAAACCAGTTACGGAACTATGGACCAGATGTTCAATGACAAAGCGAACTCATTTCACTGATGAAACTGTTCGCTCAATGCACAAGTACCAGTACAGAGTCATTGCGCAAAATATGCAAGGCAGATCGGCACCATGCGAGCCGACTTCTATAATCACTACACCAGCGCCAGAAAATAGATTAAGAGGCAAGAAATGGTATGAAGATGAGACTGGAAAGCGAAGACGGGGCAGAGACGGATTTGCACCTTCAGATTACGATAAATGCGGTAGGTTTTTTCTAAAGGTTTTCTAAAATTTGATCAGAACTTTGGAAACAGTTAAAATGAATAATTCTGTTTAGCATTTCGTTTGTCATTCTTTCTTACAATCAATTTACAGAGGTTTTATTTGGAACTTTCAAAAGCCTGATTAGCACTAAATTTTCATTTTTATTTCTGCACCTTAATTTAAATAAAAGCTAGCTTAGCTTCAATATTCTAAAAATATGGGGGACCCGCAATACGGATAAATAATCTAAATTTTATTTATTATTTTACTAATATCAACAAAAAAAGATTAATTGAATTTAAATTCAGCAAACCTAATTTCGGTTTATAACAAATACAATACAATATTGTTAAAAAGCTTTATTTAAGTAACAGAACGTTCTTAAATTCTGAATAAGTTTCTAACAGTTTCTAAATTCGCATAGGTTAATTTTCATGAAGCATAAGCAAAATTTTGTTCTGGTAAAGATAAGCTTAGTTCTGGTAATTCAAAATCTTCTTCTTCTCCTTCAATTTCAATAAATGAGGCGATTTCTTGTCTTTCAAATCAATTCTCACAAGGATATTGTATATACTGATTCAAACTGAATAAAAGATGTTTAAATGATTTGAGTCTTTGTGTTCAACTTAATATAAGTTCTAATCGGAAATTTTTTCTTTGTTTTGTTTTGACTACTCTTGAACAAACAACTTGAGCTTGTTTGGCTCGTTCATAATCTATGAATATTCCTGCTTGTTGTTGTTTTATATATTTGACCAATGTGAATGTGTTGGGATTGCTCTATACCATTGCGTAACCGACTTATCGTTCTTCTCATTTACTTCTTTTTTAAATCTTGAGTTGCTTTTACTATTAAAACATGTTAATCTGTTAAAGGGTCGGAATAATGTAGTCCTCTCAATTTTATTACTTGGTCTCCTTTTAAAGTCAAACTTGCATAACATTTTGAATTGATACACACCTAAGTAATTGATATTTTCTTTTTAAAATTTCTGCAATCTAAATATCAGAAAAAAATGCTTTTAAAAATTTTGAATGCTAGTTTTTTGAATTTAAAAAATACAAAATAGTCTAATTTCAAAAATAAAAATATTTTTTGCTATTTATGATTAGTATAGAAATTAAATTGTCGATATAATTTTTTTAATTTAAAATTTGAATTTATTGAATATTTAAAAAAATTTAAGTTCACGATTTGTGGAGCAAGGGTCAACCAGAGCCAGCCGATTTTAGAGTCGGCAGTGTTTACGACTACTATGACATATTCGAAGAAATCGGCAGTGGCGCATTCGGTGTTGTCCACAGAGCTGTTGAAAAAAAAACCGGCCGATCATTTGCTGCCAAATTTATACTTACACCAAGCAATGTAGAAAAATCAACAGTTAGAAAGGAATGCGAAATAATGAATCATTTGATACATCCAAAACTTTTGAATCTACACGACATTTTCGATGAGGGAGACGAAATGGTCTTGATCACTGAATTGTAAAATTTTTAAAATAAAAGAAAAAATAAATCTAAATATCAAAAAAAAGCTTGTCTGGTGGTGAATTGTTTGAAAAAATTGCTGATCCAAACTACAAGATGACAGAGCCTGAAGCCAAAAAATACATTCGACAAATACTAGAGGGTCTACAGCACATGCATGACAACAACATCGTTCATTTGGACATAAAGCCTGAGAATATTATATTCGAGACTAAGAATAGTCCCAGTGTCAAATTGGTCGACTTTGGTCTTGCTTGCAAACTAGACCCGGACGAGATTGTGAAAGTTTCTTCGGGAACTGTTGAATTTGCCGCTCCGGAAATTGTTGAACACGACTCTGTCGGATTCTCGACTGACATGTGGGCTGTCGGTGTGCTCAGCTACGTCATGTAAGAATTTTTTTTGTTTAAAATTTTTTTCAAAATTTTGATTAGTTTGAGCGGTTTGTCTCCGTTTGGCGGAGCTGATGATGAGCAAACAGCCGAAAATATCAAAAGATGTGAAATAAAATTTCCGTCGGACGCTTTTGGCGGAATATCCGAAAACGGAATCGATTTTATTCGCAAACTATTGGTAAAAAACAAAGCCGGTAGATTGAATGTATATGAAGCACTTGAGCATCCATGGCTGATGGACGACACACTCAGTGATCACCGAATACCTTCGTCTAAATACGACAGCATCCGATCAAGGATCAAGGACAAATACTCGTCATGGGCCGAGCCCAATCCGGCATTGGGTCGCATCGCCAATTTCAGCTCACTCAGAAAATTGCGTCCAAAGGAATACAAAATTTACAATTCTTACTTTGACAGACGTGATGCCACGCCACGCTTTGTCATCAAGCCAAGGAACCAACAAGTCCAAGAGGGCCAGAGCGCAACATTCAACTGCATCATTTTGGCTTCATCTCCTCCTGTTGTTTCATGGTACCAAGGTGGACAAGAAATCAAAACCTCAACTAAATACTGGAAGAGATACAACAGAAATTCGTATGCTCTCGAGGTCAGACGCTGCACTTTGGACGATAAGGGAGAATTTATTGTAAAGGCCATTAACTCATACGGTGAACGTGAATACAATGTTTTTCTAAATGTTGACCGTAAGCTTTTTTTTTTTTAATTTTTAATTTTAATAAAAAATATTTTTATTTATTTTAAAAAAAAATAAAAAAAATTGAATTTTTTAGCATTACCAAAACAAGTGCCAGTAGAGGTTGTCCAAGAGACAAGGCAAAAGCGAGCTGCTCAAGAAATGGAATTCGATTTATGGAAAGAACCAGACGCCAAAGCCACATTCACATTTAAGCTCAGACCTCGATTGATCCAGGTGGGAATAAGTGTCAAATTGTTATGTTGTTTGGCTGGCCGTCCGACACCAAAGGCTCAATGGTTTAAAAATTCAACACCAATTAGTGAAAGTGATCATCGCTATTCGATTGATCACAGTGCCGGAGTGTGCACACTTGAAATAGCAGCGTGTTCATTGAGTGACGCTGGAACATACTTGTGCCGAGCCGAAAATGCATTGGGATCCGATGAAACTTGTTGTCACTTGACAGTCGAAGAATGTAAATACAATCCACCAAGGGCTTTGTTGAAAGAACAAGGTCTTGCATCGGCCACACCAAGGCAGTCTGTTGTCCGAGGCCCTAAAAATGAACCGCCCAAATTTGAACGCAAATTTGCCAACCATCAATTGGTATCAGTAGGCGACATAGTTTCACTACGTGCCTCTTATTCTGGATTTCCGCAGCCCAAAATTGAATGGCTAAAGAATGGCGAACCTGTTAGCGCTTCAGTCACTATTAGAAGCACTGATTTTGACACTTGTTTGACTTTGAATAATGTAGAAGTGACTGACGAAGGAGAATACTCATGTAGACTAACAAATACATCTGGTATGGAAGTAACCAAATGTCAAGTTGAAGTAGAAAAACCCAAACAAGTCAAAAAGCCAGTTAGAGTGGACAAAGAAGCAAACGAAACACGACAGCCTAAAAAAGAGGCCCAACCTATTGTGGAACCGGAGCCAGTTAAGGTAGGCAATCAATCAAAAGAAACCGAACAGCCTAAAATAGAGGCCGTAGAAGAAGCTGAAAATGCTCCGGTAGAAAAAAGTGACATTGAACCAGTAAAGTCGACTAATGGGAACAAATTTGGATTTTTGAGGCATCTACAGAGTCAAAATTTGGTAGAGGGTCAACCATTGGTACTCGAGGCTGAAGTTTTTGGCAACGAACCACTGGATGTCTTGTGGCTCAGAAATGGCAAAGAAATACCAGAAAATCCAGACTTTTTTGAAAGAAAGGAAAGACAATTTGTGTAGATTGATAGTAAGTGAAATATTTCCGGAGGATTCTGGAGTATTTTCGGTTGAATTGTTTAGCGAAGCAGCAAATAAAGCAGTTTTGACGTCATGCTCAGTTGTGGTCAAGGCTGCAGACGAGCCCGATTTGGATCCAAAGTTCTCGAAATTTCCTCAAAGCATAAACGTTGACGAAGGATCGCCAGTCAATATAAACTGCGTTTTGGATGGCACTAAACCAATATCAGTTAAATGGTTTAAAAATAATGAAGAATTGGTCCAGTCGAAGCGAATTTTATTCAATAATGATGAAAAAATGGAAATTATACACTAAATATACCGACATGCTTGGCTACTGATAGTGGTGAATACCACGTCACTGCATCCAACTCAAATGGAGAAGTAATTGCTGCTTTTAGTTTATGCGTCTCTTTTGACGAGTAATTATGAAATGTTTAAAAATTGCTTTAACTGTTTAGAAAGCTTTTACTAAAGAATAGATCGATTCATTTTTTTACAAAAAAAAATGAGTATTCTTTTAAATTTTTTTGGTCGCCTTATCTAAACATTATTTTTTTTTGTTCGGCAAAAATATTAGAAATTTTTTAGCAAGTTAATTAAATTATTAAATTTATTTTTTCAGAATTTTAGGTTAGAATTTAATTTTATCTCTTTTTTTCTATTATTGAAATAAAATTTGAAAAAAAAATTTTTTATTATTTTGTTTAATCTTTTGTAAAATAATCTGCTTAGCATTGTAAAGACCAATCTCAAAAAAAATTTTTTTAGAAAGCTAATCTACGAAAATCTCTTGTTAAATTTTGATAATTTTTATCTAATCTTTTAGATTTTAGTTAAGTGAACAAAAAAGAAAATTATTTTTGAAAGTCTAATAGACCTTCCTTAAGTTATTCATAATAAAAGACTGTATCAAATTGACACCGCTAATTCTAGGATCAAAAGAAAAATTTAATAAGTATATTTACTGAATAAATAAATAAATAATAATAAGTTTATTTACAACTATAAAGCTTTATTAGATTTATATTTTTTAAGATTTCCATCTGATAGATTATTTTAATTAAAATGAAAATTCTTATGTGGTTTAAAGATATTGCTTTATTTATATTTATCAAGAATTTGTTATCAAATATATTCTCTTCATCATTTTGCTTCCATATTTTCGGATGATTTTGTATCTTTTTCGATAATTTCGTTATGTTCCGCTTCCATTCTTGGTCTTTTTGAGACCATTTCTTCTTAAGATTTTATTCTTTTTGGAGCTGAACTTGATGCTTGTGTTCCAGTTGGTTGACAAGTATCTGGAATATTTCTAAAGACTCATAATCTTGTAAATAATCAAAAGTTCAACCAGAGCCTCTTTTGTTCTTTACCAAAGACTCAGCGCTTTCTACTGTGTCATTATAATTATTTTCTAAAATGCTCGCACTCAACATTTTTTAATTTTATTTCATAAATTAAAATATAAGCTATTTCTTAATAGTTTGTGGTTTTCTTAATGACTAGCTATGTGCCAATCTTTATTTTAGTGGATTTTTTCAATAAATGTGTACATTTATTTGAAATTTGTGGTATCCAAACCAAATTTCCGATTTTAAATTTATTTGAGGGGGTCACCGACCATGATAATCTATTGACTTTTATCCTTTTACTTTTCCGTGAACGTCCTGAGCCCTTCTCCAACGGTGAGGGAGCATTGTAACAACCCCTCCAGACATTTTTGCTGTCTCCCACAGTTACCATAGATGTTAACCATAAATGTCGCTTATTTATTTTAGCTGTGTTGACATAATTTTTGAAACTTCATCTGGCTCTTTGGGAATTTGATTTATCTTTCAAAAGACAAGAATTGTATTTATGGGAAAGCATGGTCTCAAATAAAAGAAAATTAAAATTTTAAATCAAATTCATAAAAAAATTATTCATTAAAGGGATAAACGATTTTTATTTCGATAATAAAGTATATAAATGAAGATTAAAATAAAAAATCTTGATTAAAATGATAGAAATAAGGAGCAAAAATATTTTCAAACAAAAGAAAGCCTGATTTAAACTTGAATTTTGTCCTGACTTGGAATCATCTCATTTTGATAATAAGGTACATAATTATGGATTGAAAAAATGTCAGTTTATTTTTACAAAAGAAAAACACTAAATGAATCCAAAACATGGCTAATCAAAATTGGGAAGATAATCTAAAATTTGGAACTATTGTCACTGAGCCAAGTAAAACAATATGAGCAAAAATTAAAAAAATTTAAAACTTCTAAATGAGATAATATAAACAAAAAAATTTCACTCATAGATAAGGATATACTTTATGAATGCCTTAATTTTTGAGATTCTTCCTTTCCTACTGACTTTTATCTATGCTTTCTATGTAAAAATCTAAATGTAAATGTCTTTCTTAAAATATCTCTTTTCAGCTTTCAATTAAACCTGATCATTACTCCTGACAATATCTGTTAAATGAATTTTAGTCTCACATTAAATTTAAGAAAATGAAAATTAGAATTGACTTTACATTCTTCCACCAGTTTGACGACCAACCACGCACAGGAGGACTCATTCCTGCACTGACATATCTCTCACTTGCTAATTGATTTGCTGAATTCTGAGTAACTTGTATTTATTTGATATTAGTTTCTGAGAATAAATTTTAACAAGGAAAAGCCTTTTCCTAGTTTAAATTCTTGAATGATCCAAGATTGATCCTATCAAAGATTTTTAAAGATTACCTAATTTTTTTGGTTTTAGATCCTATTTTCTATTTGAGAGATTTCTTATTATATTAATTCTTGAATTACAGTGCTCTTTTAATTCAACCACCATTGGACCAAATGTAAGCTTTGAGTCTAACATGAATTTCACTTTTATTCATTATTTAATTTGTTATAAGATTAAGAATTAGTTACTTTGACATCTTTTTCAGTATCAATTAAATCAGAATTAGGACTAAATTTTATCGAAAAAGGTTCTCCAGAGCATTTTCCCTTTTCTTCACTTGTTTTTAATTCCTTATCATTTGAAATCAAATTTTGAATTGAATTTGATCATTTATTTGTTCCAAAGTTATTATTTTGTTCCAAGAAGGCCTACTGTATTTTTTCCCATCTTCTGAATAAAATCTAACCAACTTTGATTCCAAAAATTTTTAAAAGAGGCCTTAACTCAAATGTAATGGGATTAAATGTTTGCTTCAGTTTTTGACAGCGAGTTTTCTGGAAGTTTCTTCTTACTTTCCTACGTTCTTTTATCAGATTAACATTGTTCGGGGAAGACTGGTTTTGTAAATTTTCTGAGATAGGTAAGGAATGCTTTTATGTGAAGCACGTTTAAATTCGATCCGACAGTCAATAGAAATAGATGTCTCGATTCGGTGATGGTCGCTCGTCATATCTCGTCATATTTAGAACATTAAAATCGATATTTTTCTCAATAAATAAGGAACAAACTGAAAAAAGTCAGGAGAATATATCATAGTAATTTTTAATATAAATATTAAAGGTAGGACGCTTATCATTGACTACTGAAAAGACTTACCCATTTATTATCCTTTGCAGCATTTAACCGTTTTCAGTTTCCCTACGCAGCCTTTTTGCTTTGTTCTAGCGTTTAGCTCACCACCTATAATCTAGTTTCTAAATTTTTGTTAACTGTTTTAAAAAGCTCAAAGTTTAAGAAAATTGGATGGATTAAAATGACTAAATACAAATAATTCATTATTCTTTCCTAAATTCAGTTTCAGTTTCATTCAAAAAAGTTTGGAATTGAATTCCTCATAAGAAAAATCTTGTTCAAAAATTCAATTCCTTATTTAATTGAGAAAAGGATTGACTTAAAAGATTTTTCTTCATTGTATGGTAAATGAGCCTAGCCGGGTGACCTATTTTTTTTTTTACATAAAACGATCCCATTTTGTTCGAAAACTCCAAAAATTGTCACCGAATTAGACCTATTTTTTTGACTCACCCATTTACCTCCTGCGGTTAATTATGTTAGGGCTAATAGGGATAATTGGGTTAACCGAAATACCCCGAAAACCATATATATTTTGCCCCAAAACTAACCCGAAGCTCCTCAAGGCCCTTTGGAAGTATCCGATGTTAAAACTGACAGTGTCACTTTGTCCTGGAAGCCACCTAAAGAAACTGGCGGAATTCCAATTACAAATTATGTGGTTGAGAAATTTGATGTGAAGAAAAACGAATGGCAAAAAGTTAGCTCTTTTTGCAGAGCTCCCCAATATGAAGTAATTGGACTGGAAGAAGGTCGTCCCTACAAATTTAGAGTTTCTGCAGAGAATGAACAAGGCGTTTCGGTACCGTTGGAAACCGAGATTCCAGTCGTGCCTAAAAATCCGTTCTGTAAATTTATTCACCAAATTAAAGACTTACATTTTTGCTGGTAGATAAATACTACAATTAATTTTAAAAAATGAAATATATTCTTTTTTTTATGTTATTGAGCTTAGTATTTGAGCAGAAAATCGTTTCATAGACAAAAAAATACATCGAAAGTTTTAATAGATTATTCTAAAATATTTAAATTTAAAAAAAAAATTCAAATATTTAAAAAAATTATATTTTGGTAGATGCATTTTTTAGGTTACAAAAATTCTAAGCACAAAAAAATTCTCCATTTTCTATTGAATTAAACCTATCGGTATCTGTCAAAGTACCATCACCGAAGTACTAACACTTTGATCTATAAATGCTCGATAACTTGGTTTGATATGAAGTTAGAGGAAAAGCTCATTAATTGGTTTGAACTAAAATCATCTATCTATTGACACATATTAAATCAGCAAAATGCTACCATTTTCCTACAAGCTTTGCTTGGAGTAGCTGAATTGTTATTACGTAGTATTACTTTAACATTTCCTTCGACAACAACAAAATTTCTACTGCAAACAATATAAGTCAAAAAAATGATCTAAAATAAGTTTAAATATTTTTAAGCTGTTCCCGAGGCACCTAAAGAGCTTAGATTGGCTAATCAGTCGTCGGAGACCGCTGTCCTGTCGTGGGAGCCTCCGAATCAAGACGGAGGAGCCAAAGTGACTGGCTACAACATAGAAATGAATGAGTGCGGCTCGGATGACTGGTTTCCAGTCAACGATTCACTAATTAGAGGAAATTCATTCACAGTAGAAAATTTGCGACCAGGAATCGGCTACAACTTTAGAATAAAAGCCAAAAATCTAGTCGGCTGGTCACAACCGAGCAAACAAGAGCTCACCGTAGTTCTCAAGCCAGATTTTGTCAAACCAGACTCTCCAGGTGCACCATCAGTAGTCAAAGTTGGAAAGAAGACGGCCGAGTTGGCATGGTCTGCTCCATTGAATGATGGTGGAAGTAAAATAAATGGATACATTGTTGAAAAAAAACAGCTCGGAAGCGACTATTGGTCACGGGCACACTCTTACCTGGTTGCTGATTCCAATTGTGTTGTCTCTGATTTGATTGACAATGCTGATTACGAATTTAGAGTGCGTGCTGTGAACAAAGCTGGCGAGTCAGAACCAAGCAGCACTACTGGTCGAGTGAGAATCACCGAATTTCCAGACGGTACCAAGCCAGAATTCATCAAAAAACTAGCCGATGCCGAAGGCTCAATCGGAGGACAAGTGTCGTACAGAGTGGAATTTGAAGGCAAGCCAAATCCAGAAGTGAAATGGTTTAAAAATGGCATCGAATTGTCCGAAACAAACAGATACCAAATAATCACAGAACAATTCTCTTCTATCCTAACCATTAAGCAATTAGGAGATAATGAAAATAGTCAACTAGTCTCGTGTGTTATATCGAACCCCTTGGGCAAAGAGACCTCGGAGGCTTTCATTAAAGTAATAGGTAAGAAAAAGTGGCTTTTTTATTTTTTCCTTTTTTCTCAAAGTTGTCAATTTTTTTGTCAAGCTATTCCCAAGATTGAAAAAGAGCCTGGCGATCAAACAGTCGGAATAGACGAGACCCTTAAGGTCAAGATCCCAGTGGTGGGCAAAGGACCATTTAGCTTGGCGTTGAAAAAAGATGAGGAGGAAATCAAGGTTGCGGACTCGGGAGATCAATACAAAATAAGTGAATTGGACGGAACTGTCACATTCACGATCCCGTTGACCCAGCGCGACCACACCGGTCAATATGAAATAGCTATTTCAAACGACTCGGGCACTGTCACCGTGCCATTCAAAGTCAAAGTAAAAGCTCCGCCAGGAGAGCCTCAAGGACCATTAGAGGTTACCGATATATCCAAGACTAGCTGCACTCTATTGTGGAAAGCGCCATTGGACGATGGCGGCAATAGAGTCACCGGCTATTTGATCGAGAAGAGAGACTGTTCAAAAGGCAAAGACAATTGGCTGCCCTACACTGATCAATGCAAGGACACATTTGTCACCGTTCAAGGTTTGAACGAAAATAGTGAATATGAATTTAGAGTGATGGCTGTGAATCAAAATGGTGCCAGTAAGCCTTTGGTCACAAGTCAAAGCTTTGTCATCAAGCTACCATTTGGTGTGCCGGCAGCTCCTGGCGAGCCAGAAGTTAACGAAATCGGAAACGATTTTGTTACTTTGAGCTGGAGCAAGCCGGCAGATAATGGCGGTGCCATCACTGGCTATTGGGTTGAGAAAAAAGATAAGCAATCGGAAAGATGGATCAAGTGCAATTTGAGTCCTATTCAGACCACTTGGTGCAATATACCCAATTTGATCGAAGACAAGTCCTATGAGTTTAGAGTTTTTGCGGAGAACGAGGCCGGCCTCAGTGAGCCGTCGTCGGGCAGCAAGCTGGTGCATATCAAAGATCCTCATGCGGCTCAATCGCCTGAATTCACTGCCAAAATGAGCGACACCGATGCTGCCGAGGGAAAAACGGCCTATTTCGAATGCCAAATAAGCGGCACTCCGGCTCCCAGTGTTTCGTTCTATCGCGGAACCAAAGAACTGTTCGAAAGCAGCAAGTACAAGATCAGCCACCAAGAGGACAAGTACATATTGGCCATTCATAATGTGACACTAGATGACGAGGACGAATACAGTGTTAAGGCCAAGAACAAAGGAGGTTCGCGCATGTGCCGAGCCAACTTGACTGTCAAAGCTGCGCCTAAGATCAAGCTGCCCGAGAGATACAAATCAACAGTGATGTTTGAAAAAGATGAACAAGTGACCATTAAAATACCGTATACTGGCAATCCTCAGCCAACTGCCACATGGTACAAAAACAACGAAGAGATCAAAGACTCGGCTGGCTACTCGTGCGAAATATCCAACCACTATGTTACTCTAAAGTTGAACAAGCCATCGCACAATCAATCCGGAGACTATAAGCTAAAGTTGGCCAATTCGCTCGGCTCCGACACTGTCGAGATTAAGATTGTGATTGCTGATGTGCCTGAGCCGCCCAGGTTTTTGGTTGTCGAGAGTGTTCACGATGAAAGCATCTCAATTTCTTGGAAAGCGCCCGAGAATGATCGCGGCAGTGCCATCACAAACTACATTGTGGAAAGACTCGATTACTCGTACACTGTTAAGCTGAATGAAAGCGAACAAAATGTTAAACCAGTTACGGAACTATGGACCAGATGTTCAATGACAAAGCGAACTCATTTCACTGATGAAACTGTTCGCTCAATGCACAAGTACCAGTACAGAGTCATTGCGCAAAATATGCAAGGCAGATCGGCACCATGCGAGCCGACTTCTATAATCACTACACCAGCGCCAGAAAATAGATTAAGAGGCAAGAAATGGTATGAAGATGAGACTGGAAAGCGAAGACGGGGCAGAGACGGATTTGCACCTTCAGATTACGATAAATGCGGTAGGTTTTTTCTAAAGGTTTTCTAAAATTTGATCAGAACTTTGGAAACAGTTAAAATGAATAATTCTGTTTAGCATTTCGTTTGTCATTCTTTCTTACAATCAATTTACAGAGGTTTTATTTGGAACTTCCAAAAAGCCTGATTAGCACTAAATTTTCATTTTTATTTCTGCACCTTAATTTAAATAAAAGCTAGCTTAGCTTCAATATTCTAAAAATATGGGGGACCCGCAATACGGATAAATAATCTAAATTTTATTTATTATTTTACTAATATCAACAAAAAAAAAGATTAATTGAATTTAAATTCAGCAAACCTAATTTCGGTTTATAACAAATACAATACAATATTGTTAAAAAGCTTTATTTAAGTAACAGAACGTTCTTAAATTCTGAATAAGTTTCTAACAGTTTCTAAATTCGCATAGGTTAATTTTCATGAAGCATAAGCAAAATTTTGTTCTGGTAAAGATAAGCTTAGTTCTGGTAATTCAAAATCTTCTTCTTCTACTTCAATTTCAATAAATGAGGCGATTTCTTGTCTTTCAAATCAATTCTCACAAGGATATTGTATATACTGATTCAAACTGAATAAAAGATGTTTAAATGATTTGAGTCTTTGTGTTCAACTTAATATAAGTTCTAATCGGAAATTTTTTTCTTTGTTTTGTTTTGACTACTCTTGAACAAACAACTTGAGCTTGTTTGGCTCGTTCATAATCTATGAATATTCCTGCTTGTTGTTGTTTTATATATTTGACCAATGTGAATGTGTTGGGATTGCTCTATACCATTGCGTAACCGACTTATCGTTCTTCTCATTTACTTCTTTTTTTAAATCTTGAGTTGCTTTTACTATTAAAACATGTTAATCTGTTAAAGGGTCGGAATAATGTAGTCCTCTCAATTTTATTACTTGGTCTCCTTTTAAAGTCAAACTTGCATAACATTTTGAATTGATACACACCTAAGTAATTGATATTTTCTTTATAAAGTTTCTGCAATCTAAATATCAGAAAAAAATGCTTTTAAAAATTTTGAATGCTAATTTTTTGAATTTAAAAAAATACAAAATAGTCTAATTTCAAAAATAAAAATATTTTTTGCTATTTATGATTCGTATAGAAATTAAATTGTCGATATAATTTTTTTTAATTTAAAATTTGAATTTATTGAATATTTAAAAAAAAATTTAAGTTCACGATTTGTGGAGCAAGGGTCAACCAGAGCCAGCCGATTTTAGAGTCGGCAGTGTTTACGACTACTATGACATATTCGAAGAAATCGGCAGTGGCGCATTCGGTGTTGTCCACAGAGCTGTTGAAAAAACCGGCCGATCATTTGCTGCCAAATTTATACTTACACCAAGCAATGTAGAAAAATCAACAGTTAGAAAGGAATGCGAAATAATGAATCATTTGATACATCCAAAACTTTTGAATCTACACGACATTTTCGATGAGGGAGACGAAATGGTCTTGATCACTGAATTGTAAAATTTTTAAAACAAAAGAAAAAATAAATTTAAATATCAAAAAAAAGCTTGTCTGGTGGTGAATTGTTTGAAAAAATTGCTGATCCAAACTACAAGATGACAGAGCCTGAAGCCAAAAAATACATTCGACAAATACTAGAGGGTCTACAGCACATGCATGACAACAACATCGTTCATTTGGACATAAAGCCTGAGAATATTATATTCGAGACTAAGAATAGTCCCAGTGTCAAATTGGTCGACTTTGGTCTTGCTTGCAAACTAGACCCGGACGAGATTGTGAAAGTTTCTTCGGGAACTGTTGAATTTGCCGCTCCGGAAATTGTTGAACACGACTCTGTCGGATTCTCGACTGACATGTGGGCTGTCGGTGTGCTCAGCTACGTCATGTAAGAATTTTTTTTGTTTAAAATTTTTTTCAAAATTTTGATTAGTTTGAGCGGTTTGTCTCCGTTTGGCGGAGCTGATGATGAGCAAACAGCCGAAAATATCAAAAGATGTGAAATAAAATTTCCGTCGGACGCTTTTGGCGGAATATCCGAAAACGGAATCGATTTTATTCGCAAACTATTGGTAAAAAACAAAGCCGGTAGATTGAATGTATATGAAGCACTTGAGCATCCATGGCTGATGGACGACACACTCAGTGATCACCGAATACCTTCGTCTAAATACGACAGCATCCGATCAAGGATCAAGGACAAATACTCGTCATGGGCCGAGCCCAATCCGGCATTGGGTCGCATCGCCAATTTCAGCTCACTCAGAAAATTGCGTCCAAAGGAATACAAAATTTACAATTCTTACTTTGACAGACGTGATGCCACGCCACGCTTTGTCATCAAGCCAAGGAACCAACAAGTCCAAGAGGGCCAGAGCGCAACATTCAACTGCATCATTTTGGCTTCATCTCCTCCTGTTGTTTCATGGTACCAAGGTGGACAAGAAATCAAAACCTCAACTAAATACTGGAAGAGATACAACAGAAATTCGTATGCTCTCGAGGTCAGACGCTGCACTTTGGACGATAAGGGAGAATTTATTGTAAAGGCCATTAACTCATACGGTGAACGTGAATACAATGTTTTTCTAAATGTTGACCGTAAGCTTTTTTTTTTTTAATTTTTAATTTTAATAAAAAATTTTTTTATTTATTTTAAAAAAAAATAAAAAAAATTTAATTTTTTAGCATTACCAAAACAAGTGCCAGTAGAGGTTGTCCAAGAGACAAGGCAAAAGCGAGCTGCTCAAGAAATGGAATTCGATTTATGGAAAGAACCAGACGCCAAAGCCACATTCACATTTAAGCTCAGACCTCGATTGATCCAGGTGGGAATAAGTGTCAAATTGTTATGTTGTTTGGCTGGCCGTCCGACACCAAAGGCTCAATGGTTTAAAAATTCAACACCAATTAGTGAAAGTGATCATCGCTATTCGATTGATCACAGTGCCGGAGTGTGCACACTTGAAATAGCAGCGTGTTCATTGAGTGACGCTGGAACATACTTGTGCCGAGCCGAAAATGCATTGGGATCCGATGAAACTTGTTGTCACTTGACAGTCGAAGAATGTAAATACAATCCACCAAGGGCTTTGTTGAAAGAACAAGGTCTTGCATCGGCCACACCAAGGCAGTCTGTTGTCCGAGGCCCTAAAAATGAACCGCCCAAATTTGAACGCAAATTTGCCAACCATCAATTGGTATCAGTAGGCGACATAGTTTCACTACGTGCCTCTTATTCTGGATTTCCGCAGCCCAAAATTGAATGGCTAAAGAATGGCGAACCTGTTAGCGCTTCAGTCACTATTAGAAGCACTGATTTTGACACTTGTTTGACTTTGAATAATGTAGAAGTGACTGACGAAGGAGAATACTCATGTAGACTAACAAATACATCTGGTATGGAAGTAACCAAATGTCAAGTTGAAGTAGAAAAACCCAAACAAGTCAAAAAGCCAGTTAGAGTGGACAAAGAAGCAAACGAAACACGACAGCCTAACAAAGAGGCCCAACCTATTGTGGAGCCGGAGCCAGTTAAGGTAGGCAATCAATCAAAAGAAACCGAACAGCCTAAAATAGAGGCCGTAGAAGAAGCTGAAAATGCTCCGGTAGAAAAAAGTGACATTGAACCAGTAAAGTCGACTAATGGGAACAAATTTGGATTTTTGAGGCATCTACAGAGTCAAAATTTGGTAGAGGGTCAACCATTGGTACTCGAGGCTGAAGTTTTTGGCAACGAACCACTGGATGTCTTGTGGCTCAGAAATGGCAAAGAAATACCAGAAAATCCAGACTTTTTGAAAGAAAGGAAAGACAATTTGTGTAGATTGATAGTAAGTGAAATATTTCCGGAGGATTCTGGAGTATTTTCGGTTGAATTGTTTAGCGAAGCAGCAAATAAAGCAGTTTTGACGTCATGCTCAGTTGTGGTCAAGGCTGCAGACGAGCCCGATTTGGATCCAAAGTTCTCGAAATTTCCTCAAAGCATAAACGTTGACGAAGGATCGCCAGTCAATATAAACTGCGTTTTGGATGGCACTAAACCAATATCAGTTAAATGGTTTAAAAATAATGAAGAATTGGTTCAGTCGAAGCGAATTTTATTCAATAATGATGAAAAAAACGGAAATTATACACTAAATATACCGACATGCTTGGCTACTGATAGTGGTGAATACCACGTCACTGCATCCAACTCAAATGGAGAAGTAATTGCTGCTTTTAGTTTATGCGTCTCTTTTGACGAGTAATTATGAAATGTTTAAAAATTGCTTTAACTGTTTAGAAAGCTTTTACTAAAGAATAGATCGATTCATTTTTTTACAAAAAAATGAGTATTCTTTTAAATTTTTTTGGTCGCCTTATCTAAACATTATTTTTTTTTGTTCGGCAAAAATATTAGAAATTTTTTAGCAAGTTAATTAAATTATTAAATTTATTTTTCAGAATTTTAGGTTAGAATTTAATTTTATCTCTTTTTTTCTATTATTGAAATAAAATTTGAAAAAAAAAAAATTTTTTATTATTTTGTTTAATCTTTTGTAAAATAATCTGCTTAGCATTGTAAAGACCAATCTATAAAAAAATTTTTAATTTATAAAAAAATTAAAAAAATTATAAAAAAATTTAAAATGAAAGCTAATCTACGAAAATCTCTTGTTAAATTTTGATAATTTTTATCTAATCTTTTAGATTTTAGTTAAGTGAACAAAAAAGAAAATTATTTTTGAAAGTCTAATAGAGCTTCCTTAAGTTATTCATAATAAAAGACTGTATCAAATTGACACCGCTAATTCTAGGATCAAAAGAAAAATTTAATAAGTATATTTACTGAATAAATAAATAAATAATAATAAGTTTATTTACAACTATAAAGCTTTATTAGATTTATATTTTTTAAGATTTCCATCTGATAGATTATTTTAATTTAAATGAAAATTCTTATGTGGTTTAAAGATATTGCTTTATTTATATTTATCAAGAATTTGTTATCAAATATATTCTCTTCATCATTTTGCTTCCATATTTTCGGATGATTTTGTATCTTTTTCGATAATTTCGTTATGTTCCGCTTCCATTCTTGGTCTTTTTGAGACCATTTCTTCTTAAGATTTTAGTCTTTTTGGAGCTGAACTTGATGCTTGTGTTCCAGTTGGTTGACAAGTATCTGGAATATTTCTAAAGACTCATAATCTTGTAAATAATCAAAAGTTCAACCAAAGCCTCTTTTGTTCTTTACCAAAGACTCAGCGCTTTCTACTGTGTTATTGTAATTATTTTCTAAATGCTCGCACTCAACATTTTAATTCTCTAATCACACAATTTTTAATTTTATTTCATAAATTAAAATATAAGCTATTTCTTATTAGTTTGTGGTTTTCTTAATGACTAGCTAAGTGCCAATCTTTATTTTAGTGGATTTTTTCAATAAATGTGTACATTTATTTGAAATTTGTGGTATCCAAACCAAATTTCCGATTTTAAATTTATTTGAGGGGGTCACCGACCATGATAATTGAAATATCTTTTATGCCCGATATTAATTCAAATAAAATACAATAAGCTTTGGTTAATGTTTTATTTTCTAAATGAAAGTGGCCACTTTGTATATTTAAGTTTTTATAAAATAATATAAGAAAAAGAAATAAAATAAAGTAAAACAAGAAATCAACTAAGTTTGAATTAAAAACACAACACTTAATATTTATTTAATTCAAACTTAGTACCGTGTGCAAAAGATGTTTCTATCCTTAACAACTTGTTTTTCTCTAACAACTTGAATCAAAGAGTGGCTTTAATTTTGTTAATACAATCACGCGCTAAGTGCGTGTATCGCGACACTTCATCTTCCCCTTTCTTTTAATTTAAACCTACAGTTTAAACCTAAACTAATATCACAAAAGGACAAAATAAAAAAAAAATACATTAAATATATTAAATAAAATCGAAAAGTAATTGACTGAATAAAAGTACTCAAAGAAAAAAAACATAAATCGATAAAAACTATATAATTGACTATTCTTCTTCTTTCTGACTTGAATTTCTCCTAACATAGGGTCTGGTACCATACTCAACTGGTTGTCCATATCGATCAGGTTTTTTTACAACACGAGTCGGTCTTCCTTCAACTGACACAACCTCATCACTCACCCCAGAATTTTGACCTTGTAGGACATTAGAACCGGCTTGGTCATTTAAGCCTCCCTCTTCACTTGTTTCAAAATTATTCTTCCCTTCATCTTCAGTATCAGTTAAAGTCAACTCCAAAGTCTCATTTCCTTGATAACTTTTATCAAACAAAAATTCTTCAAATGTAGATGTTGGCTTCTCTTGAACATAAAGTTTCATAAATGAAGAGTTTCTTACTAAAATCTTGCCATCTCGCTCGACTGTAATCATTGACCCTTCAATCTTAATCACTTTAAAAGGATTCGGATCAAACAAACTACACGATTTTCTAGCTCTCTTCCATTTTAATATCACAATATCACCAACTTTGAAATCTACGACCTGAGCTTTTAAATTTTTGTCATTAAAAGCTTTCATTTTCGCTTTGGCTTTCAGATCGGATTGCCTTGCTTTTTGGTGAAATTGACCATCAACTTTCGGTCCATTTTGTATATAAGGCATTTTAGAAGTTTTTGCATTATGTTGAAACATAAGCTTGTTTGGAGCTACCCCAGTCGACGCATTTGGAGTGTCTCTATAATTTCGTAAAAATTCTACCAATTCGGCTTCCCAACTCTTTTGTACAGTTGATGAATTACGCATTACTTTTCCCAAATTGCGCATGAACCGTTCACACATACCGTTAGACCTCGGCCATAACGGTGTAATTTTCTTATGCTTAAAGCCTTGCTCTAATGCAAATTGCTTGAACTTATATGAGCAAAACGGTGGACCATTGTCCGACTTTACAGCATTTGGTATTCCAAAAACAGAGAAAATTTCGTTTAGCACTGGTATGACTACTTCAGCATTTGTACTTGATATTATCTTCACTAACGGGTACCTAGCGTATTCACAAACTAATACTAAAATATATTTACCACAAGTAAGAGGACCGTAGAAATCAACACTGACAAGGTCCCATGGACCGTCTGGTAACTCAGTTGGACAGCTTGGTTCAAATTTAGTTGTATCCGAATTGATTTGACACTTATGACATGACTTAACCATATTTTCAACTTGTTTATCAATGTTTGGAAACCATACATGACTTCTCACAAGTTGTTTAGTTTTAACCATGCCCATATGACCACCATGTGCTATCTTAATGACCCGTTTTTGGTACAACTCAGGAATCACAACACAATTACCTCTCAAGATCAGGCCTTCTTTAGTTGCTGAAAGTTCAGATTTGACCCTTTCGAAGCGGTCAATCTTTTTGTATGGCTTACCTTGAATCATATTCATCACCTCAACCAGTTGTATATCTTCTTTTGTTGCCTTTACCAAATCAGCTTTACAAATACTTGATGGAATAGCTAAACTAGAGACCATATTAATGTAGCTTTCGGTAAACTTTTCACAAGAATCATTAGCTGGACTTGTCGGGTTTCTGGACATATAGTCCGCAATATTAAAAGCACCCGCTTTATGTTTCACCACAAATTTGTAAGGTAAGAGCCTTAAGCACCACCGTTCGATTCTCGCCTTTGGTTTGGAACGCACATTTCCGAAAATAAGCTCTACGGCCTTATTATCCGTAATTATGTCAAACTCCTTGGCATATATATATAAATGGAACTTTTCACAAGCCCATACCACAGCTAACGCCTCACGTTCCACTTGGCAATATTTTTGTTCAACCTTGGTTAAACTCCTACTCGCATACATTATAATCTTCTTATCATTTGGTGTTCTTGGATCACATTGACACAAAACAGCAGCGATACCAACTGGACTGGCATCAACGGTTATTTCCGTACGTAACTTCGGATCAAAATAACTTAAGGCTTTTGTGCAAAGAACCCTTTTCATCTTGGAGAGAGCATCATCATGACATTTCTCCCAAGTCCATTTAACACCCTTCTTAGTCAATTGTCTTAACGGTTCTATCACTGTAGCATATTCTGGGATAAACCGAGAACAGTAATTCGCTAAACCAAGCAAGCTTCTAACTTCACCTACGGTTTTTGGAGCTTTGGCATTCAATAGTGCGTCACACTTCTTAGATTCTATAGAAATACCATTGTTTGAAAATTCCAGGCCAAAAAATTTTAAGCTTTGTTTGCCAAACTCACATTTGGATTCATTGACCGTTAAACCAGATTCATTGAGTCTTCTGAGCACAGCTTCAAGTCTAGAATCATGCTCTTGTTTATTAGAAGCAAATACTATAATGTCGTCACTGAAGTTTGCGACACCTTCCAATCCAGATAACACCTGTTCAATAACCTTTTGAAATATCTCAGATGCAGCGTTTATACCAAAATTCAGCCTTTTATATTGAAAAACTCCCATATGAGTACAAAAGGCGGTAATATATCTTGAAGCTTTGTCAAGATATAACTGATTATATCCTGATCGTAAGTCAAACTTGGAAATGTACTTTGCTCCATTTAACTTTACAACCAAATCTTCAACAGTTGGAAAAGAATGACGTGTTCTTAAAATGGCTTTGTTCATTTCTCTCGCATCTGTACAGATACGCACTTCATTAGGTCGATCAGGCTTTGGCACAGGTACTATTGGAGACACCCATGGCGTTGGACCATTTACTGGCTCTATAATATCCTGTTCAATCATTTTCATGATTTCCGCTTCCACTAATGGTCTTATATGAAACGGAACAGGCCTTAGCTTCTGCTGAGTCGGCTTGATCGAATCATCAATATGAAGCTTAACTTCATAATCTTTTAATAGACCAATTTTGCCAGAAAACAGTGATGGGTATTTATCAGTCCATTTACTCATACCAGGACTAGTCATGCCATTACCAACCGTATTTATTCTAGTCATAATACCCAATTCTACTGAAGTAGGATAACTCAGTAGATTTCCATAATTACCTCGTGTAACAATGAATTCAACAGATCTATATTGGTTACCATACTTAACTCGAGTCTTAAATTTTCCCAGTGTGTTAATAGAATCACTTTGACCATAACCAAACAATTTAGAACCAAATTTGTGCAACTTAGGTTTCATTTTCAATTTCTTAAAACTTTGCTCATCAATGATATTAACTTGAGCACCTGTATCAACCATGAAGCTCAAACTTAAACCACACAACAACACCGTCACCATTGGCATAAACCATTCTTTAACAGCCATCAAGACATTCTGGACTCTGTTTTTGACTCTAACCCTCCAAGTACAACTGTCACTTTCGGATCCTGAGTCAGACATTTCATTAACCTTACGGATCTTTCTACCATTTGTTGGACAACACCTTTCAAAATGGTCAAAACGATCACATTTCCTACATTTTTGACCTTTGGCAGGACAAATCTTTTCATGTGGGTACTTTAGACCACACTTAAAACATTTCTTCTCTTCTCTCGATTGATTTTCTTCCTTTTCTCTATATGAACTCTTTGTCTTTTGTCTATCAACTCTATGTCTACTATTTCTACCACTTGTATTGCCACTACTACTACCAGGATTATCTCTAACTTTATTCACTTCCATCCTTTCATTTCCACCTTCATTAAACTTTTTCAACTCTTTCATCTGGGAATTAACAGACTCATCTAGCCTACCATACTTAATTAATTCTTCAAGTGTTAGTTCTTTTACAGCTTCAAAGGCTTTGCGTTTTAATGCGGTCGATTGACAACGGTGGATAATTTGCAAAGAAATTTCATGGTTTGAATCTGCGAAAGCACATGATTTTGCTTTATCCTTCAATCGATTGACAAAATCATCAAAAGACTCGCCCAAGTGTTGAAAAATATCACGAAAATGGAGTACATTTAGCTTCGAGTTCACCTTAGACTTGAAATGTTTTCCAATTTTCTCTTTAACTTGTTCATACTTATCGGTGTCAGTACCAACTTCTTTGAAAACTCTTTCCAAATCCGTCCCTCCAAAATAAAATAAATAATGAATTTTAAGCGCATCATCCGTAACAGTTTTGATCGCTAACAATCGTTCCAATCTAGCAGCCCATTCTTCCCATCTACGCGACCTATCATCCTCACTCTCAACATCAAATACTGGAAGATCTACACCTATATCGTCTTCTAAACTCATAAGCTGTAACTTCAAAATCAGTTTTCCAATTGTTCTTCCTCGTCGCCAATGAAATATCTTTTATGCCCGATATTAATTCAAATAAAATACAATAAGCTTTGGTTAATGTTTTATTTTCTAAATGAAAGTGGCCACTTTGTATATTTAAGTTTTTATAAAATAATATAAGAAAAAGAAATAAAATAAAGTAAAACAAGAAATCAACTAAGTTTGAATTAAAAACACAACACTTAATATTTATTTAATTCAAACTTAGTACCGTGTGCAAAAGATGTTTCTATCCTTAACAACTTGTTTTTCTCTAACAACTTGAATCAAAGAGTGGCTTTAATTTTGTTAATACAATCACGCGCTAAGTGCGTGTATCGCGACACTTCAATAATCTGTTGACTTTTTTCCTTTTTTCTTTTCCGTGAACGTCCCTAGCCGTTCTCCAACGTTGAGGGAGTATTGTAACAACTCCTCCAGACATTTTTGCTGTCTCCCACAGTTACCATAGATGTTAACCATAAATGTCGCTTTGTAATTTATTTTAGCTGTGTTGACATAATTTTTTGAAACTTCATCTGGCTCTTTGGGAATTTGATTTATCTTTCAAAAGACAAGAATTGTATTTATGGGAAAGCATGGTCTCAAATAAAAGAAAATTAAAATTTTAAATCAAATTCATAAAAAAATTATTCATTAAAGGGATAAACGATTTTTATTTCGATAATAAAGTATATAAATGAAGATTAAAATAAAAAAAATCTTGATTAAAATATCCTGACTTGGAATCATCTCATTTTGATAATAAGGTACATAATTATGGATTGAAAAAAAATGTCAGTTTATTTTTACAAAAGAAAAACACTAAATGAATCCAAAACATGGCTAATCAAAAATGAGAAGATAAGCTAAAATTTGGAACTATTGTCACTGAGCCAAGTAAAACAATTTGAGCAAAAATTAAAAAAAAATTCATAACTTCTAAATGAGATAATATAAACAAAAAAATTTCACTCATAGATAAGGATATACTTTATGAATGCCTTAATTTTTGAGATACTTCCTTTCCTACTGACTTTTATATAATCTATGCTTTCTATGTAAAAATCTAAATGTAAATGTCTTTCTTAAAATATCTCTTTTCAGCTTTCAATTAAACCTGATCGTTACTCCTGACAATATCTGTTAAATGAATTTTAGTCTCACATTAAATTTAAGAAAATGAAAATTACAGTTGACTTTAAAAAAAAAATTTTAGTAATTGTCTTGATTAATTATTAGTGATTTCAAATAAAGACTGTAAAAACTAATTTCTAAAACCTTTGGCTATATAACATTGAAAAGAAAATTTAGTAAATTTTTTTTATTAATTAATTAATGTTTGTTTATCTATATCGAGTTAATGCTCTTTAAGAATAAAAATTAAAATAAAAAAAAGAAAACAAGATTAAATAAGTTTATATAAAATATAATAAAAACTGAAAACAATGTATTTAAATAGCTAGAGGTTATAAATGATTAAATTTTTGATAGATCAGGAAAAAAAGAAATTGTAAGGCGACAATTACACAATGGAGCGGAATTTTCGATATAGCTTGATTCGAAACCTTCTTTACATTCTTCCACCAGTTTGACGACCAACCACGCACAGGAGGACTCATTCCTGCACTGACATATCTCTCACTTGCTAATTGATCTGCTGAATTCTGAATAACTTGAATTTATTTGATATTAGTTTCTGAGAATGAATTTTAACAAGGAAAAGCCTTTTCCTAGTTTAAATTCTTGAATGATCCAAGATTGATCCTATCAAAGATTTTTAAAGATTACCTAATTTTTTTGGTTTTAGATCCTATTTTCTATTTGAGAGATTTCTTATTATATTAATTCTTGAATTACAGTGCTCTTTTAATTCAACCACCATTGGACCAAATGTAAGCTTTGAGTCTAACATGAATTTCACTTTTATTCATTATTTAATTTGTTATAAGATTAAGAATTAGTTACTTTGACATCTTTTTCAGTATCAATTAAATCAGAATTAGGACTAAATTTTATCGAAAAAGGTTCTCCAGAGCATTTTCCCTTTTCTTCACTTATTTTTAATTCCTTATCATTTGAAATCAAATTTTGAATTGAATTTGATCATTTATTTGTTCCAAATTTATTATTTTGTTCCAAGAAGGCCTACTGTATTTTTTCCCATCTTCTGAATGAAATCTAACCAACTTTGATTCCAAATTTTTAAAAGAGGCCCTAACTCAAATGTAATGGGATTAAATGTTTGCTTCAGTTTTTGACAGCGAGTTTTCTGAAAGTTTCTTCTTACTTTCCTACGTTCTTTTATCAGATTAACATTGTTCGGGGGAAGACTGGTTTTGTAAATTTTCTGAGATAGGTAAGGAATGCTTTTATGTGAAGCACGTTTAAATTCGATCCGACAGTCAATAGAAATAGATGTCTCGATTCGGTGATGGTCGCTCGTCATATCTCGTCATATTTAGAACATTAAAATCGATATTTTTCTCAATAAATGAGGAACAAACTGAAAAAAGGTCAGGAGTATATTTCATAGTAATTTTTAATATAAATATTAAAGGTAGGACGCTTATCATTGACTACTGAAAAGACTTACCCATTTATTATCCTTTGCAGCATTTAACCGTTTTCAGTTTCCCCTACGCAGCCTTTTTGCTTTGTTCTAGCGTTTAGCTCACCATTTATAATCTAGTTTCTAAATTTTTGTTAACTGTTTTAAAAAGCTCAAAGTTTAAGAAAATTGGATGGATAAAAATGACTAAATACAAATAATTCATTATTCTTTCCTAAATTCAGTTTCAGTTTCATTCAAAAAAGTTTGGAATTGAATTCGTCATAAGAAAAATCTTGCCAAGATTTTTGAATTTATTCGGAATAAATTCAATTCCTTATTTAATTGAGAAAAGGATTGACTTAAAAGATTTTTCTTCATTGTATGGTAAATGAGCCTAGCCGGGTGACCTATTTTTTTTTATTACATAAAACGATCCCATTTTGTTCGAAAACTCCAAAAATTGTCACCGAATTAGACCTATTTTTTTGACTCACCCATTTACCTCCTGCGGTTAATTATGTTAGGGCTAATAGGGATAATTGGGTTAACCGGAATACCCCGAAAACCATATATATTTTGCCCCAAAACTAACCTCTTTTCCAGAATATTCACCGAATTCACCCAATTAGCGCGATAATAATTAAAACAAGGATTTTGAGTGATATTTTTAAAAATATAAATATTTAAAATATTCTTTATTATTATTCTTTTAAATATACGCTACAACATAACTATTTAGAAAAAAATTTAAACGAATTATTAACGAATTCAAAATAAATTTTATGTTTGATTTTTTTCTAGTTTAAAAGATTAGTAAAAAAGATCTGTCGTATAAATTTAAGGCTTGAGTAGTGTTCAATTTTTTTTCAAAAACATCTTTTTTTGCGTTATCAAGATCTTCTATCGAAAACCTTTTTTTTTACTTTCTTTTTGTTTGTTCTGATTCATTTTTATAAAATATTGACGATCATTGATAATACAGAATGAATATTTTTATCAAATAAAATCAAATTATTTTTGTAAAAAAAGGAGAAACAAAATTTTAAATTTTTCATAAAAAAAGACGTCATTGTGATCATTTTTGTCCATTCAGTCTAATTATGTTAAATATTTTATTTTTAGGGGTGGGATTGGATGGGATTTTTGGGTATTGAGGTGATACCTCATTAACCTGTTAACCCATAAAAAATAACAACATTAGACAACGGACCCATCGGCTATCTTAAAATTCTAGTAAAATTATTTTCTTCTAATTAAGACCCACTGAAAACGATAAGCAAATAAGGTCAGTTCAAACCTCTTCCGTCATCGGATCAAAAATTGTCAAACATAATTACTAATTTGAAAAATTCTACCAAATTAGCCGAAAAAAAACTTTGAATTAAGAAAAAAAGGTTTAAAAATTTTTCATACATAAATTTGGATTCCTCTCTTCAAGATCTACAAGAATATGTGGGTTGTTAAAAAAAAAAAATAAAACGACTGATATATTTCGGTTTTTCAAATTACGTCACCGAATTTACATTAAATACATTTAGGCTGTGGTACCATATATTTGAGTTTTGCTGTTTTTGTATAAAATCGATATTTTTTTCATTTAATATGAATCCAATAATGTTGTCTTGAAATACTTCATTAAGATCACTGTTTTCTTGATAATTATCTTTATCTTTTAGTTTTTTCGATTCTGCTTTTTGTGATTTGCCCGAATTTTAAAAGCGCTTGATTTGCTTTCTTGTTTGAACACTGATAAAAATGGATTTTTATTATTTTTTAGCTTGATCCCTCAATTTTACCAAATTTAAGAATAAATTAGATAAATTAGTAATTTTAGCTCTAAAAAGTTTCCCCTACCCTTATTAAGCTTTCCGATCCGGAGTTAAATATTTTTCTGGATTTTGTTATAGTGGTGGTAGACAAATTAATGGGAACGCTCCAAAAAGTAGCAAATAAGAGTTGGTAGCAAATAAGAGGCACTTTTATTTCTTTTTAAATTATATCGCTAATATTGCAATTAACAATTCAATTTTAAACAATTAATTATGGATTTTTATTAATTCTTTTATTAAATAAGAACAAAAATAATTTTCAAAATATTTACAAATAATAAAAAATAAATTTTAACAATTTTTTCATTTTTCATTTTGAAAATGTTTTACGAACAAATGGGTATGTATCTTGAATCGGAGTTTTCGTGTTTGTCTTTTCCGTGTTTGGACGATCTGTGATGATGACCATCTCTACTTCTACTGTCACGCTCTCGTTCTTTTCTATCCCTACTTTTATCTCGTCTTCGATCTTCACGGCTCTCTTTGTGATGATGGGATTTCTTTTTTTTGTGTCTCGAAGGAGACTTTGAGCTTTTGTCACCGTTCTCAATCGAATCCACAGTCCTGCTTCTGCTCCTATTTTTGGACGATTTTTTTTCAGGCCGCCTTGACCGAGATCTACTTCTACTTCTACTAACACTTTGATACTCTTTAGATCTAATTTTATCACTCGGGTATTTTTTGTAATCATATTTGTATTCTTTGTGATGAGGTGGTAGCAAATAAGAGGCACTTTTATTTCTTTTTAAATTCGAATCGTAGACCATCTCACCGTAATAGCCATGTTCATATCCGGCATAGTACGGATCCATGTAGGCGCCTGGATGGCCATAATAGCTATAATTAAAACTAGAATGTCTGGTCATGTGATGCGAGTGATGAGCATGGCCAGAAAGATGGCCCGGCTCAACATTCGGAGATGCTTTTGACTGCGATTTAGCAATACTGGCAGATATTTTTTTTATCTGTTCAGCAGTTTTTTTTATCTCTTCTTGATTGATAGTGTCTGCTTTTGCTGGTTCAGGCTCGGCAATCACAGTGGCTTCTTTAGCTTTTTTTCTCTCGGATTCGATGCGCTCTCGACATTCAGCTATAATTTTCTCAAGTTCTTCCAAGGGTCTCTTAAATTTTAGATCGTTAAGGCCTTAAATGAGTGGATTAAAGACAATTTATTACTGTTTTATGGCTGTATAAATGAGCAATTCTGATGCATATAGCTCTTATTGACTCTTCGTCTGCTCCGAAAATGGTATACCATGGAGGATTTTCGGGCAGTGGAATTTCTAGCTCGCGGGCAGACAAAAATATGCATGCACAAGCTATAATCTCTGGCGAGTAGCGCAAGAAAATGTCTGTCCTTAGTCCATCATTCATGTAATTCCTTCAAAACAGATGGTTAAATACATTTAACTAAAAATGTGGCTATCTCAGTCATAATTCCTCAAGGTTTAAGAAAGTATTTTAAAAAGACGCTAATACTTACCAGTCTTACAAAAGGTTTAAGAAACTCTATTATTATGTTATTATCATATTTCTATTATTATTATCTAAATTTTGCTTTATTAAAAATGTTATTTAAACTTCCTGTTTGAAATTAAAATATAACATTTTTGTTCAAATCAAAACAGCTCATCTAAGTTATTAATATTAATAAATGTTTTAGCTCAAATTATTTTTCTTTTTTGACAAACAGAAAAGTTAAGTTCTATCCTGAAACGAGACCAGGGATTTTTTTGGACTAGTCATTTTTTAAATGACCATTAGAAGCAATTCGGGTCTAGTCGATGGTGTTATGAGGTGATAACATAATATATTATTATTCATTTGGTAGCATACCGGTTATGTTAACATTCTGATAGCTAAATTTTTATCAGCGTTTTATGTTCTCAAAAAGAGTATATTGAAATTAAAATATGACTAAAAAAGATGTTATCATTTAATAAATTTTGATATAAAATAGTAAAAAAATCTGAATCTTTTTAAACGAAGCATAGTCTAAATTATAAGAATATTAATTTCAAATATTTTTTTATGTGTGAGAGACATTTGTAAAATATGCCTAAGTAAATTTAGTATTAAATATTTTCTCTTTACAATCCATCTTACAAAATAATCATTAAGTTTCAATCTGATGATAAAATAAAATCTTTTCAGTTTTATTTTTTTTTAGGTTTGTTGACATAATTAACGAATACAATTTAAAAAAATTTCCTCCAAAATATTTTTAAAAATCCCATAACTATTTTAACAAAAAAGATCAAATAAAAAAAATTTACAAAAAAATAGAAATGTTTTTTAGGTTAATTTTTGTTATCATTGTTGATAACATAAGACGCTGATAGCAATTTAGTTATCAGGATGTTAACATAGCCGGTATGCTGCCAAATGATAACATTATCGACTAGACCCTGCAATTTTAGTAATTCTTTTAAATTTGGCCACATAGACTTTATCCCTGTAAACCAAATTTTTTTAGTTTTCGGTTACTTATACTTAACGTAATACGGTTTTAATCTCTGAGAGATTGATCATTTTTAATTTAAATAGAAAATAAGATAAGAAAACTGGTTAGATTTATGGTAGTCTCAATTGACATGTTTTTACAAACAATATTAGATTCTTTATTAAAATTTCGTATTTTTTTCCTTGGAATTGCTTAATTCTCATTAAAACCTTTAAAAAATAATTTTTAATTCATGAGATCTGACAAGAATGAGCCTTATAAACTTTGATAATAAAACATCATTAAACAAAATATGTCCCGTTAAATCAAGAAATAAAAATAATTAAAATTATTAGGTAATGTTCAAAATTAGGTATATCCTTTTTTGTCTCTATGACCTTTCTGGAAATCGGAAATATTTTTTGCAATTTTTGAATTTAGTTAATTCAAATGACAAAATTCAGTCTCCGTCAAATTAAGAAATTCTTAATCCTTGGAATTTAAATACCAATTAATCAAATAATTCCTTATCTTAATAAAAAAAATAAAAATATGTAATTCTTTTAATAAAAATTTTCGCACATCTCGATTTTGAAAAAGTATAAAAAAAGTAGGAGTTACTTTTTGCAATACTATTTTATCTAAATTAAATAGATTAAATCAAAAATAAAATATTTAGTTTTTATTGTTTATAAACAAAAGTTTTAAAATTTAATTTTTTTCATACAAGAAAGAAAATAGCTTTCTTTATTAAAGATAAAAAATTCAATTAATAACATTTGATAATAAAGTAAATAGATTTTTTTAAATGCAAATATTAAACAGTATTTTTTTAACAATATTAAATGTCTCTAAAAAAAAGGACTCAGTAGTTGAGTGGTTATCAAAATGTATAAATTCCATTTTGAAAAAAGTTTTTTTTACTGAATAAGCCATGAAGTATATCCATTTTTTATGTGATTAATTTAATTTTTATGTTATTTTTAAAAAGAAAATTTTTTTGAATATTGCACTTTTTTCGTGCTTTTACAAAATTGAATGAAATTTTTATAAAAAGACGAAAATCAACATACAAATTTACAAAAATCAATCATTTTTTGGAACTTTTACTCTAATGCTTTCTTTAAACTCGAGTTTTTTTTATGAAACACTTTTAAAGCTCACAAACAAATAAAAAATAATTTAAATTACTTTTTTAAGAGTTCAAATTTTGACCAGAATTAATCAAAAATGAAAATTTAAATAAAAATTCACAATGACTTAGAATATTCAAAAAAAGTAAAATTATTTTTAACTCTATAAAAGTATATTTTTTATTATTATATTCCAAAGTAACGATCACTAGTCTGACACATTGTGAAATAAAGCACATTAAACAGTAAACATAAGAAAAATGTCATTACTAATTATTTTTTGGAAATGTTTATTTAAAATTAACTTATTAATAGATATAAATTTAAAAAAAATCTATTTATATCCAAAGATTAAAAAAAAATTCTAATATGTTTTTGAGAATTTTTTCAAAATTCCCATTTAAAATTTAAAATTTAATTTTTTAAAGTATTTGAAAATTAAGATTCGAATGAGCTAAAGTGGTATGAAATCAAAAACTCGATAAAAGTATACAGCACTTAATTAGAGCTTTAGAATTATCAATATGAACCAATTTGGTGGTTTTTCAAATTTGGAGTTTTAAATTAATTTTAAAAAAAGTAATATACAAAAATGGTTACCTTTTTTGATACCGGGCGATGATTTGTTTTTACCTGTTTAATGTGTAATATATAATCTTAGCAAAACTACCAGAATTGAATTGGTTTTATAAAATAATAAAGAATTAAAATAATTTTAAAATAAAATAAAGCTTAAAACAATCAGACTTTTTATTTCCTATTCTATTTGTCTTGTATTGTTTTAGGCTTAGGCTATGCAAAAAGCATAAACCATTGAAGAACTAGTATTTTTTACTATTGACTGAGTTTTTTAAATTAATAATTGAAAAATTCAAAAAGAATACATACCAGGCTTTTTGGCTCAAATTTTCTTGATTACATTCCATGGCTTGTAGATATATCAAAATCATCTTTAAAATTTTTTTATTTAATTCAATTTTAAAATTTAAAAAAAAATTAGAAAAATTTTTTACCTTGTGAGGATGTTTCACATGAACGCAAAATCCGAGTTCTTTCAAAAGGCGGCGCTCTGCTTTGATAACTTGATTTTTAGCAATATGGTAGTTTTCATCAATTGACATTGGTTTTATAATTCTAAAAGATTTCATATTTTAGCTTAAATAATCATTTTTTTACTTAAAATCAATTTACTTTCCAGATCTGACTTGTTTAATGTGGTGAAAAACATTGAGAACGTCTCTAACCCTTCGTGGACATTCTTCGATTTTGGTGCTGAGGAAAATAGCTGCCATAGCGTAGTATTCCATTGGATTTTTGACAAACGACTTTGAATAGTAAAATCGGTGAAAAAGAACTTGTCCAGTGGCCATTGCTGTTTGGGGCAGCTTGAGGAGACGGCCTGATGTTTGAATAAGCTCACAACCTGTTAAACGCAGATCGAATTCTACATCATAGGATATTTTGTCTTTCATTGACGGAGTGGGGTAGAGTTGGTCGTTTTTCATCAAAGGAACTTCCAGACTCACGTTTTGTAATACTTGGGATGTTTGTGCTGAGTTGTCTGTCATTTGGATTGGAAATATTGGATCAGTCGTACTATTTGGAGTCAAAATAGACGCGGTTTGTGTACGACCAGTCATTATGTGTGAATTAGTAAGTCTAAAAGTTAAAGGTGCTTTTAAGTAGCGAGAAAAGAAATTTGGATTTTGGTATTGCAATGATGCAATTATTTGAATTTTTTTTCTTCTTTTTTATGCTAAAAAAATGTTAATATTTTATTTTAGTGAAATAACAAAATCGCCATTTGTACTTAAAATAAAATTCATTTTTTGTTTTGCTTTTTGGTAAAGTTTATTTTGAATCAATTAAAAAATCAAATAAAGAGCTAAAATAATGTCTGTAAAAATCTTTAAAAAATTTTAATTACATGCTAGGTTTTATTTTCGATTTTTATTAAACGTGAATACAGTTCGAATGCCACAATTTTGTTTTATTAAAATATATCCCAAATATTTAATAAATTTACACTTAAGAAAATTAAAAATCACTTTTATTTGTTTACAATTTTTTGATTAAAAATCTCACAAATATCAAAAAAACATTTAATCTAATTTTAAAACAGAAAATTTTGCAAAAAATTTTATTATTTAAAAAAATCGAAAAAAAAATTTTAAATTAAACTTAAGAACTAATTTTAAAAAATTTAGCAAAGATAATCATTCAACTTATTCTCCAGAAATCAACTAATCTTAATCTCTCCTGCATTTTAAAAGATATTGAAACCAGCAAAACAAATGCTTCAAATTCAATTCCAAAAGCTAGATTTGTAAAATTAAGTGTGAAAAAGATTTATTTTACTTAAAAATAATTGCTAATAGAATATTTTTTAGTCAAAGAAGAAATTAATTTTTTTTTATCATATTAATAAATGTGTTTGAAGTCAGAAAAAAAATTAGTTTTTAATTGAAAAATTTCTGATTTTAATGGATAAATAATTATTTTAATGGATAAATAAATTTGATAAATAATTCAATTTAATGTTAGAAGATAGGTTTTTTAATTTATCTCTTCGAGAAGGTGAAGTTCGGAAAGCGTGGAAAACTTCGAACATTTCTATGATTCAAAAAAGGCCTCTACTTTTCAAGATCCTTTAAATTATAGACCAATTAGTATAACGAGTTGTTTAGAAAAGTTAATGAAACGAATAGTCTATTCAAGATTATACAATTTTTCGGAACAAAATTCACTTCTTATCTAAGAGCAATCTGGATTTAGGAAACACCGGCGAACATCAGATTATCTTTTCTTTTTAATTCAAAAAATTGTGGAGTCATTTAATAGAAAAAAAAGAGTTTGCTGCCTGTTTTTTTTATTTAGCGGGAGACCAAGAATTAATTTTTTTAAATAATTGAAAAAATAAATTTAAATTAAATTTAACTCTTCCTCTGTTATAATAAAAAAAACGAAAAAAAAGTGATTTTTTTTTTATTTTTCAAAGTAAAAATTTTACAAAAAATATAGTATAGTCAGTTGTAATTTTCCCTCTTGTTCGCCAATATTCTAAGACAAATTAAATTTTAGCATTAAATTGGAAATAATTTTGCATAATATTAATTTTATGAAGCAAAAAATATCTTGGAATAAAAAATGAAAAAGAACAAGATTAACTTTGGTAATCATGAACGTTAAATTTTTAATAAATACCAATTTATTGAAGAGAAAATATCTCTTCGGAACCATTCGACCATCTAGTATATTTTTGTTTACTTTACCCACCAACTCAGTCAAAATCAACAATATAAAAAATCCACTACTAATACCATTCAAAGTTTATGGAAACCTGTTGGCTGTAAACTTTAGCACCAACCAAAAAAAATTCACAATCCGAGGAGGCCCAGGCTATACTAAATTCGGACATGGCCGTTACAAGCAAGAAATAAGCAAATACGCGTACTTTTGGTACGCTTTTCTTGTTGGTAGTTTGACTTTCTTGACATTTTTTGATTTTGAGAATTTTGCATTGCGTGGTCAAGAACCTGAGGAAAAAATGAAAGATATGAAGAGAATATACAGCAAAATAGACATACCTCGAGCTAAAGAAATCGAAGGATCAGAGGTGGATATTTCTGAATCGAAAAAAATTGAATCACAAGTGGACGAAAAGAAGTCAAAACAGTCTTTTCGTGACAGAAAAATTATTCAGTATGAAAACAAAATCAGACACTATTCAACTCCAGACAAAGTTTTCCGCTATTTTGCTACTTTAAAAATTTGGAATGAAAAACTAAACGACTACGAAGTATTCATGAAACCAGATGATTTAATTCGGTCTTTAACTTATGGGGTCAAACAACCAGAGGGACTGGGTTTGGACAGCTACCAAAGATTTGATCCTAATGTATTTTTTTTATCTTAAATTAAATAAAACTCAAAATTTTAAATTTAAGATGCAAAAATTGGATCTGAATTTGGACGAAGAAAGCGCTTTCAAGCACCTTGGCAATCATGGACTTATTTCTTTTTCAGATTATATTTTTTTAATCACTTTATTATCAAGTAGAATTATTTTTTTAAATGATTTAATTTTTTATTCTATTGAAAAAGTTCCTGTACGTCATTTTGTTATAGCTTTTCACATGTTCGACAGTGATGGAAATGGTAATTTGGACATACAGGAGTTTGAGCAAGTTGGATAATTTTTTTTGTTTATTCAAAAAAAAAATTAATTTAATTTTAGCTTCAAATGATAATACGAAGTCAAACTTCACTGGGCCAAAGACATAGGGACACTAGAATGACAGGAAATATAATAAGAGAAAATTCAGCTTTAAATGAATATTTTTTTGGCAAAGATCTAAGCGCGTATCTCACTGCCAAAAAGTTTACTGATTTTCAAAAAAAACTCCAAGACGAAGTATTCAAAATGGAGTTTGACTTTTGTGAACGAAAAGAAAAAAATGGTGAACAAGTGATTAGTGAGTTTACATTTTGTGAAATGATTCTGGCTTATGCGGGATTTAGCGCTGGAAAGACAAAAAAAATGCTCAAAAGAATCGAAAAAATTTACGATGAAGAAAATTCAGCAGGAATCACTTTGCATGACTTTCAAGAGTTTTTCAAGGTGTTGCGTTGTATTGATGATATTGATACGGCACTTAAATTTTATACCATTGCAGGTGCATCCATTGACAAAAGTAACTCTAAAGCTCTAAAATTAAACTTAGTAAGAATTATTTTATTTTAAGCCGTACTGAAGCATGTTTCTAAAACAGTGGCAAATAGCATGCTCAGTGATCATGTGATCGATGTGATTTTTAATTTGTTTGATGAAAATGGAGATGGTCGATTAAGCAACAAAGAATTCATTAAAGTAATGAAAAAAAGATGGACACGTGGATTAGAAACTCCCAAAGACACTGGATTTGTAAAGCTTATTGAAGCGATTGGCGAATGTGGTAAAGATTTGCTATTTTAGAACACTGCAACTCTCTAAACTGTCAATTAATTATGAATGCTTTTAATTTAATAAATATATTTTTAAAAGTAAAACCAATTTAAATTCTTTTAGTTTTCACAGCGTCAGTGGTGTAGCGGTTATCATTGTTGCCTTCCAAGCAGCAGATCCGGGTTCGACTCCCGGCTGACGCAGTTTTTTTTTCAAAAATTTAAATGAATATTTTTTTAAGCAAAAAAATACTCCGTGACGGGGAATTGAACCCCGGTCTCCCGCGTGACAGGCGGGGATACTCACCACTATACTATCACGGATATATGTAAATGCGGTTTATTTGTAATTAATAATCTTAGTAATCCAAAAAATCATTTAAATTTAAAATCGACTAAGGATGCCCGTAAAATCAAAACTCGTTTATTTTTTTTAAAAAATATCCAAATTTGATCTAAGTTCAAAATTATAATCCAATAAAAGTAAATCATGGATACATTTTAAAAGCATTTACCCTCCCAAATAAAAAAAGGCAATCCAAGACATAAAAGGACTTCAAAAATGGATTTAGAATTTCAAAATATCTTATATATGTATTTTTTTTGAAAATTTATTTAATTAAAACTTTGATATTCTGAGGGTATCCTTTTTAAAAAGGTATGTTGCTATTGAGACACTTTTTGAGATCAAGGAAGAATAGGTAGATGTAAAAAATGGTATTAAAGGATAGAGAATTGGATAAGCTACCTGATAATTTTCTAGACTTGATGAGGTGCAATTGAATTACATTCCTGTGTATTTTTAAACGACTTAAACAAGTATGGCAATATTAATAGCAAATTTAAGCCTTTGATAAAGGACTAGAAGATAAATCTAATTGTGAAAAAAAGAAATTACTTTTATTATTTAAATTTTGAGGACATTTAGGTATCAATAATTTATGGCTATTAGCTAACAAAACAAATAAGAATAAATAAAATAAAAGTGAGCTTATGTGCTTTTAAATTTTAAAAGATTAAAATACAAAAAATTTTTCCCGTGCCGGGAATTGAACCCGGGCCTTGACGGTGAGAGCGTCAAATCCTAACCACTAGACCACGCGGGATCTAATCAAAAAAGTGTTTTATCAGATTTTTATTTTAATTAAAAAAATCTATGCTTATTAAAAAAATGCTTATTTTAAAAACATGGAACGGTAATTTCTTCACCTTTTTCAATTTGCCAATGTAATTCTTTAACTATTTTCTTAACTGGAACTTCTTTTAGAGTAAGCTTTGAAGTTTGAATTTTCATTACTGGCCTTGGAACAGCGACGGGAACAGCAACAGGAACTGGAACAGGTACTGCAACAGGTTGTGCCACTAAAGTTGGAACTGCTACTGGCACATGAACTGGTGTTGGTACTGCAACTGGAAGAACTGAGATAGTTCTGCAAACTTGAGTTCTGTAATATGCCGGATAGCTAAAATACATTTTATTTTCTATTGATATTTTTTTATCAATTCATACTAAATTTATAGTTAAACTAAATACATTGTTTAAAATTCTTTTTACTAATATTATTTTGAAGTAGAGAAAATTTGAAATTTTAATTCGATTTTATTTTCTTTTATTGAATAAATGGTATTTTAATACTTGATTTAAATACTTCTTTAGAACTATGTTTATGTTTTGTGTTTCATTTTTTAAGAATATTTTTTTATTCATCTTAAATCATTTTTGGTTCATTGCCGCGTCAGTGGTGTAGCGGTTATCATTGTTGCCTTCCAAGCAGCAGATCCGGGTTCGACTCCCGGCTGACGCAATTTTTTTTGGACTGTTTTTAATTCTTGTTTCGGATATCTATAGATAATTAAAAACATTAAAATCTATTAATTTTAAGAATTTTCTTTTCTTTTACAAATGGAATAAAAACAAATTTGATATTAAATTTTTTAATTGAATAACATTTTTTGATTAAATCAATTCAAATATTAATATTAAAAATCGATCTTTTTTATTTTCAATAAATAAAAAATCTTATTAGCTAAAAATTTTGTAACAATAGTTTGTATTTGTAATAAAACTAGATTAGTTTTGAAATGAAATTGAATTAGAAAATTTTTGATTTTTCAGGGCTATTGTCCTTCTGAAAATATTTTTCATTATAATTATTAAATTTTAAAATCTTAGTAGTAGGTTACTTTTATTAATAATCAATTTTTACTTTTAAATTTAATAAATAATATTAATTTATACAATTTTGAAAGATTTAATTCATATTTTATCCAAAAAAAAATTACTTTGCTGATTGAAAATAGTTATTAAAAATGTTTTCAATCAAGCTAGTCATCCATGTAATATGTTCAGATAATTGAATTTTCGTTTTCAAATAATTTTATAAAAACTATTTTTTAGATTTCTTTAGTTATAATAAAATGTAAAACAAGCAATACATTTTTTTTTTTAGTATTTTTTTAAATTAGCTTGAAACAATTACAAAAAATGAAATTTATTTGAAAAAAAGTTTAAAAATGGATTGTCATCTAAAAATATTAAAGTCCTTTAGAATAACTCAATTTTATTCACAATTCAAAACAACAGGTACAACTCGATTCAAGTCGTAGTCATTTTGCACCAATAACTTGACCAATTCTTGATCATTAAATTGAATATCTATATCAGGCCCAATTATTTCCTTTAGCTGATTAAATGTATCTTCGAGAAGATGAGGATCAGCCACTATTAAAGGATGTGCGTAGTTAATTAATTGCTGTTCCCGAGTGATGGAAATATCTGAATACAAAGGCCGGACATTATCATAACTGTCTCCAAATACTATGTCATCGTCACTGCTACTTTCGTAGAAAATTTCATCTAAAATCTTTTTTTTACTACTTTTGCAAATTGTTTTTTTTTTCTTATGACTTTTAGAGCTCAATTTTTCGTCAATTTTCTTTACAAGATTCTCATTTAATTGCTTAAACTCTTCTCTGTTTGAGTTAACATCATTTTCTTTCATCATTTCAGTCAATATATCAACACTTGTGTTCTTTGGAAAATTTTTAAAATTTTGAAGATAAAAATTATAACAATTACCATCAAATTTTTCAAATTGAATTGCTCGCTTAGTATAATTATATCAATCAGATCCAAAATCCAATCATGATTGTCGGAAATTTTGGAAAAACTCTCCAAGCTGTTAATTAATCGTTGTTCGATTAAATACTTCAGAGAATTGCACTTAAATCTAAGTTTTAATTTTTCTTCATTAAAATTTTGAAAATAATACTTCATATTTATCTGCCAGAGTCAGAAGTCCAATCAACTCAGTATTATCTAACTGGTAATCTGAATCAAAATGTCCACTGTAAAGATATTCGATGAACATTTCAAATAGCTTCAAGTTCGAGTCATATAACACTACTTTTCTTTAAAAAAAAATAAATTTTTAAATTAATTATGAATAAATGTTTTCAAAAAATAAGAGTTATTAAATAATAAAAACTAATATTTAATTGTTTGGTTATTAAAGATCCTGGTAATTTACTTTTCCTGAAAAAAACCAAGCCTGTAATATTCTCATCATTACTCCAAAATAAAAAAAATAATTTTATTCGACGTTTTTTTAGTCCTTTTTGAAAAAATGATAACATTTTTTTCTTTAGATATTAAGTCACTTTCTGATTGTAAAGGGTTTTATGGTTTTATGGGTTTTATTGTTTAGGGGATTGCGAATTTTTTTATAAATTAAACAATGACTCTTACTGAACTAAAAAAAAAAAATAATGTATTTGTCTGTTATTTTCCATCTTTTCTGCGCAATTTCGGCTACCATAGATGTCCTCCTAGTAGGTCATCTCCGCAAGCTTGCTTGCTGTAGCTTATTCCTATTATAATTATTATTAAAAGCTATTTTTGGAATTTGAGAAAATTTGTATTTTAAAATGAAAAAAGGATAATTTCAAAATATTTGACTTAAAAAGAGATAAAAAACATTTTCATAGTGCACAGTATCCTCCCCAGACTTAATTTTTATAAAAGATTAAAAAAAAATGTAATTTAATCTTCTTAATTTGAAGCAAAAAAATTGCCTACTTGTTTATGGATTCTTTCATACCAGAGCTGAGAGCTCGGTGAAACCAAGCACATCGAGATGCTACCAATACTCCATGCACATGAAAGTATGCAGAATTTTTCTGATCATCGATAACATTAATTACTATATCTGACAAATATTTTGATTTAAAAAGTTTGAGGGCTTCGATCGATAGATGGTTCTCATTTATCGATTTTGGTTGGAAACATGATTCCAGATTAAGTTTTGAGTCAGGGTTTTTTTCAATTGGTTTTGACTTTCCAAGTCCAAGTTTTTCAATTTCGCTTGTAAATTCTCTAAGGTTAACTTTAGAAATTAGTTGACTTAATAGCGAATCTGAAATCACATTATTTTGTCTCAGTTCATTTAACATCCATTGCTTAAATTAAACAATAAAGAAAGTCTTTAATCTTATAGAATTAATATTACTATTCTCGAAGAAGTAATTTTGAGGCTATATCTAAATTCTTTTTGTTTGGAAGAATTTTTTGATCTTGCTTTTACTTTTGCAAGAAAGTTATCCAATTTTACCAAAAATGTTGGTGTATCATTGATAAAATTATTTGTTATATTATTTAATTCTTTTAAAATGAGATTAGCCTTTGAATTTTGCTGAGTTTTTTGATATTTTTTTCTGTACAGAAATTTTTTAATTCATCGTATAAGAAAAAAATTGCATAATATTTACAAAGAAGATTCCAATTTAGAAATTTTTTTTTTGATTACGACACTGAATTTTTGAATCTTTTTTAGTTCACGAACGTGCATTGCTGTTTTGATCGATTTACCGAGTTTTATTTTTAGTTTTTTGCCATATTTTTGACTAGAAACCTCTTCCTGATCGTCCTCTTCTTCATCAGAATTTTTTCTAGTTGACTTGGAATTTTTTGATTTTTTATTAGAGATTAGTTTTTCAATGATATCTTCCCAACATTCTATCAAATTTAGCATATTATCAACAAATTTGTCAAGCTTTCGAAAAAAATTAGCATTATCTTTTCTTACAAGCGGCCTCTTTTTTTTCCATTAATATTTGTATTAAGTTTTTTGCATTTAAATAATCTTTAAAGAGAAAAAAAAGCTGCCAACTCTTAAAAAAATTTACTTCAGGAACTAAGTATTCGGCTACTTCACGTTTATTCTGTTCAGTTGACTGCTGGGAATGTTTGTGTAACGACACCAATAACTGTTTGAATTGTTCGACAAAAAAAGGAAAACTTAAATAAATTTTAATTTTAATTAATGAAAATTTTAATTTGTCATAGAAGAACTTTTAATTCTTTTAAAACTTTTGTGAATATTTATTAAATAGCAACATACATTAATTAAAACATTTCCCAAAAAAAACTCATTTAAAATTTGGGAATATTAAAATTAAGGGCAATCAGAAATAAAAATTTCTGCAGATTATAAAATTTGCTCCGATGGTACTAAAAATGAAGTTAACTTTAAAACAATTATTTTTCAAAAATTGAAGAAAAAATTTTTGATAAATTATCAATTAGATTATTTCTTGTTATAATTGGGACAATGATCTAAATTTTTAATTTTTTCAAAAAATTAAAAATTTATAGCTCTCAAAATTAAGGAATAATGAATCTCAGATCAAAGGAACAGAAAAAATTAAAATCTTAAAGATCTGTTTTGACAATTTTAAATTGGCGCCTTCAGAGCATTTTTGTTCGCATTCTAATTATTGTTCTTGCTCTATTGCTCTTAACTTCACTGTTACCAAAATTAACTAAATTAGTTTAAATTTCAAACTGAAAAAAAAAAATTATAAGTTCTTTATATTTCATATTTTCTGTTTAATTTTACTATTTAAAATAACTCACCAATTTTCGATCTGTGATATAAACTCAATTTTTTCTTTTTTGGACAACTGATTTTGTTTACCAGCAAATAAATCAAGCAGTCTGATAATTTTGATAAATGCTAAAATAGAAACTAAAATAAAAACTATTTGAGTATAAAACAAATGTACCTAACGAAATTTGGTTTAAGCAAAACTTTAAAATTTGCACCAATTTTGCTGGGTCGGAAAATAAATGATTATTGTTATTTATTGATTCATTATATTTTATTCTGGCATTTAATAATTCGCTGCATTTTTTCACATCATTTATCAAAAGGTTAAAAACTTGAAAAAAATAAATTCATCAAAAATAAATTCATTATTTAATTTACCCTCTTTAAAACTGTTATTATCCAAAAATGTTTTAAGTATTAGTGCAAATTCGTCTAATTCGGAATATTTTTGCAAAAACTTAACCAAGCATTCTAATTTTTTGTCTTGTAGGGTCTTATTGTCGCTTATTTCAATTTTGTTCGATAGAGAATTATTGTATAAGTAAAATACAATAAGCTCGATGAGCTCTGGTTCGTTTCGCAGCTCGTTCAAGTCTTTAACAAAATTTTCTGTCTTTCCTTTTAAAGTAAGGCTCAAAATTGTTTTATGGGCGTAAAACTAAAAAATTGTCTTTAATTTAAAAAACCATATTTTTGATTTTAACTTACACATTGACCGGAGGCCGCCTTTATAATAACATCGGACATAAATTCATTGTTCATCATATCACCAAAATCATACTGTTTATCAAAATTTTCAATAGCCATAACCTTTGAAATTAAAATTTTTCAAAAACGTTTTCACATTTTTTAAATTAACTAATAAATTTTTTAAATTACTCGTTGACAAATTAGTTTGAAATTTCCTTGTTCATTTGATAGAACCATTGTGGAAATTTTATTTTCCTTTTCATTAGGTTCTAATGGTTCAAAGCTGACTTCAAATTCAAAATTCAAGTTAGACGAACTCATTTCTATTATGCCTTGACTTGAATCATACTTAGAATTTTAAAATATAAATCAAAATAAATTTGTCTATAAATTTAAATTTTTTTCTTACTTCAAAAGTATTACATTCAAAAATTGGACGAATTGTGTCATTAAAAGTATTGTTTGGTAAAATGTGCCAAGTTATTTCTCCTAAACTGAAATCCTCACTTTCCGCTTCGTCAGAGCTTGAATTCTCAGTTGAATTTTCGAGCAAAAAGTCATTTGCCTTTAGCTCAAATTTGATGCTTAAAATATCCTTTTAGATAAGATTTTGATTAAAAAATTTAACATACTTATCACTTGAAGTGCTAATTCTAAACTGTTTTGGGCTATCTACCAAATCAAAGCAAAGAATCTTGGATAAGTAAATAAAGCAAGTTAGATAAAATTAATTAATTAATTTACTTTCCAGCATCCGATATGAGGGCTTTCTTGGATCTTATCCATTTTGTATTTAGCTATTTTATTAAAAGCCTTCGAGCTATTCATTTTAGTCCGCAATTTAGTGCTAAACTTAATTATTAGAAAAAAGAGATTAAAGTAAGTGAAAAATTGAGAAATTTTCAGAATTAAAAGGTGTTCAGCTTAATAATGTTTTTTTAAAGAGTGAATATACTAAATTTTAAAGGAATTATGACAACGAAAATTTGCGAATAATTATTTGTTCATACATTTAGTTACTCAAAACAAAGCTTGAATTTATTTCATCAAATATAATGTCAAAACTCGAAAAGAAATTTGGAACTAAATAAAATTTAGAATATTGAAATTAATAATTATAATTTTTGACTTGAAATTTGCATATTTAAAAAAAATTGAGTCATTCAACAACACTCAAGGATTTTTTATTAATTGTCTGTTTCTTAACATTTTTAAAATCTAAATATACTGAACTAATCGATCTTGAATTTGAATTATCGATAGTGATCATTTTTTCTTTTTAAGTTTTTAATTATATGATTGCAAACTTTTATTGATTATATTTTGATAAATTTTAATTAATCATCATTTATTAATTTTACTCATTCAAAAGATAAGACAGCTAATTATTTTCAAATTAAAAAGTGCTGTTTATTCAATTTGCTTAATGTTTTATTTTCGTTAAAATTACATAATTTCTCATTTGGTAAAAAAAGCTTTTTAGAAAAAGTTATTTTAGCGTTGAAGTTGGCATATAAAGACTTTAAGCGAAAATTAATTTTTTCATTGATATCAAAAGAATATATTTTCCACATAATGCCTCAATATGAATTACAAATAATTAAAGCTGGTATTTGTTATAAAACGATACGAGTCAAGCTTCTACTGATTTTTTAATTTGAATTTCGACTACTTTAAAAAGCGCCTTGTTTGGTCACTTGATATCAAAGGGCTTGATTTCCATGATACATATATATTAAAAAAATACACTGAATATAAAAATAAATGTCTCTTATTAATTTTTATTTTGATTTAAAATAAAATTATGTATATTTTTAAGTTAAAATTTAAAATTACTCATAAAATAAATTAGATACAATTACAGGAATTTTTTTTTTAATTCCTATTCGTAGCTTGTTCTTAACAGTTTTTACAGATCGACTTAAAAATCTTCTCTTCTACAGAAAGACCGATTTTGATTTTAACTTTGATGGAAATTTGCTTCCATCACGGAAACAAATTGAACTTTCAAAAATCATGAAAAATTCTGACAGTTTGCTCTCATTTATTTACGTGTTGGTCCAACCTTCGCATCTAGAATTTATCGTTTTTCCTAAGATTTGCCACTTCTCCGTTCTCAGTTAATTCCATTTCGTTCTTTATTTCGATTTTTTGTTAATGTAAGTTGCTTTTTCTTCTTCAGGTTATCATCTTATTCATATTCGATATTAGGTTGATTTGGTGTTTCCATTTTTTCTTCAAATTTATTTCTTAGAATTAATTATCCTTATAATCATTATTATTATCATCAGAGACTTATTGTTGGGTATCATCCTGATTTCTAAGAAGTTCAATAGCTTGTAAGGTAGCCTTCACCGAGACTTGGTTCAAAAGGTTATTATTTATTAAAGGAATTATTGTAATTTAGTAGAGTTTAGAAATAAAAGCATAATTAGCCATGTCTTTACTTCATTTAACCATAAGTAATACAATATTTTTGGAGGATCCAAAAAACCCTCTTCGGGTTTAACGTTTACTTATTTTGTGCATGAAAATAAAAATATTTTGTAATTAAAATTTATTAATTTTAACATTTTTTTGATTTTAACTTTGATGGAAAAAAAATCTTCAAAAAAGATTAAATTTATTGAGCAATAAGCAAAATAAGTACCAAAAAGTGTCAAAAAACCGCTTCGGGTTTTGAGTGTTAACTTTTCATTTTATAATTAGTAAATTAAAAAAAAGTCCTTGAAAATAAAATTAGAAACAGTGTTTCAACATTAGAAAAAGTCGAGATTACCGATTTTAAATAGATAAAAATTATTCAATTTTAAATTTGTTTTTGCTTGTTTCTTTATGTTCACTTTTTTTCTAACTAGGCAGCAATTTTTTTATTTGTTTTTCTGTGACTTGAAAAATATTCTTCTGATTTAAAAAAAAGTAATGTAAAAATATAATTAAATAAAAATGATGATTAAACTATTGAAGAAAATTAGAATGAATTAAATGAATTGAAATAAAGAGTGAAAGGTTATTTATGTCCAAATATTTGTGGGTTCAGTAAGGAGAAAAGAAATTGAAAGGTAGATAATCTAAATAGATTCTTGTTTCAGTATATTACGGAAATTTTTATTTTTCGTAACCCTTATTTTACGTAAAATATGATAAATTAACAAAAGTAAAAAATCATAAATTTGTATTTTTAACGAAAAATAAGGTAAATTTTAGTATTTTACGTAAATTGTTGTAAAAACAAAATTATCCAAAATATTAAGAAAATGCTGACGTTTTTTTGAAAAATAAAGGTTTTATTAAAATTTGCAAATTTTTCAAACGAGAAATTTATCGAGATTTACGTATATTTTTTTTTTAGAGTGAATAATGGTAAAAAGCAAATTAATTGTTTTTTCGCGGGAAAATTTTTATTTGTCAAAAACAAAAAACCAAAAAAAATATGCGAAAAAAATTATTAAACAAATACAAAAAAAAATGGATAAAATTAACTTAACAAAAAAACAGTTCAAAAATTTAGAAATCTTTACAGTTTAATATTTGAAATGACCGCCTTTGGCGTTATAACAAGCCAAAACTCTTTTTGACCTACATTCAATCAATTTTTTTAGGTACTCAATCGGAATCTTTAACAACTCATTGTGTAAAACTTCTTTTAAATGCTCAATAGAGGTTTCTTTAGTGTCTATCAATTTGGCATCCATGTATGACCAAAATTTCTCGATTGGGTTGAGATCTGGTGAACGATCACACCATGACAGAACCTTAATGTTCTGCTCTTTGAACCAGTCGCTTATTGAGTAAGCAGTATGAGCCGAAGCGCCATCTTGTTGAAAAATCCAAGTGTCGTCTGGCTCAAATAAGAGTTCCAACAGATGATAAAAGATTGTATTCCATGGTGTTCAAAAAGTTAGTTTCCGAGGTCAACCAAAACGACTTCGATCAGACACAGTACCAGTCTCTACATATCGTTTTTTGGTTGAAGAAACACATTTTGGAGAAACCCCTAACAGATTGGCTATCTCGCTTTGCTTTTTGTCTACACTTTTTAGTAGACCCATGATCTGCACATTCTTTTATCCATTTTTCGGCAAAATAAAGATTTTTTGGTAATGTTTTTTTTAAAGCACATATGGAATTGGAGAGTAATTAAATTAAGCAGTTTAGGAGCACAATTTATTCAAAATTAAGAGATATGTAAGAATCAATCATAAAAAACGTCAAAATTCTTCAATAATTTGGACATTTTTGTTTTTTCAACAATTTACGTAAAAAATGTAAATTTATGATTTTTTCACTTTTGTAAATTTACCAAAATTTTTTTAACTGAAAAATTTATTAATAAAAAAGTGACTAATTTTTTTAAATTTAGACAAAAAAATTATTTTTCAATGACAAAAAAAATTTCAAATGATAAAAATAAATAGTACGACAAAATAATTCAAAAAATTATAAAAAAATATAATTATTGATGACAAAAAGAAAATTTTTGTAAAAATTAAAAAATAACAATTTTTTTTCTTCGGCGGCTCTTGAGCTTCTATCGGTTCATCGGATTGAATTGGGATCGTTACTTGTTCGTGTTTGCTTTTTCAACATCTAGAACAGCATCATCGACATTGGTCTATATCGTCTTGATAGAAGAGAATGTTTTAGTTTTTTTTGGTCTGCCTCTATTTCTTTTTTGACCAAATGGTATAACTTTCGCAGACTCTGGAATTTCAATCAGCTTATAACGATAAGCTGTTTCAATCACATGAAGATACATGTAGTTCTTTTGAAAATGTAATATTTTTTGTCAGTTATTTATTTTATTGGTCATATAATAATTAATTTTTCTGTACATTGATTAATTTAGTCAGAAAAAAATTGCCAGCGAATAATATAATTTTGTCAGAAGGTTAAATACACGCCAAATTAAAAAACATAAAATTATAAAAAAATTAAATAGAGTTATTGATCTAAAATATATTTTTTAAAAAAATTAACAGCAACGTATTTGAGTTAAATAATTCAAATTTTGAAACAAAATTTATATAAATTAAATTTAAGTTATTGAAAATTGAAAGCTTAAACGTTGAAAACATCAACATTGATCTCTTGATCACAAAATAAATTACTTATTTTGAGCAAAAATATCCAAAAGTTTTTTCCCCACTTTTTGATTTTGCCATTGGTTCAATTTAGATATTGCCGTTCCTAAGATTATAATTCAAATTCTTGAGTCATTTTTCTTTAATTTATTTTTTAAATTCAGAGGTGAGTTGTATAAAAAGACATTTTTAAGAGAGAGTTAGCATCCTTTCAAAAATTCTTTGCTGAAATGAATGAAGACCATACATTTCTAAACGGTTATTTATTTCATTAAAGCTGTTCGCTTCAATCTTAAAATTTTAAAGTTTAATAATAGAAATAAAATGACTCTTAGCTAATTTATGCATCAACACAAAATTGGATACCCCGATCACCATTGATGGTACAGAAATCGAGTGTGTAAGCGAATTCACATACTTAGGAAGCACCATCAGTACAACGATGGGAACACACAGAGACATTAAGAATAGACTTGCTAAAGCAAAGAGTGCCTTTGCTAGACTCAAACCTTTTCTAGATCGACTTGAGTGGAAATCAAAAGTTTCAACCCTATGCTCCACAAGGAGTGAATGAAAAAAAAATATAAATTGCTGTTTTTGAACAATAGCATAAAAGCGTAGAGCAGTAATCAAAATACGGTAGGATAAAGGTTTTAAAAAAATTGGACTTTTACAGAAGCAGCAAGATAGAATATTATCTATTAACTTGGAGTGATAAACTAGATGCATATTTATTACATTTGAGATCATGATAAATTATGAAACCTAATAAATAGATTTCCTTAACAACCATGATATCTTCATCACCTACTTTAATCTTTTCTGGATACCTAAATGATTTAGGTGATACAAATTTTGTGTCAGCTGATGCGTAGTATTGTTAATTTTGGTACAAAAATCAAAATATAAAATGCCAAAGCTTAAATTTTGACAGACCAAAACATGTTCTGTAAATTGAAGTAGCTGATACGCCCTCTGTACCACCAATATTAACAAAATTTTAATTCGAAAAAATTTTTAAATTAACATTAGTATTCGAATATTTTTTTTCTAAATGAAATATTAATTAGTGCGAGTGAAATTTTTGGAATTCTAGATTTAAATTAAATTCCAAAAGGGAAGCCTTATTTGATGCTCACTTAAATTGACTGAATTAGCAAATTTCTATTTAAGTAGCTTAGCTTTAGTTTTTTAGTTTTTATGCAAGTGTCCGAGACTAGTACGTTTTTATAGTAGCAAATATTTTGATCTTTTTGATTTTAGCAAAAAGTCATGTTGTTTTAAAATTTGTTTAAAATACTCTTGGACAAAAAATAGACCATTGTATTGACCCATTTAATTTTAGCTTCTAAAAACAAATAGAAACTATGGAACTTAGAAACTCACAAAAGACAAAATTTAATAGCAACAATATTTAGTATTAAGTTATGCGAGCACTAACAAAATGATTCACAAGACAATATTAAAAGCACAACTCTTTGCATATTTTCTCTATTCATTTCTGAACCAATTCTCTCTATAACGTCTATTTACTAATTAATTAACTTATTCACATTAATCAGATTTGACTTCAGACAACAATTTTTGATTAGGTTTTTGTTAACTTAGGGGCAATGCAAGCAATCAAATGCGTAGTGGTTGGCGACGGTGCAGTTGGAAAGACATGTCTCTTGATATCGTACACCACCAACTCCTTTCCAGGCGAGTACATACCCACGGTGTTCGACAATTTTTCGGCCAATGTGATGGTGGACGGAAAGCCCGTCAACTTGGGGCTGTGGGACACGGCCGGCCAAGAGGACTATGACCGCCTCAGGCCTTTGTCGTATCCGCAGACTGACATTTTTCTCATCTGTTTTTCCATTGTTAGTCCGACTTCGTTCGAAAACGTCAGAGCAAAATGGTACCCGGAAGTGAGTCACCATTGTCCAACTACACCTATCATTTTGGTCGGCACCAAGCTCGATCTAAGGGATGACAAAGAAACGTTGGAAAGACTGCGCGAGAAAAAGCAGTCGCCCATCACTTTTCCACAGGGTCTGGCCATGATGAAAGAAATAAGTGCAATCAAGTATTTAGGTGAGTTTTGGATATTAGTTGGTCTTAAGATCGAATTGACTTTTTTTTTGTCTGAAGAATGTTCGGCTTTGACTCAAAAGGGCCTGAAGACTGTGTTCGACGAGGCCATCCGTGCCGTCTTGGTACCGACCAAACAGCGTAAAAAGAAAAATTGTATTTTCTTGTAAATTTTGTGTGTACAATCATTTATTTACCAATTAAAAATCGAGACGAAACTAAATTTCTTTTAAACACGAACTTTATATTTACTTTTATACACTTTTTTTTTTTAATTAAAAAGTATTAAAAATTGATCTAATCATTTTGAATAAATGAATTTTTTCAGGATAAAACTCTATTCAGTCTAGTTGTTTTTTTTTCGAATTTGAGATGCCATATTCCACTGTTCGATATGATTGTCTCATCCTCTAAAGATGTGTTTTAAAATATCTATCTTAAATGGCGTATTATGATATTTACAAAACTTGATTTAAATGCGATATTTAAGCAAGAGATTTAAGTGAAAAATATAATTAACTTTTTTGAATTTTAAATTGTATCCAGTGCAATTAAATTGAATTTAAAAATAAAGTTTTTTTATGAGGCTACAATTTAGAACAAGGAAAAACGCTATGTGAATATTGGAACAAACTACTAAACTCGACAAAATTGATTGTTCTTCTGATCCTAAAATAAAACAGCAAATTTCACAAATATCTTATAAGGGGGTTAAGAGAAGTCTTGTAAACTTTTAATTCAAGTATTCATATGAAAATGAAATTAAAAGTGCAATGTCCTAAATAAGTTCAGCCAAAAATGATCACAAGTTACTGTAACCAAGACGTACAAGGAATTTCCAAGAAAAATTTTTCATCAGAAAAGCTTCTATTTTTTGTTTCTATACTTTGGTTTGTAAGTAAAAAATTTCTATCTTTTTTAAAATTCTAATTATTGATCTTCCTTGAACATGAGCAATTGAACGCCTATTCCAAATTCAACACATGTGCAAAAATCAAGAGTTAAGGCTTATAATGCAAATTGATTGCAAAAAACCTATCTGAAAAACGTCAAAAAATGGGTTTTTGCTCTTTTTCGAAGTCGCCTAAAATCTTGTCCTTTTAACTTTTTTGACTCCTGTAAATTGTATCATGTAGAACTTTTTGCGCTCTTGAATTTGAGCTATTAATCATTATCGTAGCTAAAAAATTGACCATTCTGCAGTGACTTGAAAACTAAGTGACTGGTAATCACTTGCAAGTTTCCCATGTGCATAACTTTTCGAATCTTTGACCTTTTTTTGATCTGTAAAAGCCAAAGGCAAGAAAATTTCAAGATCTATCTAGTGGTATCTTCGGTTTTCCATAATTCGAAAAATTCATTGCAAAAAACCTATCTGAAAAACGTCAAAAAATGGGTTTTTGCTCTTTTTCGAAGTCGCCTAAAATCTTGTCCTTTTAACTTTTTTGACTCCTGTAAATTGTATCATGTAGAACTTTTTGCGCTCTTGAATTTGAGCTATTAATCATTATCGTAGCTAAAAAATTGACCATTCTGCAGTGACTTGAAAACTAAGTGACTGGTAATCACTTGCAAGTTTCCCATGTGCATAACTTTTCGAATCTTTGACCTTTTTTGATCTGTAAAAGCCAAAGGCAAGAAAATTTCAAGATCTATCTAGTGGTATCTTCGGTTTTCCATAATTCGAAAAATTCATTGCAAAAAACCTATCTGAAAAACGTCAAAAAATGGGTTTTTTGCTCTTTTTCGAAGTCGCCTAAAATCTTGTCCTTTTAACTTTTTTGACTCCTGTAAATTGTATCATGTAGAACTTTTTGCGCTCTTGAATTTGAGCTATTAATCATTATCGTAGCTAAAAAATTGACCATTCTGCAGTGACTTGAAAACTAAGTGACTGGTAATCACTTGCAAGTTTCCCATGTGCATAACTTTTCGAATCTTTGACCTTTTTTTGATCTGTAAAAGCCAAAGGCAAGAAAATTTCAAGATCTATCTAGTGGTATCTTCGGTTTTCCATAATTCGAAAAATTCATTGCAAAAAACCTATCTGAAAAACGTCAAAAAATGGGTTTTTTGCTCTTTTTCGAAGTCGCCTAAAATCTTGTCCTTTTAACTTTTTTGACTCGTGTAAATTGAATCATGTAGAACTTTTTGCGCTCTTGAATTTGGGCTATTAATCATTATCGTAGCTAAAAAATTGACCATTCTGCAGTGACTTGAAAACTAAGTGACTGGTAATCACTTGCAAGTTTCCCATGTGCATAACTTTTCGAATCTTTGACCTTTTTTTGATCTGTAAAAGCCAAAGGCAAGAAAATTTCAAGATCTATCTAGTGGTATCTTCGGTTTTCCATAATTCGAAAAATTCATTGCAAAAAACCTATCTGAAAAACGTCAAAAAATGGGTTTTTTGCTCTTTTTCGAAGTCGCCTAAAATCTTGTCCTTTTAACTTTTTTGACTCATGTAAATTGAATCATGTAGAACTTTTTGCGCTCTTGAATTTGAGCTATTAATCATTATCGTAGCTAAAAAATTGACCATTCTGCAGTGACTTGAAAACTAAGTGACTGGTAATCACTTGCAAGTTTCCCATGTGCATAACTTTTCGAATCTTTGACCTTTTTTTGATCTGTAAAAGCCAAAGGCAAGAAAATTTCAAGATCTATCTAGTGGTATCTTCGGTTTTCCATAATTCGAAAAATTCATTGCAAAAAACCTATCTGAAAAACGTCAAAAAATGGGTTTTTGCTCTTTTTCGAAGTCGCCTAAAATCTTGTCCTTTTAACTTTTTTGACTCATGTAAATTGAATCATGTAGAACTTTTTGCGCTCTTGAATTTGAGCTATTAATCATTATCGTAGCTAAAAAATTGACCATTCTGCAGTGACTTGAAAACTAAGTGACTGGTAATCACTTGCAAGTTTCCCATGTGCATAACTTTTCGAATCTTTGACCTTTTTTTGATCTGTAAAAGCCAAAGGCAAGAAAATTTCAAGATCTATCTAGTGGTATCTTCGGTTTTCCATAATTCGAAAAATTCATTGCAAAAAACCTATCTGAAAAACGTCAAAAAATGGGTTTTTTGCTCTTTTTCGAAGTCGCCTAAAATCTTGTCCTTTTAACTTTTTGACTCATGTAAATTGAATCATGTAGAACTTTTTGCGCTCTTGAATTTGAGCTATTAATCATTATCGTAGCTAAAAAATTGACCATTCTGCAGTGACTTGAAAACTAAGTGACTGGTAATCACTTGCAAGTTTCCCATGTGCATAACTTTTCGAATCTTTGACCTTTTTTGATCTGTAAAAGCCAAAGGCAAGAAAATTTCAAGATCTATCTAGTGGTATCTTCGGTTTTCCATAATTCGAAAAATTCATTGCAAAAAACCTATCTGAAAAACGTCAAAAAATGGGTTTTTGCTCTTTTTCGAAGTCGCCTAAAATCTTGTCCTTTTAACTTTTTTGACTCATGTAAATTGTATCATGTAGAACTTTTTGCGCTCTTGAATTTGAGCTATTAATCATTATCGTAGCTAAAAAATTGACCATTCTGCAGTGACTTGAAAACTAAGTGACTGGTAATCACTTGCAAGTTTCCCATGTGCATAACTTTTCGAATCTTTGACCTTTTTTGATCTGTAAAAGCCAAAGGCAAGAAAATTTCAAGATCTATCTAGTGGTATCTTCGGTTTTCCATAATTCGAAAAATTCATTGCAAAAAACCTATCTGAAAAACGTCAAAAAATGGGTTTTTGCTCTTTTTCGAAGTCGCCTAAAATCTTGTCCTTTTAACTTTTTTGACTCCTGTAAATTGTATCATGTAGAACTTTTTGCGCTCTTGAATTTGAGCTATTAATCATTATCGTAGCTAAAAAATTGACCATTCTGCAGTGACTTGAAAACTAAGTGACTGGTAATCACTTGCAAGTTTCCCATGTGCATAACTTTTCGAATCTTTGACCTTTTTTTGATCTGTAAAAGCCAAAGGCAAGAAAATTTCAAGATCTATCTAGTGGTATCTTCGGTTTTCCATAATTCGAAAAATTCATTGCAAAAAACCTATCTGAAAAACGTCAAAAAATGGGTTTTTTGCTCTTTTTCGAAGTCGCCTAAAATCTTGTCCTTTTAACTTTTTTGACTCATGTAAATTGAATCATGTAGAACTTTTTGCGCTCTTGAATTTGAGCTATTAATCATTATCGTAGCTAAAAAATTGACCATTCTGCAGTGACTTGAAAACTAAGTGACTGGTAATCACTTGCAAGTTTCCCATGTGCATAACTTTTCGAATCTTTGACCTTTTTTGATCTGTAAAAGCCAAAGGCAAGAAAATTTCAAGATCTATCTAGTGGTATCTTCGGTTTTCCATAATTCGAAAAATTCATTGCAAAAAACCTATCTGAAAAACGTCAAAAAATGGGTTTTTTGCTCTTTTTCGAAGTCGCCTAAAATCTTGTCCTTTTAACTTTTTGACTCATGTAAATTGAATCATGTAGAACTTTTTGCGCTCTTGAATTTGAGCTATTAATCATTATCGTAGCTAAAAAATTGACCATTCTGCAGTGACTTGAAAACTAAGTGACTGGTAATCACTTGCAAGTTTCCCATGTGCATAACTTTTCGAATCTTTGACCTTTTTTTGATCTGTAAAAGCCAAAGGCAAGAAAATTTCAAGATCTATCTAGTGGTATCTTCGGTTTTCCATAATTCGAAAAATTCATTGCAAAAAACCTATCTGAAAAACGTCAAAAAATGGGTTTTTGCTCTTTTTCGAAGTCGCCTAAAATCTTGTCCTTTTAACTTTTTGACTCATGTAAATTGTATCATGTAGAACTTTTTGCGCTCTTGAATTTGAGCTATTAATCATTATCGTAGCTAAAAAATTGACCATTCTGCAGTGACTTGAAAACTAAGTGACTGGTAATCACTTGCAAGTTTCCCATGTGCATAACTTTTCGAATCTTTGACCTTTTTTGATCTGTAAAAGCCAAAGGCAAGAAAATTTCAAGATCTATCTAGTGGTATCTTCGGTTTTCCATAATTCGAAAAATTCATTGCAAAAAACCTATCTGAAAAACGTCAAAAAATGGGTTTTTGCTCTTTTTCGAAGTCGCCTAAAATCTTGTCCTTTTAACTTTTTTGACTCCTGTAAATTGTATCATGTAGAACTTTTTGCGCTCTTGAATTTGAGCTATTAATCATTATCGTAGCTAAAAAATTGACCATTCTGCAGTGACTTGAAAACTAAGTGACTGGTAATCACTTGCAAGTTTCCCATGTGCATAACTTTTCGAATCTTTGACCTTTTTTTGATCTGTAAAAGCCAAAGGCAAGAAAATTTCAAGATCTATCTAGTGGTATCTTCGGTTTTCCATAATTCGAAAAATTCATTGCAAAAAACCTATCTGAAAAACGTCAAAAAATGGGTTTTTTGCTCTTTTTCGAAGTCGCCTAAAATCTTGTCCTTTTAACTTTTTTGACTCATGTAAATTGAATCATGTAGAACTTTTTGCGCTCTTGAATTTGAGCTATTAATCATTATCGTAGCTAAAAAATTGACCATTCTGCAGTGACTTGAAAACTAAGTGACTGGTAATCACTTGCAAGTTTCCCATGTGCATAACTTTTCGAATCTTTGACCTTTTTTTGATCTGTAAAAGCCAAAGGCAAGAAAATTTCAAGATCTATCTAGTGGTATCTTCGGTTTTCCATAATTCGAAAAATTCATTGCAAAAAACCTATCTGAAAAACGTCAAAAAATGGGTTTTTTGCTCTTTTTCGAAGTCGCCTAAAATCTTGTCCTTTTAACTTTTTTGACTCATGTAAATTGAATCATGTAGAACTTTTTGCGCTCTTGAATTTGAGCTATTAATCATTATCGTAGCTAAAAAATTGACCATTCTGCAGTGACTTGAAAACTAAGTGACTGGTAATCACTTGCAAGTTTCCCATGTGCATAACTTTTCGAATCTTTGACCTTTTTTTGATCTGTAAAAGCCAAAGGCAAGAAAATTTCAAGATCTATCTAGTGGTATCTTCGGTTTTCCATAATTCGAAAAATTCATTGCAAAAAACCTATCTGAAAAACGTCAAAAAATGGGTTTTTGCTCTTTTTCGAAGTCGCCTAAAATCTTGTCCTTTTAACTTTTTGACTCCTGTAAATTGTATCATGTAGAACTTTTTGCGCTCTTGAATTTGAGCTATTAATCATTATCGTAGCTAAAAAATTGACCATTCTGCAGTGACTTGAAAACTAAGTGACTGGTAATCACTTGCAAGTTTCCCATGTGCATAACTTTTCGAATCTTTGACCTTTTTTTGATCTGTAAAAGCCAAAGGCAAGAAAATTTCAAGATCTATCTAGTGGTATCTTCGGTTTTCCATAATTCGAAAAATTCATTGCAAAAAACCTATCTGAAAAACGTCAAAAAATGGGTTTTTTGCTCTTTTTCGAAGTCGCCTAAAATCTTGTCCTTTTAACTTTTTTGACTCATGTAAATTGAATCATGTAGAACTTTTTGCGCTCTTGAATTTGAGCTATTAATCATTATCGTAGCTAAAAAATTGACCATTCTGCAGTGACTTGAAAACTAAGTGACTGGTAATCACTTGCAAGTTTCCCATGTGCATAACTTTTCGAATCTTTGACCTTTTTTTGATCTGTAAAAGCCAAAGGCAAGAAAATTTCAAGATCTATCTAGTGGTATCTTCGGTTTTCCATAATTCGAAAAATTCATTGCAAAAAACCTATCTGAAAATCGTCAAAAAATGGGTTTTTTGCTCTTTTTCGAAGTCGCCTAAAATCTTGTCCTTTTAACTTTTTTGACTCCTGTAAATTGTATCATGTAGAACTTTTTGCGCTCTTGAATTTGAGCTATTAATCATTATCGTAGCTAAAAAATTGACCATTCTGCAGTGACTTGAAAACTAAGTGACTGGTAATCACTTGCAAGTTTCCCATGTGCATAACTTTTCGAATCTTTGACCTTTTTTGATCTGTAAAAGCCAAAGGCAAGAAAATTTCAAGATCTATCTAGTGGTATCTTCGGTTTTCCATAATTCGAAAAATTCATTGCAAAAAACCTATCTGAAAAACGTCAAAAAATGGGTTTTTTGCTCTTTTTCGAAGTCGCCTAAAATCTTGTCCTTTTAACTTTTTTGACTCATGTAAATTGAATCATGTAGAACTTTTTGCGCTCTTGAATTTGAGCTATTAATCATTATCGTAGCTAAAAAATTGACCATTCTGCAGTGACTTGAAAACTAAGTGACTGGTAATCACTTGCAAGTTTCCCATGTGCATAACTTTTCGAATCTTTGACCTTTTTTGATCTGTAAAAGCCAAAGGCAAGAAAATTTCAAGATCTATCTAGTGGTATCTTCGGTTTTCCATAATTCGAAAAATTCATTGCAAAAAACCTATCTGAAAAACGTCAAAAAATGGGTTTTTGCTCTTTTTCGAAGTCGCCTAAAATCTTGTCCTTTTAATTTTTTGACTCCTGTAAATTGTATCATGTAGAACTTTTTGCGCTCTTGAATTTGAGCTATTAATCATTATCGTAGCTAAAAAATTGACCATTCTGCAGTGACTTGAAAACTAAGTGACTGGTAATCACTTGCAAGTTTCCCATGTGCATAACTTTTCGAATCTTTGACCTTTTTTGATCTGTAAAAGCCAAAGGCAAGAAAATTTCAAGATCTATCTAGTGGTATCTTCGGTTTTCCATAATTCGAAAAATTCATTGCAAAAAACCTATCTGAAAATCGTCAAAAAATGGGTTTTTTGCTCTTTTTCGAAGTCGCCTAAAATCTTGTCCTTTTAACTTTTTTGACTCCTGTAAATTGTATCATGTAGAACTTTTTGCGCTCTTGAATTTGAGCTATTAATCATTATCGTAGCTAAAAAATTGACCATTCTGCAGTGACTTGAAAACTAAGTGACTGGTAATCACTTGCAAGTTTCCCATGTGCATAACTTTTCGAATCTTTGACCTTTTTTTGATCTGTAAAAGCCAAAGGCAAGAAAATTTCAAGATCTATCTAGTGGTATCTTCGGTTTTCCATAATTCGAAAAATTCATTGCAAAAAACCTATCTGAAAAACGTCAAAAAATGGGTTTTTTGCTCTTTTTCGAAGTCGCCTAAAATCTTGTCCTTTTAACTTTTTTGACTCATGTAAATTGAATCATGTAGAACTTTTTGCGCTCTTGAATTTGAGCTATTAATCATTATCGTAGCTAAAAAATTGACCATTCTGCAGTGACTTGAAAACTAAGTGACTGGTAATCACTTGCAAGTTTCCCATGTGCATAACTTTTCGAATCTTTGACCTTTTTTGATCTGTAAAAGCCAAAGGCAAGAAAATTTCAAGATCTATCTAGTGGTATCTTCGGTTTTCCATAATTCGAAAAATTCATTGCAAAAAACCTATCTGAAAAACGTCAAAAAATGGGTTTTTGCTCTTTTTCGAAGTCGCCTAAAATCTTGTCCTTTTAACTTTTTTGACTCCTGTAAATTGTATCATGTAGAACTTTTTGCGCTCTTGAATTTGAGCTATTAATCATTATCGTAGCTAAAAAATTGACCATTCTGCAGTGACTTGAAAACTAAGTGACTGGTAATCACTTGCAAGTTTCCCATGTGCATAACTTTTCGAATCTTTGACCTTTTTTTGATCTGTAAAAGCCAAAGGCAAGAAAATTTCAAGATCTATCTAGTGGTATCTTCGGTTTTCCATAATTCGAAAAATTCAGTGCAAAAAACCTATCTGAAAAACGTCAAAAAATGGGTTTTTGCTCTTTTTCGAAGTCGCCTAAAATCTTGTCCTTTTAACTTTTTTGACTCCTGTAAATTGTATCATGTAGAACTTTTTGCGCTCTTGAATTTGAGCTATTAATCATTATCGTAGCTAAAAAATTGACCATTCTGCAGTGACTTGAAAACTAAGTGACTGGTAATCACTTGCAAGTTTCCCATGTGCATAACTTTTCGAATCTTTGACCTTTTTTGATCTGTAAAAGCCAAAGGCAAGAAAATTTCAAGATCTATCTAGTGGTATCTTCGGTTTTCCATAATTAGAAAAATTCATTGCAAAAAACCTATCTGAAAAACGTCAAAAAATGGGTTTTTGCTCTTTTTCGAAGTCGCCTAAAATCTTGTCCTTTTAACTTTTTGACTCCTGTAAATTGTATCATGTAGAACTTTTTGCGCTCTTGAATTTGAGCTATTAATCATTATCGTAGCTAAAAAATTGACCATTCTGCAGTGACTTGAAAACTAAGTGACTGGTAATCACTTGCAAGTTTCCCATGTGCATAACTTTTCGAATCTTTGACCTTTTTTTGATCTGTAAAAGCCAAAGGCAAGAAAATTTCAAGATCTATCTAGTGGTATCTTCGGTTTTCCATAATTCGAAAAATTCAGTGCAAAAAACCTATCTGAAAAACGTCAAAAAATGGGTTTTTTGCTCTTTTTCGAAGTCGCCTAAAATCTTGTCCTTTTAACTTTTTTGACTCCTGTAAATTGTATCATGTAGAACTTTTTGCGCTCTTGAATTTGAGCTATTAATCATTATCGTAGCTAAAAAATTGACCATTCTGCAGTGACTTGAAAACTAAGTGACTGGTAATCACTTGCAAGTTTCCCATGTGCATAACTTTTCGAATCTTTGACCTTTTTTGATCTGTAAAAGCCAAAGGCAAGAAAATTTCAAGATCTATCTAGTGGTATCTTCGGTTTTCCATAATTCGAAAAATTCATTTCAAAAAACCTATCTGAAAAACGTCAAAAAATGGGTTTTTTGCTCTTTTTCGAAGTCGCCAAAAATCTTGTCATTTTAATTTTTTTGACTCCTGTAAATTGTATCATGTAGAACATTTTGCGCTCTTGAATTTGAGCTATTAATCATTATCGTAGCTAAAAAATTGACCATTCTGCAGTGACTTGAAAACTAAGTGACTGGTAATCACTTGCAAGTTTCCCATGTGCATAACTTTTCGAATCTTTGACCTTTTTTGATCTGTAAAAGCCAAAGGCAAGAAAATTTCAAGATCTATCTAGTGGTATCTTCGGTTTTCCATAATTCAAAAAAAATTCTTTGCAAAAAACCTATCTGAAAAACGTCAAAAAATGGGTTTTTTGCTCTTTTTCGAAGTCGCCTAAAATCTTGTCCTTTTAACTTTTTTGACTCCTGTAAATTGTATCATGTAGAACTTTTTGCGCTCTTGAATTTGAGCTATTAATCATTATCGTAGCTAAAAAATTGACCATTCTGCAGTGACTTGAAAACTAAGTGACTGGTAATCACTTGCAAGTTTCCCATGTGCATAACTTTTCGAATCTTTGACCTTTTTTTGATCTGTAAAAGCCAAAGGCAAGAAAATTTCAAGATCTATCTAGTGGTATCTTCGGTTTTCCATAATTCGAAAAATTCAGTGCAAAAAACCTATCTGAAAAACGTCAAAAAATGGGTTTTTTGCTCTTTTTCGAAGTCGCCTAAAATCTTGTCCTTTTAACTTTTTTGACTCCTGTAAATTGTATCATGTAGAACTTTTTGCGCTCTTGAATTTGAGCTATTAATCATTATCGTAGCTAAAAAATTGACCATTCTGCAGTGACTTGAAAACTAAGTGACTGGTAATCACTTGCAAGTTTCCCATGTGCATAACTTTTCGAATCTTTGACCTTTTTTTGATCTGTAAAAGCCAAAGGCAAGAAAATTTCAAGATCTATCTAGTGGTATCTTCGGTTTTCCATAATTCGAAAAATTCATTGCAAAAAACCTATCTGAAAAACGTCAAAAAATGGGTTTTTGCTCTTTTTCGAAGTCGCCTAAAATCTTGTCCTTTTAACTTTTTTGACTCCTGTAAATTGTATCATGTAGAACTTTTTGCGCTCTTGAATTTGAGCTATTAATCATTATCGTAGCTAAAAAATTGACCATTCTGCAGTGACTTGAAAACTAAGTGACTGGTAATCACTTGCAAGTTTCCCATGTGCATAACTTTTCGAATCTTTGACCTTTTTTGATCTGTAAAAGCCAAAGGCAAGAAAATTTCAAGATCTATCTAGTGGTATCTTCGGTTTTCCATAATTCGAAAAATTCATTGCAAAAAACCTATCTGAAAAACGTCAAAAAATGGGTTTTTGCTCTTTTTCGAAGTCGCCTAAAATCTTGTCCTTTTAACTTTTTTGACTCCTGTAAATTGTATAATGTAGAACTTTTTGCGCTCTTGAATTTGAGCTATTAATCATTATCGTAGCTAAAAAATTGACCATTCTGCAGTGACTTGAAAACTAAGTGACTGGTAATCACTTGCAAGTTTCCCATGTGCATAACTTTTCGAATCTTTGACCTTTTTTTGATCTGTAAAAGCCAAAGGCAAGAAAATTTCAAGATCTATCTAGTGGTATCTTCGGTTTTCCATAATTCGAAAAATTCATTGCAAAAAACCTATCTGAAAAACGTCAAAAAATGGGTTTTTGCTCTTTTTCGAAGTCGCCTAAAATCTTGTCCTTTTAACTTTTTTGACTCCTGTAAATTGTATCATGTAGAACATTTTGCGCTCTTGAATTTGAGCTATTAATCATTATCGTAGCTAAAAAATTGACCATTCTGCAGTGACTTGAAAACTAAGTGACTGGTAATCACTTGCAAGTTTCCCATGTGCATAACTTTTCGAATCTTTGACCTTTTTTGATCTGTAAAAGCCAAAGGCAAGAAAATTTCAAGATCTATCTAGTGGTATCTTCGGTTTTCCATAATTCGAAAAATTCATTGCAAAAAACCTATCTGAAAAACGTCAAAAAATGGGTTTTTGCTCTTTTTCGAAGTCGCCTAAAATCTTGTCCTTTTAACTTTTTTGACTCCTGTAAATTGTATCATGTAGAACTTTTTGCGCTCTTGAATTTGAGCTATTAATCATTATCGTAGCTAAAAAATTGACCATTCTGCAGTGACTTGAAAACTAAGTGACTGGTAATCACTTGCAAGTTTCCCATGTGCATAACTTTTCGAATCTTTGACCTTTTTTGATCTGTAAAAGCCAAAGGCAAGAAAATTTCAAGATCTATCTAGTGGTATCTTCGGTTTTCCATAATTCGAAAAATTCATTGCAAAAAACCTATCTGAAAAACGTCAAAAAATGGGTTTTTTGCTCTTTTTCGAAGTCGCCAAAAATCTTGAAATTTTAATTTTTTAGACTCCTGTAAATTGTATCATGTAGAACTTTTTGCGCTCTTGAATTTGAGCTATTAATCATTATCGTAGCTAAAAAATTGACCATTCTGCAGTGACTTGAAAACTAAGTGACTGGTAATCACTTGCAAGTTTCCCATGTGCATAACTTTTCGAATCTTTGACCTTTTTTGATCTGTAAAAGCCAAAGGCAAGAAAATTTCAAGATCTATCTAGTGGTATCTTCGGTTTTCCATAATTCGAAAAATTCATTGCAAAAAACCTATCTGAAAAACGTCAAAAAATGGGTTTTTGCTCTTTTTCGAAGTCGCCTAAAATCTTGTCCTTTTAACTTTTTGACTCCTGTAAATTGTATCATGTAGAACTTTTTGCGCTCTTGAATTTGAGCTATTAATCATTATCGTAGCTAAAAAATTGACCATTCTGCAGTGACTTGAAAACTAAGTGACTGGTAATCACTTGCAAGTTTCCCATGTGCATAACTTTTCGAATCTTTGACCTTTTTTTGATCTGTAAAAGCCAAAGGCAAGAAAATTTCAAGATCTATCTAGTGGTATCTTCGGTTTTCCATAATTCGAAAAATTCATTGCAAAAAACCTATCTGAAAAACGTCAAAAAATGGGTTTTTTGCTCTTTTTCGAAGTCGCCTAAAATCTTGTCCTTTTATTTTTTTTGACTCCTGTAAATTGTATCATGTAGAACTTTTTGCGCTCTTGAATTTGAGCTATTAATCATTATCGTAGCTAAAAAATTGACCATTCTGCAGTGACTTGAAAACTAAGTGACTGGTAATCACTTGCAAGTTTCCCATGTGCATAACTTTTCGAATCTTTGACCTTTTTTTGATCTGTAAAAGCCAAAGGCAAGAAAATTTCAAGATCTATCTAGTGGTATCTTCGGTTTTCCATAATTCGAAAAATTCATTGCAAAAAACCTATCTGAAAAACGTCAAAAAATGGGTTTTTGCTCTTTTTCGAAGTCGCCTAAAATCTTGTCCTTTTAACTTTTTTGACTCCTGTAAATTGTATCATGTAGAACTTTTTGCGCTCTTGAATTTGAGCTATTAATCATTATCGTAGCTAAAAAATTGACCATTCTGCAGTGACTTGAAAACTAAGTGACTGGTAATCACTTGCAAGTTTCCCATGTGCATAACTTTTCGAATCTTTGACCTTTTTTGATCTGTAAAAGCCAAAGGCAAGAAAATTTCAAGATCTATCTAGTGGTATCTTCGGTTTTCCATAATTCGAAAAATTCATTGCAAAAAACCTATCTGAAAAACGTCAAAAAATGGGTTTTTTGCTCTTTTTCGAAGTCGCCTAGAATCTTGTCCTTTTAACTTTTTTGACTCATGTAAATTGTATCATGTAGAACTTTTTGCGCTCTTGAATTTGAGCTATTAATCATTATCGTAGCTAAAAAATTGACCATTCTGCAGTGACTTGAAAACTAAGTGACTGGTAATCACTTGCAAGTTTCCCATGTGCATAACTTTTCGAATCTTTGACCTTTTTTTGATCTGTAAAAGCCAAAGGCAAGAAAATTTCAAGATCTATCTAGTGGTATCTTCGGTTTTCCATAATTCGAAAAATTCATTGCAAAAAACCTATCTGAAAAACGTCAAAAAATGGGTTTTTGCTCTTTTTCGAAGTCGCCTAAAATCTTGTCCTTTTAACTTTTTTGACTCCTGTAAATTGTATCATGTAGAACATTTTGCGCTCTTGAATTTGAGCTATTAATCATTATCGTAGCTAAAAAATTGACCATTCTGCAGTGACTTGAAAACTAAGTGACTGGTAATCACTTGCAAGTTTCCCATGTGCATAACTTTTCGAATCTTTGACCTTTTTTGATCTGTAAAAGCCAAAGGCAAGAAAATTTCAAGATCTATCTAGTGGTATCTTCGGTTTTCCATAATTCGAAAAAATCATTGCAAAAAACCTATCTGAAAAACGTCAAAAAATGGGTTTTTTGCTCTTTTTCGAAGTCGCCTAGAATCTTGTCCTTTTAACTTTTTTGACTCATGTAAATTGTATCATGTAGAACTTTTTGCGCTCTTGAATTTGAGCTATTAATCATTATCGTAGCTAAAAAATTGACCATTCTGCAGTGACTTGAAAACTAAGTGACTGGTAATCACTTGCAAGTTTCCCATGTGCATAACTTTTCGAATCTTTGACCTTTTTTTGATCTGTAAAAGCCAAAGGCAAGAAAATTTCAAGATCTATCTAGTGGTATCTTCGGTTTTCCATAATTCGAAAAAATCATTGCAAAAAACCTATCTGAAAAACGTCAAAAAATGGGTTTTTTGCTCTTTTTCGAAGTCGCCTAAAATCTTGTCCTTTTAACTTTTTTGACTCCTGTAAATTGTATCATGTAGAACATTTTGCGCTCTTGAATTTGAGCTATTAATCATTATCGTAGCTAAAAAATTGACCATTCTGCAGTGACTTGAAAACTAAGTGACTGGTAATCACTTGCAAGTTTCCCATGTGCATAACTTTTCGAATCTTTGACCTTTTTTTGATCTGTAAAAGCCAAAGGCAAGAAAATTTCAAGATCTATCTAGTGGTATCTTCGGTTTTCCATAATTCGAAAAAATCATTGCAAAAACCTATCTGAAAAACGTCAAAAAATGGGTTTTTTGCTCTTTTTCGAAGTCGCCTAAAATCTTGTCCTTTTAACTTTTTTGACTCCTGTAAATTGTATCATGTAGAACATTTTGCGCTCTTGAATTTGAGCTATTAATCATTATCGTAGCTAAAAAATTGACCATTCTGCAGTGACTTGAAAACTAAGTGACTGGTAATCACTTGCAAGTTTCCCATGTGCATAACTTTTCGAATCTTTGACCTTTTTTGATCTGTAAAAGCCAAAGGCAAGAAAATTTCAAGATCTATCTAGTGGTATCTTCGGTTTTCCATAATTCGAAAAATTCATTGCTAAAAACCTATCTGAAAAACGTCAAAAAATGGGTTTTTTGCTCTTTTTCGAAGTCGCCTAAAATCTTGTCCTTTTAACTTTTTTGACTCCTGTAAATTGTATCATGTAGAACATTTTGCGCTCTTGAATTTGAGCTATTAATCATTATCGTAGCTAAAAAATTGACCATTCTGCAGTGACTTGAAAACTAAGTGACTGGTAATCACTTGCAAGTTTCCCGTGTGCATAACTTTTCGAATCTTTGACCTTTTTTGATCTGTAAAAGCCAAAGGCAAGAAAATTTCAAGATCTATCTAGTGGTATCTTCGGTTTTCCATAATTCGAAAAATTCATTGCTAAAAACCTATCTGAAAAACGTCAAAAAATGGGTTTTTTGCTCTTTTTCGAAGTCGCCTAAAATCTTGTCCTTTTAACTTTTTTGACTCCTGTAAATTGTATCATGTAGAACATTTTGCGCTCTTGAATTTGAGCTATTAATCATTATCGTAGCTAAAAAATTGACCATTCTGCAGTGACTTGAAAACTAAGTGACTGGTAATCACTTGCAAGTTTCCCATGTGCATAACTTTTCGAATCTTTGACCTTTTTTGATCTGTAAAAGCCAAAGGCAAGAAAATTTCAAGATCTATCTAGTGGTATCTTCGGTTTTCCATAATTCGAAAAATTCATTTCAAAAAACCTATCTGAAAAACGTCAAAAAATGGGTTTTTTGCTCTTTTTCGAAGTCGCCAAAAATCTTGTCATTTTAATTTTTTTGACTCCTGTAAATTGTATCATGTAGAACATTTTGCGCTCTTGAATTTGAGCTATTAATCATTATCGTAGCTAAAAAATTGACCATTCTGCAGTGACTTGAAAACTAAGTGACTGGTAATCACTTGCAAGTTTCCCATGTGCATAACTTTTCGAATCTTTGACCTTTTTTGATCTGTAAAAGCCAAAGGCAAGAAAATTTCAAGATCTATCTAGTGGTATCTTCGGTTTTCCATAATTCGAAAAATTCATTGCTAAAAACCTATCTGAAAAACGTCAAAAAATGGGTTTTTTGCTCTTTTTCGAAGTCGCCTAAAATCTTGTCCTTTTAACTTTTTTGACTCCTGTAAATTGTATCATGTAGAACATTTTGCGCTCTTGAATTTGAGCTATTAATCATTATCGTAGCTAAAAAATTGACCATTCTGCAGTGACTTGAAAACTAAGTGACTGGTAATCACTTGCAAGTTTCCCATGTGCATAACTTTTCGAATCTTTGACCTTTTTTGATCTGTAAAAGCCAAAGGCAAGAAAATTTCAAGATCTATCTAGTGGTATCTTCGGTTTTCCATAATTCGAAAAATTCATTGCTAAAAACCTATCTGAAAAACGTCAAAAAATGGGTTTTTGCTCTTTTTCGAAGTCGCCTAAAATCTTGTCCTTTTAACTTTTTTGACTCATGTAAATTGTATCATGTAGAACTTTTTGCGCTCTTGAATTTGAGCTATTAATCATTATCGTAGCTAAAAAATTGACCATTCTGCAGTGACTTGAAAACTAAGTGACTGGTAATCACTTGCAAGTTTCCCATGTGCATAACTTTTCGAATCTTTGACCTTTTTTTGATCTGAAAAAGCCAAAGGCAAGAAAATTTCAAGATCTATCTAGTAGTATCTTCAGTTTTCCATAATTCGAAAAATTCATTGCAAAAAAACATATCTGAAAAACGTCAAAAAATGGGTTTTTTGCTCTTTTTCGAAGTCGCCTAAAATCTTGTCCTTTTAATTTTTTTGACTCCTGTAAATTGTATCATGTAGAACATTTTGCGCTCTTGAATTTGAGCTATTAATCATTATCGTAGCTAAAAAATTGACCATTCTGCAGTGACTTGAAAACTAAGTGACTGGTAATCACTTGCAAGTTTCCCATGTGCATAACTTTTCGAATCTTTGACCTTTTTTGATCTGTAAAAGCCAAAGGCAAGAAAATTTCAAGATCTATCTAGTGGTATCTTCGGTTTTCCATAATTCGAAAAATTCATTGCTAAAAACCTATCTGAAAAACGTCAAAAAATGGGTTTTTTGCTCTTTTTCGAAGTCGCCTAAAATCTTGTCCTTTTAACTTTTTTGACTCCTGTAAATTGTATCATGTAGAACATTTTGCGCTCTTGAATTTGAGCTATTAATCATTATCGTAGCTAAAAAATTGACCATTCTGCAGTGACTTGAAAACTAAGTGACTGGTAATCACTTGCAAGTTTCCCATGTGCATAACTTTTCGAATCTTTGACCTTTTTTGATCTGTAAAAGCCAAAGGCAAGAAAATTTCAAGATCTATCTAGTGGTATCTTCGGTTTTCCATAATTCGAAAAATTCATTGCAAAAAACCTATCTGAAAAACGTCAAAAAATGGGTTTTTTGCTCTTTTTCGAAGTCGCCAAAAATCTTGTCCTTTTAATTTTTTTGACTCCTGTAAATTGTATCATGTAGAACTTTTTGCGCTCTTGAATTTGAGCTATTAATCATTATCGTAGCTAAAAAATTGACCATTCTGCAGTGACTTGAAAACTAAGTGACTGGTAATCACTTGCAAGTTTCCCATGTGCATAACTTTTCGAATCTTTGACCTTTTTTGATCTGTAAAAGCCAAAGGCAAGAAAATTTCAAGATCTATCTAGTGGTATCTTCGGTTTTCCATAATTCGAAAAATTCATTTCAAAAAACCTATCTGAAAAACGTCAAAAAATGGGTTTTTGCTCTTTTTCGAAGTCGCCTAAAATCTTGTCCTTTTAATTTTTTTGACTCCTGTAAATTGTATCATGTAGAACATTTTGCGCTCTTGAATTTGAGCTATTAATCATTATCGTAGCTAAAAAATTGACCATTCTGCAGTGACTTGAAAACTAAGTGACTGGTAATCACTTGCAAGTTTCCCATGTGCATAACTTTTCGAATCTTTGACCTTTTTTGATCTGTAAAAGCCAAAGGCAAGAAAATTTCAAGATCTATCTAGTGGTATCTTCGGTTTTCCATAATTCGAAAAATTCATTGCAAAAAACCTATCTGAAAAACGTCAAAAAATGGGTTTTTGCTCTTTTTCGAAGTCGCCAAAAATCTTGTCCTTTTAATTTTTTTGACTCCTGTAAATTGTATCATGTAGAACTTTTTGCGCTCTTGAATTTGAGCTATTAATCATTATCGTAGCTAAAAAATTGACCATTCTGCAGTGACTTGAAAACTAAGTGACTGGTAATCACTTGCAAGTTTCCCATGTGCATAACTTTTCGAATCTTTGACCTTTTTTGATCTGTAAAAGCCAAAGGCAAGAAAATTTCAAGATCTATCTAGTGGTATCTTCGGTTTTCCATAATTCGAAAAATTCATTGCTAAAAACCTATCTGAAAAACGTCAAAAAATGGGTTTTTTGCTCTTTTTCGAAGTCGCCTAAAATCTTGTCCTTTTAACTTTTTTGACTCCTGTAAATTGTATCATGTAGAACATTTTGCGCTCTTGAATTTGAGCTATTAATCATTATCGTAGCTAAAAAATTGACCATTCTGCAGTGACTTGAAAACTAAGTGACTGGTAATCACTTGCAAGTTTCCCATGTGCATAACTTTTCGAATCTTTGACCTTTTTTGATCTGTAAAAGCCAAAGGCAAGAAAATTTCAAGATCTATCTAGTGGTATCTTCGGTTTTCCATAATTCGAAAAATTCATTGCAAAAAACTTATCTGAAAAACGTCAAAAAATGGGTTTTTTGCTCTTTTTCGAAGTCGCCAAAAATCTTGTCATTTTAATTTTTTTGACTCCTGTAAATTGTATCATGTAGAACTTTTTGCGCTCTTGAATTTGAGCTATTAATCATTATCGTAGCTAAAAAATTGACCATTCTGCAGTGACTTGAAAACTAAGTGACTGGTAATCACTTGCAAGTTTCCCATGTGCATAACTTTTCGAATCTTTGACCTTTTTTGATCTGTAAAAGCCAAAGGCAAGAAAATTTCAAGATCTATCTAGTGGTATCTTCGGTTTTCCATAATTCGAAAAATTCATTGCAAAAAACCTATCTGAAAAACGTCAAAAAATGGGTTTTTTGCTCTTTTTCGAAGTCGCCTAAAATCTTGTCCTTTTGAATTTTTTGACTCCTGTAAATTGTATCATGTAGAACATTTTGCGCTCTTGAATTTGAGCTATTAATCATTATCGTAGCTAAAAAATTGACCATTCTGCAGTGACTTGAAAACTAAGTGACTGGTAATCACTTGCAAGTTTCCCATGTGCATAACTTTTCGAATCTTTGACCTTTTTTGATCTGTAAAAGCCAAAGGCAAGAAAATTTCAAGATCTATCTAGTGGTATCTTCGGTTTTCCATAATTCGAAAAATTCATTGCAAAAAACCTATCTGAAAAACGTCAAAAAATGGGTTTTTGCTCTTTTTCGAAGTCGCCTAAAATCTTGTCCTTTTGAATTTTTTGACTCCTGTAAATTGTATCATGTAGAACATTTTGCGCTCTTGAATTTGAGCTATTAATCATTATCGTAGCTAAAAAATTGACCATTCTGCAGTGACTTGAAAACTAAGTGACTGGTAATCACTTGCAAGTTTCCCATGTGCATAACTTTTCGAATCTTTGACCTTTTTTGATCTGTAAAAGCCAAAGGCAAGAAAATTTCAAGATCTATCTAGTGGTATCTTCGGTTTTCCATAATTCGAAAAATTCATTGCAAAAAACCTATCTGAAAAACGTCAAAAAATGGGTTTTTTGCTCTTTTTCGAAGTCGTCTAAAATCTTGTCTTTTTTAATTTTTTGACTCCTGTAAATTGTCTTACGTAGAACTTTTTGCGCTCTTGAATTTGAGCTATTAATCATTATCGTAGCTAAAAAATTGACCATTCTGCAGTGACTTGAAAACTAAGTGACTGGGAATCACTTGCAAGTTTCCCATGTGCATAACTTTTCGAATCTTTGACCTTTTTTAGATCTGTAAAAGCCAAAGTCAAGAAAATTTCAAGATCTATCTAGTGGTATCTTCGGTTTTCCATAATTCGAAAAATTCATTGCTAAAAACCTATCTGAAAAACGTCAAAAAATGGGTTTTTTGCTCTTTTTCGAAGTCGCCTAAAATCTTGTCCTTTTAACTTTTTTGACTCCTGTAAATTGTATCATGTAGAACTTTTTGCGCTCTTGAATTTGAGCTATTAATCATTATCGTAGCTAAAAAATTGACCATTCTGCAGTGACTTGAAAACTAAGTGACTGGTAATCACTTGCAAGTTTCCCATGTGCATAACTTTTCGAATCTTTGACCTTTTTTGATCTGTAAAAGCCAAAGGCAAGAAAATTTCAAGATCTATCTAGTGGTATCTTCGGTTTTCCATAATTCGAAAAATTCATTGCAAAAAACCTATCTGAAAAACGTCAAAAAATGGGTTTTTTGCTCTTTTTCGAAGTCGCCTAAAATCTTGTCTTTTTAATTTTTTTGACTCCTGTAAATTGTGTCATGTAGAACTTTTTGCGCTCTTGAATTTGAGCTATTAATCATTATCGTAGCTAAAAAATTGACCATTCTGCAGTGACTTGAAAACTAAGTGACTGGGAATCACTTGCAAGTTTCCCATGTGCATAACTTTTCGAATCTTTGACCTTTTTTTGATCTGAAAAAGCCAAAGGCAAGAAAATTTCAAGATCTATCTAGTGGTATCTTCGGTTTTCCATAATTCGAAAAATTCATTGCAAAAAACCTATCTGAAAAACGTCAAAAAATGGGTTTTTTGCTCTTTTCGAAGTCGCCTAAAATCTTGTCCTTTTAATTTTTTGACTCCTGTAAATTGTATCATGTAGAACTTTTTGCGCTCTTGAATTTGAGCTATTAATCATTATCGTAGCTAAAAAATTGACCATTCTGCAGTGACTTGAAAACTAAGTGACTGGTAATCACTTGCAAGTTTCCCATGTGCATAACTTTTCGAATCTTTGACCTTTTTTGATCTGTAAAAGCCAAAGGCAAGAAAATTTCAAGATCTATCTAGTGGTATCTTCGGTTTTCCATAATTCGAAAAATTCATTGCAAAAAACCTATCTGAAAAACGTCAAAAAATGGGTTTTTGCTCTTTTTCGAAGTCGCCTAAAATCTTGTCCTTTTAACTTTTTTGACTCCTGTAAATTGTATCATGTAGAACTTTTTGCGCTCTTGAATTTGAGCTATTAATCATTATCGTAGCTAAAAAATTGACCATTCTGCAGTGACTTGAAAGCTAAGTGACTGGTAATCACTTGCAAGTTTCCCATGTGCATAACTTTTCGAATCTTTGACCTTTTTTGATCTGTAAAAGCCAAAGGCAAGAAAATTTCAAGATCTATCTAGTGGTATCTTCGGTTTTCCATAATTCGAAAAATTCATTGCAAAAAACCTATCTGAAAAACGTCAAAAAATGGGTTTTTTGCTCTTTTTCGAAGTCGCCTAAAATCTTGTCCTTTTAACTTTTTTGACTCATGTAAATTGTATCATGTAGAACTTTTTGCGCTCTTGAATTTGAGCTATTAATCATTATCGTAGCTAAAAAATTGACCATTCTGCAGTGACTTGAAAACTAAGTGACTGGTAATCACTTGCAAGTTTCCCATGTGCATAACTTTTCGAATCTTTGACCTTTTTTGATCTGTAAAAGCCAAAGGCAAGAAAATTTCAAGATCTATCTAGTGGTATCTTCGGTTTTCCATAATTCGAAAAATTCATTGCAAAAAACCTATCTGAAAAACGTCAAAAAATGGGTTTTTTGCTCTTTTTCGAAGTCGCCTAAAATCTTGTCCTTTTAACTTTTTTGACTCATGTAAATTGTATCATGTAGAACTTTTTGCGCTCTTGAATTTGAGCTATTAATCATTATCGTAGCTAAAAATTGACCATTCTGCAGTGACTTGAAAACTAAGTGACTGGTAATCACTTGCAAGTTTCCCATGTGCATAACTTTTCGAATCTTTGACCTTTTTTGATCTGTAAAAGCCAATGGCAAGAAAATTTCAAGATCTATCTAGTGGTATCTTCGGTTTTCCATAATTCGAAAAATTCATTGCAAAAAAACCTATCTGAAAAACGTCAAAAAATGGGTTTTTTGCTCTTTTTCGAAGTCGCCTAAAATCTTGTCCTTTTAATTTTTTGACTCATGTAAATTGTATCATGTAGAACTTTTTGCGCTCTTGAATTTGAGCTATTAATCATTATCGTAGCTAAAAAATTGACCATTCTGCAGTGACTTGAAAACTAAGTGACTGGTAATCACTTGCAAGTTTCCCATGTGCATTACTTTTCGAATCTTTGACCTTTTTTTGATCTGTAAAAGCCAAAGGCAAGAAAATTTCAAGATCTATCTAGTGGTATCTTCGGTTTTCCATAATTCGAAAAATTCATTGCAAAAAACCTATCTGAAAAACGTCAAAAAATGGGTTTTTTGCTCTTTTTCGAAGTCGCCTAAAATCTTGTCCTTTTAACTTTTTGACTCATGTAAATTGTATCATGTAGAACTTTTTGCGCTCTTGAATTTGAGCTATTAATCATTATCGTAGCTAAAAAATTGACCATTCTGCAGTGACTTGAAAACTAAGTGACTGGTAATCACTTGCAAGTTTCCCATGTGCATAACTTTTCGAATCTTTGACCTTTTTTTGATCTGTAAAAGTTAAAGGCAAGAAAATTTCAAGATCTATCTAGTGGTATCTTCGGTTTTCCATAATTCGAAAAATTCATTGCAAAAAACCTATCTGAAAAACGTCAAAAAATGGGTTTTTTGCTCTTTTTCGAAGTCGCCTAAAATCTTGTCCTTTTAACTTTTCTGACTCCTGTAAATTTTATCATGTAGAACTTTTTGCGCTCTTGAATTTGAGCTATTAATCATTATCGTAGCTAAAAAATTGACCATTCTGCAGTGACTTGAAAGCTAAGTGACTGGTAATCACTTGCAAGTTTCCCATGTGCATAACTTTTCGAATCTTTGACCTTTTTTGATCTGTAAAAGCCAAAGGCAAGAAAATTTCAAGATCTATCTAGTGGTATCTTCGGTTTTCCATAATTCGAAAAATTCATTGCAAAAAACCTATCTGAAAAACGTCAAAAAATGGGTTTTTTGCTCTTTTTCGAAGTCAAGACCATTCTGCAGTGACTTGAAAACTAAGTGACTGATAATCACTTGTAAGTTTCCCATGTGCATAACTTTTCGAATCTTTGACCTTTTTTTGATCTGTAAGAGCCAAAGGCAAGAAAATTTCAAGATCTATCTAGTGGTATCTTCGGTTTTCCATAATTCGAAAAATTCATTGCAAAAAACCTATCTGAAAAACGTCAAAAAATGGGTTTTTTGCTCTTTTTCGAAGTCGCCTAAAATCTTGTCCTTTTAACTTTTTTTGACTCCTGTAAATTGTATCATGTAGAACTTTTTGCGCTCTTGAATTTGAGCTATTAATCATTATCGTAGCTAAAAAATTGACCATTCTGCAGTGACTTGAAAACTAAGTGACTGGTAATCACTTGTAAGTTTCCCATGTGCATAACTTTTCGAATCTTTGACCTTTTTTTGATCTGTAAAAGCCAAAGGCAAGAAAATTTCAAGATCTATCTAGTGGTATCTTCGGTTTTCCATTATTCGAAAAATTCATTGCAAAAAACCTATCTGAAAACGTCAAAAAATGTGTTTTTTGCTCTTTTTCGAAGTCAAGACCATTCTGCAGTGACTTGAAAACTAAGTGACTGGTAATCACTTGCAAGTTTCCCATGTGCATTACTTTTCGAATCTTTGACCTTTTTTTGATCTGTAAAAGTTAAAGGCAAGAAAATTTCAAGATCTATCTAGTGGTATCTTCGGTTTTCCATAATTCGAAAAATTCATTGCAAAAAACCTATCTGAAAAACGTCAAAAAATGGGTTTTTTGCTCTTTTTCGAAGTCGCCTAAAATCTTGTCCTTTTAACTTTTTGACTCATGTAAATTGTATCATGTAGAACTTTTTGCGCTCTTGAATTTGAGCTATTAATCATTATCGTAGCTAAAAAATTGACCATTCTGCAGTGACTTGAAAGCTAAGTGACTGGTAATCACTTGCAAGTTTCCCATGTGCATAACTTTTCGAATCTTTGACCTTTTTTTGATCTGTAAAAGCCAAAGGCAAGAAAATTTCAAGATCTATCTAGTGGTATCTTCGGTTTTCCATAATTCGAAAAATTCATTGCAAAAAACCTATCTGAAAAACGTCAAAAAATGGGTTTTTTGCTCTTTTTCGAAGTCGCCTAAAATCTTGTCCTTTTAACTTTTCTGACTCCTGTAAATTGTATCATGTGGACTTTTTGCGCTCTTGAATTTGAGCTATTAATCATTATCGTAGCTAAAAAATTGACCATTCTGCAGTGACTTGAAAACTAAGTGACTGGTAATCACTTGCAAGTTTCCCATGTGCATAACTTTTCGAATCTTTGACCTTTTTTTGATCTGTAAAAGTTAAAGGCAAGAAAATTTCAAGATCTATCTAGTGGTATCTTCGGTTTTCCATAATTCGAAAAATTCATTGCAAAAAACCTATCTGAAAAACGTCAAAAAATGGGTTTTTTGCTCTTTTTCGAAGTCGCCTAAAATCTTGTCCTTTTAACTTTTCTGACTCCTGTAAATTGTATCATGTGGACTTTTTGCGCTCTTGAATTTGAGCTATTAATCATTATCGTAGCTAAAAAATTGACCATTCTGCAGTGACTTGAAAACTAAGTGACTGGTAATCACTTGCAAGTTTCCCATGTGCATAACTTTTCGAATCTTTGACCTTTTTTGATCTGTAAAAGCCAAAGGCAAGAAAATTTCAAGATCTATCTAGTGGTATCTTCGGTTTTCCATAATTCGAAAAATTCATTGCAAAAAACCTATCTGAAAAACGTCAAAAAATGGGTTTTTTGCTCTTTTTCGAAGTCGCCTAAAATCTTGTCCTTTTAATTTTTTGACTCCTGTAAATTGTATCATGTAGAACTTTTTGCGCTCTTGAATTTGAGCTATTAATCATTATCGTAGCTAAAAAATTGACCATCCTGCAGTGACTTGAAAACTGAGTGACTGGTAATCACTTGCAAGTTTCCCATGTGCATTACTTTTCGAATCTTTGACCTTTTTTGATCTGAAAAAGCCAAAGGCAAGAAAATTTCAAGATCTATCTAGTGGTATCTTCGGTTTTCCATAATTCGAAAAATTCATTGCAAAAAACCTATCTGAAAAACGTCAAAAAATGGGTTTTTTGCTCTTTTTCGAAGTCGCCTAAAATCTTGTCCTTTTAACTTTTTTGACTCATGTAAATTGTATCATGTAGAACTTTTTGCGCTCTTGAATTTGAGCTATTAATCATTATCGTAGCTAAAAAATTGACCATTCTGCAGTGACTTGAAAACTAAGTGACTGGTAATCACTTGCAAGTTTCCCATGTGCATAACTTTTCGAATCTTTGACCTTTTTTGATCTGTAAAAGCCAAAGGCAAGAAAATTTCAAGATCTATCTAGTGGTATCTTCGGTTTTCCATAATTCGAAAAATTCATTGCAAAAAACCTATCTGAAAAACGTCAAAAAATGGGTTTTTTGCTCTTTTTCGAAGTCGCCTAAAATCTTGTCCTTTTAACTTTTCTGACTCCTGTAAATTGTATCATGTAGAACTTTTTGCGCTCTTGAATTTGAGCTATTAATCATTATCGTAGCTAAAAAATTGACCATTCTGCAGTGACTTGAAAACTAAGTGACTGGTAATCACTTGCAAGTTTCCCATGTGTATAACTTTTCGAATCTTTGACCTTTTTTTGATCTGTAAAAGCCAAAGGCAAGAAAATTTCAAGATCTATCTAGTGGTATCTTCGGTTTTCCATAATTCGAAAAATTCATTGCAAAAAACCTATCTGAAAAACGTCAAAAATGGGTTTTTTGCTCTTTTTCGAAGTCAAGACCATTCTGCAGTGACTTGAAAACTAAGTGACTGATAATCACTTGCAAGTTTCCCATGTGAATTACTTTTCGAATCTTTGACCTTTTTTTGATCTGTAAAAGTTAAAGGCAAGAAAATTTCAAGATCTATCTAGTGGTATCTTCGGTTTTCCATAATTCGAAAAATTCATTGCAAAAAACCTATCTGAAAAACGTCAAAAAATGGGTTTTTTGCTCTTTTTCGAAGTCGCCTAAAATCTTGTCCTTTTAACTTTTCTGACTCCTGTAAATTGTATCATGTAGAACTTTTTGCGCTCTTGAATTTGAGCTATTAATCATTATCGTAGCTAAAAAATTGACCATTCTGCAGTGATTTGAAAACTAAGTGACTGGTAATCACTTGCAAGTTTCCCATGTGCATAACTTTTCGAATCTTTGACCTTTTTTGATCTGTAAAAGCCAAAGGCAAGAAAATTTCAAGATCTATCTAGTGGTATCTTCGGTTTTCCATAATTCGAAAAATTCATTGCAAAAAAACCTATCTGAAAAACGTCAAAAAATGGGTTTTTGCTCTTTTTCGAAGTCGCCTAAAATCTTGTCCTTTTAATTTTTTTGACTCCTGTAAATTGTATCATGTAGAACTTTTTGCGCTCTTGAATTTGAGCTATTAATCATTATCGTAGCTAAAAAATTGACCATTCTGCAGTGACTTGAAAACTAAGTGACTGGTAATCACTTGCAAGTTTCCCATGTGTATAACTTTTCGAATCTTTGCCCTTTTTTGATCTGTAAAAGCCAAAAGAAAGAAAATTCAAAGATCTATCTAGTGGTATCTTCGGATTCCATAATTCGAAAAATTTATTGCAAAAAACCTATCTGAAAAACGTCAAAAAATGGGTTTTTTGCTCTTTTTCGAAGTCGCCTAAAATCTTGTCCTTTTAATTTTTTTGACTCCTGTAAATTGTATCATGTAGAACTTTTTGCGCTCTTGAATTTGAGCTATTAATCATTATCGTAGCTAAAAAATTGACCATCCTGCAGTGACTTGAAAACTGAGTGACTGGTAATCACTTGCAAGTTTCCCATGTGCATTACTTTTCGAATCTTTGACCTTTTTTGATCTGTAAAAGCCAAAGGCAAGAAAATTTCAAGATCTATCTAGTGGTATCTTCGGTTTTCCATAATTCGAAAAATTCATTGCAAAAAACCTATCTGAAAAACGATAAAAAATGGGTTTTTTGCTCTTTTTCGAAGTCACCTAAAATCTTGTCCTTTTAACTTTTTTGACTTTTGTAAATTGTATCATGGAGAACTTTTTGCGCTCTTCAATTTGAGCTATTAATCATTATCGTAGCTAAAAAATTGACCATTCTGCAGTGACTTGAAAAACTAAGTGACTGGGAATCACTTGCAAGTTTCCCATGTGCATAACTTTTCGAATCTTTGAGCTTTTTTTGATCTGTAAACGCAAAAGGCAAGAAAATTTCAAGATCTATCTAGTGGTATCTTCGGTTTTCCATAATTCGAAAAATTCATTGCAAAAAACCTATCTGAAAAACGTCAAAAAATGGGTTTTTTGCTCTTTTTCGAAGTCGCCTAAAATCTTGTCCTTTTAACTTTTCTGACTCCTGTAAATTGTATCATGTAGAACTTTTTGCGCTCTTGAATTTGAGCTATTAATCATTATCGTAGCTAAAAAATTGACCATTCTGCAGTGACTTGAAAACTAAGTGACTGGTAATCACTTGCAAGTTTCCCATGTGAATTACTTTTCGAATCTTTGACCTTTTTTTGATCTGTAAAAGTTAAAGGCAAGAAAATTTCAAGATCTATCTAGTGGTATCTTCGGTTTTCCATAATTCGAAAAATTCATTGCAAAAAACCTATCTGAAAAACGTCAAAAAATGGGTTTTTTGCTCTTTTTCGAAGTCGCCTAAAATCTTGTCCTTTTAACTTTTCTGACTTCTGTAAATTGTATCATGTAGAACTTTTTGCGCTCTTGAATTTGAGCTATTAATCATTATCGTAGCTAAAAAATTGACCATTCTGCAGTGATTTGAAAACTAAGTGACTGGTAATCACTTGCAAGTTTCCCATGTGCATAACTTTTCGAATCTTTGACCTTTTTTGATCTGTAAAAGCCAAAGGCAAGAAAATTTCAAGATCTATCTAGTGGTATCTTCGGTTTTCCATAATTCGAAAAATTCATTGCAAAAAACCTATCTGAAAAACGTCAAAAAATGGGTTTTTTGCTCTTTTTCGAAGTCGCCTAAAATCTTGTCCTTTTAACTTTTCTGACTTCTGTAAATTGTATCATGTAGAACTTTTTGCGCTCTTGAATTTGAGCTATTAATCATTATCGTAGCTAAAAAATTGACCATTCTGCAGTGATTTGAAAACTAAGTGACTGGTAATCACTTGCAAGTTTCCCATGTGCATAACTTTTCGAATCTTTGACCTTTTTTTGATCTGTAAAAGCCAAAGGCAAGAAAATTTCAAGATCTATCTAGTGGTATCTTCGGTTTTCCATAATTCGAAAAATTCATTGCAAAAAACCTATCTGAAAAACGTCAAAAAGGGGTTTTTTGCTCTTTTTCGAAGTCAAGACCATTCTGCAGTGACTTGAAAACTAAGTGACTGATAATCACTTGTAAGTTTCCCATGTGAATTACTTTTCGAATCTTTGACCTTTTTTTGATCTGTAAAAGTTAAAGGCAAGAAAATTTCAAGATCTATCTAGTGGTATCTTCGGTTTTCCATAATTCGAAAAATTCATTGCAAAAAACCTATCTGAAAAACGTCAAAAAATGGGTTTTTTGCTCTTTTTCGAAGTCGCCTAAAATCTTGTCCTTTTAACTTTTCTGACTCCTGTAAATTGTATCATGTAGAACTTTTTGCGCTCTTGAATTTGAGCTATTAATCATTATCGTAGCTAAAAAATTGACCATTCTGCAGTGATTTGAAAACTAAGTGACTGGTAATCACTTGCAAGTTTCCCATGTGCATAACTTTTCGAATCTTTGACCTTTTTTGATCTGTAAAAGCCAAAGGCAAGAAAATTTCAAGATCTATCTAGTGGTATCTTCGGTTTTCCATAATTCGAAAAATTCATTGCAAAAAACCTATCTGAAAAACGTCAAAAAATGGGTTTTTTGCTCTTTTTCGAAGTCGCCTAAAATCTTGTCCTTTTAACTTTTCTGACTCCTGTAAATTGTATCATGTGGACTTTTTGCGCTCTTGAATTTGAGCTATTAATCATTATCGTAGCTAAAAAATTGACCATTCTGCAGTGACTTGAAAACTAAGTGACTGGTAATCACTTGCAAGTTTCCCATGTGCATAACTTTTCGAATCTTTGACCATTTTTTGATCTGTAAAAGCCAAAGGCAAGAAAATTTCAAGATCTATCTAGTGGTATCTTCGGTTTTCCATAATTCGAAAAATTCATTGCAAAAAACCTATCTGAAAAACGTCAAAAAATGGGTTTTTTGCTCTTTTTCGAAGTCGCCTAAAATCTTGTCCTTTTAACTTTTTTGACTCCTGTAAATTGTATCATGTAGAACTTTATGCGCTCTTGAATTTGAGCTATTAATCATTATCGTAGCTAAAAAATTAACCATTCTGCAGTGACTTGAAAACTAAGTGACTGGTAATCACTTGCAAGTTTCCCATGTGCATAACTTTTCGAATCTTTGACCATTTTTTGATCTGTAAAAGCCAAAGGCAAGAAAATTTCAAGATCTATCTAGTGGTATCTTCGGTTTTCCATAATTCGAAAAATTCATTGCAAAAAACCTATCTGAAAAACGTCAAAAAATGGGTTTTTTGCTCTTTTTCGAAGTCGCCTAAAATCTTGTCCTTTTAACTTTTCTGACTCCTGTAAATTGTATCATGTAGGACTTTTTGCGCTCTTGAATTTGAGCTATTAATCATTATCGTAGCTAAAAAATTGACCATTCTGCAGTGACTTGAAAACTAAGTGACTGGTAATCACTTGCAAGTTTCCCATGTGCATAACTTTTCGAATCTTTGACCTTTTTTTGATCTGTAAAAGCCAAAGGCAAGAAAATTTCAAGATCTATCTAGTGGTATCTTCGGTTTTCCATAATTCGAAAAATTCATTGCAAAAAACCTATCTGAAAAACGTCAAAAAATGGGTTTTTTGCTCTTTTCGAAGTCGCCTAAAATCTTGTCCTTTTAACTTTTCTGACTCCTGTAAATTGTATCATGTAGAACTTTATGCGCTCTTGAATTTGAGCTATTAATCATTATCGTAGCTAAAAAATTGACCATTCTGCAGTGACTTGAAAGCTAAGTGACTGGTAATCACTTGCAAGTTTCCCATGTGCATAACTTTTCGAATCTTTGACCTATTTTTGATCTGTAAAAGCCAAAGGCAAGAAAATTTCAAGATCTATCTAGTGGTATCTTCGGTTTTCCATAATTCGAAAAATTCATTGCAAAAAACCTATCTGAAAAACGTCAAAAAATGGGTTTTTTGCTCTTTTTCGAAGTCGCCTAAAATCTTGTCCTTTTAACTTTTTTGACTCCTGTAAATTGTATCATGTAGAACTTTATGCGCTCTTGAATTTGAGCTATTAATCATTATCGTAGCTAAAAAATTGACCATTCTGCAGTGACTTGAAAACTAAGTGACTGGTAATCACTTGCAAGTTTCCCATGTGCATAACTTTTCGAATCTTTGACCTTTTTTGATCTGTAAAAGCCAAAGGCAAGAAAATTTCAAGATCTATCTAGTGGTATCTTCGGTTTTCCATAATTCGAAAAATTCATTGCAAAAAACCTATCTGAAAAACGTCAAAAAAAGGGTTTTGCTCTTTTCGAAGTCGCCTAAATTCTTGTCCTTTTAACTTTTTGACTCCTGTAAATTGTATCATGTGTAGAACTTTATGCGCTCTTGAATTTGAGCTATTAATCATTATCGTAGCTAAAAAATTGACCATTCTGCAGTGACTTGAAAACTAAGTGACTGGTAATCACTTGCAAGTTTCCCATGTGCATAACTTTTCGAATCTTTGACCTTTTTTGATCTGTAAAAGCCAAAGGCAAGAAAATTTCATGATCTATCTAGTGGTATCTTCGGTTTTCCATAATTCGAAAAATTCATTGCAAAAAACCTATCTGAAAAACGTGAAAAAATGGGTTTTTTGCTCTTTTCGAAGTCGCCTAAAATCTTGTCCTTTTAACTTTTTTGACTCCTGTAAATTGTATCATGTAGAACTTTTTGCGCTCTTGAATTTGAGCTATTAATCATTATCGTAGCTAAAAAATTAACCATTCTGCAGTGACTTGAAAACTAAGTGACTGGTAATCACTTGCAAGTTTCCCATGTGCATAACTTTTCGAATCTTTGACCTATTTTTGATCTGTAAAAGCCAAAGGCAAGAAAATTTCAAGATCTATCTAGTGGTATCTTCGGTTTTCCATAATTCGAAAAATTCATTGCAAAAAACCTATCTGAAAAACGTCAAAAAATGGGTTTTTTGCTCTTTTTCGAAGTCGCCTAAAATCTTGTCCTTTTAACTTTTTTGACTCCTGTAAATTGTATCATGTAGAACTTTATGCGCTCTTGAATTTGAGCTATTAATCATTATCGTAGCTAAAAAATTAACCATTCTGCAGTGACTTGAAAACTAAGTGACTGGTAATCACTTGCAAGTTTCCCATGTGCATAACTTTTCGAATCTTTGACCATTTTTTGATCTGTAAAAGCCAAAGGCAAGAAAATTTCAAGATCTATCTAGTGGTATCTTCGGTTTTCCATAATTCGAAAAATTCATTGCAAAAAACCTATCTGAAAAACGTCAAAAAATGGGTTTTTTGCTCTTTTTCGAAGTCGCCTAAAATCTTGTCCTTTTAACTTTTTTGACTCCTGTAAATTGTATCATGTAGAACTTTATGCGCTCTTGAATTTGAGCTATTAATCATTATCGTAGCTAAAAAATTAACCATTCTGCAGTGACTTGAAAACTAAGTGACTGGTAATCACTTGCAAGTTTCCCATGTGCATAACTTTTCGAATCTTTGACCATTTTTTGATCTGTAAAAGCCAAAGGCAAGAAAATTTCAAGATCTATCTAGTGGTATCTTCGGTTTTCCATAATTCGAAAAATTCATTGCAAAAACCTATCTGAAAAACGTCAAAAAATGGGTTTTTTGCTCTTTTTCGAAGTCGCCTAAAATCTTGTCCTTTTAACTTTTCTGACTCCTGTAAATTGTATCATGTAGAACTTTATGCGCTCTTGAATTTGAGCTATTAATCATTATCGTAGCTAAAAAATTGACCATTCTGCAGTGACTTGAAAACTAAGTGACTGGTAATCACTTGCAAGTTTCCCATGTGCATAACTTTTCGAATCTTTGACCTTTTTTGATCTGAAAAAGCCAAAGGCAAGAAAATTTCAAGATCTATCTAGTGGTATCTTCGGTTTTCCATAATTCGAAAAATTCATTGCAAAAAACCTATCTGAAAAACGTCAAAAAATGGGTTTTTTGCTCTTTTTCGAAGTCGCCTAAAATCTTGTCCTTTTAACTTTTCTGACTCCTGTAAATTGTATCATGTAGAACTTTTTGCGCTCTTGAATTTGAGCTATTAATCATTATCGTAGCTAAAAAATTGACCATTCTGCAGTGACTTGAAAACTAAGTGACTGGTAATCACTTGCAAGTTTCCCATGTGCATAACTTTTCGAATCTTTGACCTTTTTTTGATCTGTAAAAGCCAAAGGCAAGAAAATTTCAAGATCTATCTAGTGGTATCTTCGGTTTTCCATAATTCGAAAAATTCATTGCAAAAAACCTATCTGAAAAACGTCAAAAAATGGGTTTTTTGCTCTTTTTCGAAGTCGCCTAAAATCTTGTCCTTTTAACTTTTTTGACTCCTGTAAATTGTATCATGTAGAACTTTTTGCGCTCTTGAATTTGAGCTATTAATCATTATCGTAGCTAAAAAATTGACCATTCTGCAGTGACTTGAAAACTAAGTGACTGGGAATCACTTGTAAGTTTCCCATGTGCATAACTTTTCGAATCTTGGACCTTTTTTGGATCTGTAAAAGCCAAAGGCAAGAAAATTTCAAGATCTATCTAGTGGTATCTTCGGTTTTCCATAATTCGAAAAATTCATTGCAAAAAACCTATCTGAAAAACGTCAAAAAATGGGTTTTTTGCTCTTTTTTCGAAGTCGCCTAAAATCTTGTCCTTTTAACTTTTTTGACTCCTGTAAATTGTATCATGTAGAACTTTTTGCGCTCTTGAATTTGAGCTATTAATCATTATCGTAGCTAAAAAATTGACCATTCTGCAGTGACTTGAAAACTAAGTGACTGGTAATCACTTGCAAGTTTCCCATGTGCATAACTTTTCGAATCTTTGACCTTTTTTTTGATCTGTAAAAGCCAAAGGCAAGAAAATTTCAAGATCTATCTAGTGGTATCTTCGGTTTTCCATAATTCGAAAAATTCATTGCAAAAAACCTATCTGAAAAACGTCAAAAAATGGGTTTTTTGCTCTTTTTCGAAGTCGCCTAAAATCTTGTCCTTTTAACTTTTTTGACTCCTGTAAATTGTATCATGTAGAACTTTTTGCGCTCTTGAATTTGAGCTATTAATCATTATCGTAGCTAAAAAATTGACCATTCTGCAGTGACTTGAAAACTAAGTGACTGGTAATCACTTGCAAGTTTCCCATGTGCATAACTTTTCGAATCTTTGACCATTTTTTGATATGTAAAGGGAAAAGGCAAGAAAATTTCAAGATCTATCTAGTGGTATCTTCGGTTTTCCATAATTCGAAAAATTCATTGCAAAAAACCTATCTGAAAAACGTCAAAAAATTGGTTTTTTGCTCTTTTTCGAAGTCGCCTAAAATCTTGTCCTTTAACTTTTTTGACTCCTGTAAATTGTATCATGTAGAACTTTTTGCGCTCTTGAATTTGAGCTATTAATCATTATCGTAGCTAAAAAATTGACCATTCTGCAGTGACTTGAAAACTAAGTGACTGGTAATCACTTGCAAGTTTCCCATGTGCATAACTTTTCGAATCTTTGACCTTTTTTGATCTGTAAAAGCCAAAGGCAAGAAAATTTCAAGATCTATCTAGTGGTATCTTCGGTTTTCCATAATTCGAAAAATTCATTGCAAAAAACCTATCTGAAAAACGTCAAAAAATGGGTTTTTTGCTCTTTTCGAAGTCGCCTAAAATCTTGTCCTTTTAACTTTTCTGACTCCTGTAAATTGTATCATGTAGAACTTTATGCGCTCTTGAATTTGAGCTATTAATCATTATCGTAGCTAAAAAATTGACCATTCTGCAGTGACTTGAAAACTAAGTGACTGGTAATCACTTGCAAGTTTCCCATGTGCATAACTTTTCGAATCTTTGACCTTTTTTTGATCTGTAAAAGCCAAAGGCAAAAAAAATTTCAAGATCTTTCTAGTGGTATCTTCGGTTTTCCATAATTCGAAAAATTCATTGCAAAAAACCTATCTGAAAAACGTCAAAAAATGGGTTTTTTGCTCTTTTTCGAAGTCGCCTAAAATCTTGTCCTTTTAACTTTTCTGACTCCTGTAAATTGTATCATGTAGAACTTTATGCGCTCTTG